>VSDK01017751.1:645752-672427 GCA_009767595.1 Symbiodinium kawagutii | reverse complement strand
TGAACCATTGGCTGAACCAGCTGGTGAAGTGGAAGAACAAGATCCACCAAAACTGCAAATCATAAGGAGGCTGCTGGTCATTGCTGATTTTTGATCCAGAACAAGTGAAACGATAAGAATTGAAATTGGAACCAGGAAACAAAACATGTTTGTATTGCCTGCACACCATTTTCAAAGCATTGTAGGCTTAACGTGGAACCATTCTATGCTTACATCATTTTGCAAATCTTCATCCACCACTACCATGAACAGTACCAGTCCCTTGTGTCCAGGCGCAAAACCAAGGAGCTTCGTGGACAGTGCCTTGACTGCCGTTGCACGGGTGCATCGGTTGGAATGGATTCGTGGCTTCGATGAGTCAATGCTTAGCTTAGTCAATCCCACTGACTAATGGAACAACAATGCTTAGTTGTTAAGTAAAGTGTTATTGTTGATTCCTTGATGTAACATGTGATGATTGATTATCATAGGATTTCATTGAAGGTTGATGAAGTTGATCGTGGTGATTCAAAGAGGTTGCCCTCTTGCCAATCAGTTCGTGTCGACCCTCCCAGAGGATGGAAGCAACAGCGAGAGTACTTGGTCGCTCATTGCGCTCCTAGATTGTGTGACTATGATAAACGGGTGTTTCTCAAAATAGCTAGGGGTGGTTTCTCAATAGCTAGGAGTACCCCCAAATCATCCAATCTTAGTCATTTGATGTTACTTATAGTATTAAGCCAACCATAGCTTTGGGGTACCCCTATGACTTGAGAAACCCTCAAACTCTGAAATCGCATGTTCAACAGCATGAACGATGCCTACTTGGAGTCATTGACAGACCCCAAAGCAGCAAGTTCATCAGCTTAGTGTAGGATGGTGACTTTAATCACAATCGCAACTGCACTTTAAATCATAGATATGCAGATTTCTGGCAATGAACTTCAAATCTAGAACATGACTTCACTTCAAATCAGCGGATTGTTTGTTTGCTAGACTTCGTCCACCAAAGTGATGGGAGGTTTGCCTTCCTATTCTTTGGTGGTCCAGGAAATCGGCATGACCGTCATGGACTGTGTCGGATTCTCAGCCATGACTGTCATGGACTGTGTTTTGCTTCAGAGAGTTGATCGCTGAGCATTGAGCTCCGCTCTGAACATGTGGATGTTGAAGCTTGGGCTCCGTTTCAGATACTGTTTCACTGTCCACAAATATATGAAGCTAGAAGCTTAATTAAGCTTAATTGGGATTTTTCAATATTTTTCAGATACTCAGCTTACCTCAGCTTCGCGTTTGAAGCTCAGTCCTGTGATACGTTTTTCCAGGCTGCAAAGAAATGGGCTCAGCTGGTTGATGAGGCGGCGGGACGAGGTGACAACCATCAATGGCAAGGGTGAATGTTTGGATGGCTACGAATGGTAGGTTGTCCACAATGGAGTCAATAATGCTGGGCGGTAATGGGGAGTCATGGGTAAAACTGGTAAATGATGGAGTTAATGACATGGTTTATGCGGGGGAGTAATGGTTGGTGATGGTTGACAATTCTTGTAATAATCGTGAATTTATGTGAATTGATTATATTGAAAGATGGTTTGACCACGCTAAATCATATGTTGACCAAATCAGAAACAATGCTGTGAAGAATTCATGACAAAGTCTGTCCGAGCATTTTAGAGTATCAGCAGTGGATATCATGAATCTGGATGTATTAATTGATGATTTGGATAAATTGATTTTATCATTCTTAATCAAACAAGTAGAATCAATCGGTATGTATGCATGATCACTTGATTCCACACTCGTGCAGATAGATTGTTTGACTCAACTTCACAACATTTCATAACCATCGAAAACTAACAGTCGATGATGCTTCCGGACACGATGTTTGCTGCACTGTGTTATGCACACTTACTGATTTGTACCTAATTCATTGCTATGAACATCTCCCATGAATCACGACTAATCATTATTGATTGAGTCACTCAACATAGCACGGATAATGATTGAGTTCATGCATTGATCATTAAAAATTGATAATTACTATAGTGTCACTATAATAATTCCTAATTTTCACCTGGATATATGTCGTTGAGATTCATTGAGTCAACCGTATCTTCGGTCTGTGCCGTTGCACTTTTCGAAGCTCCGAAACGCCGCCTTTTCTGCGCCAGGGATCCACGGAGAAAAACGTGCTGCAAGAAACCGAGGCGGCTGAGCACCTTGTGAAGGAACGAGTTGCAATGGTGAAACGAAACAAAATGTTGATCCATTGCAACAATTTAAATAATGGTTTGATCTAAGGGTTGTTTAACTCATGGTTGTTCAACAATTGCTGATTGTTCCAATGGCCTTATTGAATGGTTGTTTAACTAATGGTTTGACGTAATGGTGCTTGGCCAGATTGGTGATCGAGCAATTGAATGGTTTGTTTAACTAATCCATTGCTGAATTGTTCCGATGGATTATTGATTCATTAGAACTTCGTTCATCACTAATGGTTTGTTTAATGGTGAAACCCAATGGTGATAATGGATCAACGAGCCATTAATCATAGATGACTTAATGGATGTATTTTATGTTGATTTCTGATGGTGAAATGGAACCAATTTGTACTGGTGAAATTCACCATTAATGAATGACTGCAAATGGATGATTTCTAGTGGTGTTTCACCAATGGTGATTTGACCATTCGAGCCAATGGTGACAATCAATCAAGACAATGGATCTACGAACCATTCATGGATTTTCCTGGATGGTTACTTAACGATTAATGGATGACTTAGTGGATGACTTAGTGGATGACTTCATGGATGACCATTGGTTGATGTTGATGGTCAAAGATGCATGGGATAGTCATCAACAGGCATGCACACTACCAACAGGGATGTAACAAGTATATAAATGGTTGGGGGTCAACATGAACCAGCCAAAAAAAGGACCAGTAGTTGACACCGCAACAGCCAGAGTAGTAATTAAGCGGTAATTCATGGGAAGCAGCTGGGGTACCAGGGGACCCGCAGCCATACTTGATTCATTTCATAGTTTTTAATGATTGGCATTGTTGGTGGTGGACAAGACGGATTGCGGCTGGTTTGTAATGATCACAATGATCCATGACGAGTGATAGAGCTTAGGGGTTACGAAGCTTCACGCAGCACTCTGATGTCAATGATTTGGCAATTTTTTTCATCAGTGGCACCTAGGTCCTGACGGAACTCTATGGAACCCCGATTGTGCCACTCAAAGTCATACAGTTTGCAAATGCTCATTGTGGTGGTAGACGATTTACCAAACAAACGTAGAGATGTTAAGGATAGAGGCAACCAAAGTGGATGTAAGTTGTACAACCAGATACGGTGAGGGAAACAATCCACGAGCAGCTGTTAGTATGAATACTGCATTTCGATGATAATCCAGGCACCGTTCACCACTCAAAACTGCAGAGTTTGACCAACTGCTTTGCTAGAACCTTTCCATTCCAGAATTGTTTGGGTCAGTCAATCAAAAAGGCTCCATTATAGCAGGGTTCCCCTGCTGAGGATGTGATGACCGACCATTTGAGAGAGCAACATCAGACCATGATCCACAAGCAGAAGGCCAATCTGATGCTGCAGGGGTGGTGCACAGGCTGAAGCATCAATGACCGGTGGTGTCACCGCAGGGAGTTGGACAAACGCACCAGTGGGTTAGACTGTGGGTTCAACCCTTGTTGGATGCCTGATCTATAAGAAGGTCATACCATGATCTATGACCAGCTGAATCACAATCAGAGCATGAAGCCAGATTTCAGTCTTGCGCAAGCGCAAGAAAACCACGTGAGCCGAAATGCATCAGCTTTCGCGTATCAGTACTTAGGGCCTGAAGCTTATTGCGAATGATATTGCTGGTCAATAGTGTTTGGTACTGGTTGTAAACTATTCATGACAGTTGATCATGATTAATTCATCATGAAAAATGATTCATGGCTGATCCTGAACAGCACTGGCAGATCATCACAACTTTGCAGAGTCACAAGGGGCTGCGCCCCGTTGAGAATTGCTGCAAAAGTGCTTGCCAGGACTACTCAGCGAAGTTGCAGCACTTCTATTCCCTGCTTGCGCAGCAGGTGCGCAGCTTGAGCGATGAGAAGCCAATTCCCAACGGTTGAACTTGCTGGAGAGTTCTCCAACGAACCAGCTGGTCTGCTGGTACCATCGAAAACCATGAATGGGTTGTTTCAACCAATTTCCTGATTCGGTTTTTTGGAAAGATGCCAGGGTATCCGTGGTGCGAAGCTGTTTCTTAGACATGGACCCTGGGTTTGCATTTGAAGCCAGTGAGCCACACCAGCTGTCACAGGAGGAGCATGCTGCCATGCTGATGGATCTGAAAGCCAAGGCCCAGCTGCGTCAGGGTGGCCACGAATGTTCCAGGCGCCCCACGAAGGTTTACTCCAAGTTGGGTCATGGGGAGATGACACTTCGACAAAGTTCGCAGGAGCCGAAGCACCAGCAACACATAGCAATGCGCAGGCGGAAGGTGCTGAGGGGAAAGCAGAAATCAAAGAGGCCGGGTGTGCTGCTGCCGCTCGTTGTACCCTTCCTAAAGTCATATACCAAGATGAAGTCCGAGAGATTCCAAGGGGATATCCACTAACTCTAGGGTGACCAATGGCAGTGCTCTACTTGTTTCAGAATGGAACGGTATTAACCACTACCAGTCAATAACTTATTAGATGTTATCGGCCGCTGTCAACCCTATCAACCACCATTCTTGGACATACCACCATGTATGATGATAAATCAATGGGGATCAGAATCAGTCCTACCCTTGTGGATTCATAGCAAGGCCTTCCGCACCCACAGTGTGCCTTCGTAGCGTGTGCCGTTTGGTCGTTGAACTCTGCGGAAGCAAATCGTTTTTGATCCCTATCAGCCTATCAGAAAGTTTTGTCCCCAAAGCATACCGAATGGAATACGAATTCATCAACGATCACAACAGATCATCAACGCATGATCCTCATCAGCGATATAGCTTCCAGCTCCAATATCAGATGGGCTGGAAGACGATCGTTTCCGATTCCAGATAAACCACCGCTTGAAAGGCTTGAAAGGGATCACAATCCCTCCAATTGAAGGTGATTCAGAAGAATTCCCTCCTCCCACGCACATCCCTTAATTAGATCGAAGTCGGTTTCAGTCACTATTTCTTTTTGGGCCATTTGTTACTGTCATAAGGTGAACGGCTTTCATCCAAGTGACTGGATGTCGACGTTGTGGCGGCCCAGGCTGAACACCGACGGCTGATGGCTGGCTACCAACAAAGGCATGCGGCCCGAGAGGCCAGTGGCGGTCAATGGCGGTGGCTGATTCACCATGAAATCAGGGGTCATAGCGCTTGCTATCAGCTATACTTAGCCCTTGATTGTTGACAACAATAACTTACTACTAGTTACTTACTACTAGTTACTTACTACTAGTTACTTACTACTAGTTACTTACTACTAGTTACTTACTACTAGTTACTACTGTTTGAACATATCACTTAATATCTTGCTATCATCACTGTCAAGGTGATCACAATTCAATGGATAGCTAATGGTTAGTGATGGTTCATACTCTTAAATCTATTACCATGCTTGGCAATATGAACTATGATAAATGGTTGACCAGTAATGATGGTTCACTATTCTTGGTAGTGGTTAATATTGGTGAACAATCGTTTATAATGGTTTTTACTGCTTAGTATGATGGTTGAGTTTGAACGATCTATCGTTATTGAGATTGCCGATCTGTCTGTCAACATTCAATAACAATCTCACAGCCTTGATGATGGTTACCAGTCAGTTGATGATTCTATAATGATGCTGAATAGTGGTTGCTCACTATCAATGATGGTTGCTCCATCATGATTCATGACCGTTATGGGATTAGCCTTCATGAATTCAGTGACCGTGAATACGTGAAATTGTTTCGTTGCTGGTTGACCGTGGTTGACTTGATCAATGTATGACTCCCTATGGCACTGATCAGGTGAATGGGCCTGGTTTGTTGCGGATTTGTTTCGGACGCATTAGGTGAATACCTATGAATCAGCAGGACCAATCATCAATGCGGTTTGTTCACTGCACATTCTTCAAGGACTCGATCGTTGCAAGCGGCGTTTGTATCTTTGGTCATCATTTCTTCTGATCACGAGGCTGTATGTTGACGTAGAAGATCGCAATTGATCATTGTGCAACCATGATCCTTATCCAACACCATACTGAGCACCATGCAGGGACTACGGATACCTTTCGATGATTGATATGGACGAACATTCTTGATGAGAATCGGTCAGGCGTTCCAAACGTCGGGGAAGCTCCAGCCATTAACAGTAGCTTTGGGTTGGTAAAAGGCGCAGCCCCTTAGTTTTGGATGTCAATTGAGGTTGTTGATGGTGAAACTAATTTCTTACATTGGCTGGTAATCTCCCAGTGGAATGGAGTGGCTTAATCATCGACTAACAATTTTCTGGATGGTGAATCGGACTGGAATTTATTGTACTCTTGGTTGTTTGATAATTGAAGTCATCAACCTCCTTGATCAATGCAACCCATATGTTGAGGTCACAGCAATCAGTTGCTGCATGTTACTGGTTTTTGCTAAAACTAAGATAGCCCTTGATTGTTGATAACAATAGCTTACTACTAGTTACTTAGTGCTGAATGTTACGAAATATTAAGAATACTAGTAGTTATCAGTAAATACCAAGCATCATCATTCTGACAATCAATGTCAGCATGTGAAGGCGGATCCCCAAGAAACTCGTGTTTTTCAGATGAAATTCATTTCAGTACTTGATGATTATTGACCAGCATTGATTGATCGAGTGGTTGATTCTCAATATTGATGATCGGGGGTGCTCACAAGCGATCGTCCACCATTTCTGGATATGGCCAGCATGACCAAACTCCCAGTTGGCACGATGGGTAATCGGGTCAGGCCAAGCGTGAAAAAGTCCATGTGGGGGCCACTGCAGCGACGAGTGTGCGTTTGATTGGTTCATTGGTTCATTGGTTCATTGGTTCATTGGTTCATTGGTTCATTGGTTCACTGGTTCAGTGGTTCATTGGTTCATTGGTTCATTGGTTCACTGGTTCAGTGGTTCAGTGGTGTGGGTAAGTTGATTTTTTGTTAATGATTGATTGTTTGGTTGGTAAATTGATATTTGACCATTCATGAGCATCAATCACGTATTAATCCCTGTCATTTAATGGTTTATCACAAATTAATATTGTTGATTAATTGTCGAATGATGATTTGGTTGATTGATTGCTTAAGCTTGGTCCGTAAGCACTGATACCGCTGGATAGCTGTGCGACCAACAGCTCCGAGTTGTTTGTTGCCAGTTGTGAGCTGCAAACTACTGGGATTGAAGCGGATTGCTCAAATCCCAACCATCATGAGCAAAATTGCCATGGTTTTCATCTTTTTTCATGGTTGAAGATTGCTTAAACCCATGATGAAAATGTTTGTACCATCTGCAATTTTGTTGATTCATCATTCGGAAATAATGTTTCTGAAGCCATCTGCAACTTGGACCCGGGATATGTTCGCCTGAAAAGTGAGCCACATCGGTCGAGCTGCCACGAGGAATTCAACAGATGGCTATGCCTTGACCCAACGCTGTTGATCAGCTGAGGCAGAACGAAAGGAGAAGAAGAAAGCAGCCAAGGAGGAGGACCTTTGGTTTCGCAAGAGGGGGTTATCATTGTTGATGTTTATTGTTAATCATTGATGTATATTGATATTGTTTATTGTTATACATGATGAATATTAATATAATTGATTATAGTGATTTATTGAGTGGATTTGGTGACTCAAAACATTTTTGTTTCCGGGAACCAAGACTTACCACCGTCAATCCACCAGTATCTCGCAGAACCAGTCACTCTAACAAGAGTTTGAGATTTGAACATTATAATCTATTTAAACACATAGTAAGACAACAATATTGTACAAACACGAAAAGGATCACCAGCAAAAATCAGTAATGCAAAAAACCGTAATAGAAATAACAACAATAACAGGTTCACCATTCATCAATGCAACAATAAGACAAAAAGAACCAAACACATAACAAAAAAGTATCATAGCAATACAGAAAAAGACTGATAAGAATCATACAAACAGTACAAAGCAATCATAGTAATGTAGAAAATCCGAATATAAAAGAACCACAACACTTGAGAAAAAAAAACACATCACAATCACCAGCTTCAACCCAGCCACCACGGTTTCCATGGCTGTGACGAGGCACGCCGCAAATACGTGGCGCTGAAGCGCGAGTTGCAACAAGCAGCTGCGGCAGCTGAGGAAGAACAGGAGCCACGGAGCCAGGGAACCGCGTGCTGCCTTCATCATGGAAGCGTCAGATTTTGGTGATTTCTGTTGTGATCATTTCGTGGAGTTGACGTGATCATCACGGATCATCACGGTAACACTGTCATGGAGTTGATGATTGTGTTGATGCTGGAGATTTGGCCGAGATGACTTGTGTACTTCAGTAGGTGAACGAATGCAATATCAATATGTCAAGCAGTTGTAGGTCAACTGGTCTTTTGGGAGTGTACCCGAGGGAAAATCATTGAAATCGTCAGTTGCTGGATTGTTTCGGCCCCGATCAAGGTGTTCCACTTGAGAGGTTTGCCAGCAGAGCTCAGTGGAATTCTTGTACCCTGCATTTTCGCTTGGAAGAACTAGCTAATGTTTCACTGTAGGGGTTTGATAGATCTTAGGGACGTGACATTCTGTCATACCTTGTTAACCCTTCTACAACCAATCATCAAGAGCTTTTCGGAATCACATGAGACGAATGAATATAAAAATTGGCAAAGTTGGGGGACTTTAGCAATTGGATCATCCGGCCAAGGCCGCAAAGATAGCACAAACTGTGTCACCAGGGAGCAGTGAACTGGGCCACTGGGTGCCACTCCTATGTTTTGAAGGGAAACTTGCCACCAACGGCTTCCCCAACAGCTTCCCCAACAGCTTCCCAAACAGCTTCCAACAGACTTTATGTCCAAAAGGATTTCGAAAAGTCGAAAAAAAACTCTCTTCAATTTTTCATACTTTTTCACTCTCCCTTTTTACTGGCTGCCGACAGAATGTATTCCCGCAATGGCTTCTCACAATCCGGTAATTCAACCTATGATGTCGGTCATGAATCCCTATGGTTGACCATTAACTATTATTAGCAGCAGCAATGATGTTGCATCAGAAGTTGCATGGTAAGCTTCAATAATTGGAGATGAGCGTATGGTACAACAGCATCATGATTCACATGATCAGGCTAACTACTATTTGCATGATAAGTTGCGTGCATTTAGTTGCATTTACTTAAGTAAGCATGATAAGTTGCATGATTAGCATGATAACTTATGCTTCGACATCCTGGTGAACCATGGCGGCAGGCCGCTGTGGAGGCTGAGGCGGGCGATGACGTGACGGTGAAGGCGATGAGCAAAGAGGAGAAGGCGTGCACGGAGGGGCTGCGGCATGGGTTGATAGGGACGCCACTATGGTTGAGGATGGAAGTAATACTTGCTCAATGCTTGGTTAATGCTTGGCTAATGCTTGCTTGATGCTTGGTTGATGCTTGCTTGATGCTTGGTTGATGAATGGTTGATGCGTGCTTGATGAATGGTTGATGAATGATGAAGCATGTGTAATGATGGTTAATTGTTCAAAAAATAATGGTTCAAAAGATAATGGTTCACAACAGTTGGTGATCATTTTCACAGGGAAATGGTTGACAAGGAAGATTTGTGGTATTGGCTTGCAGCTATGCTGAGGATGAGCATGTTGAATAGGGTTGAATAGGAAAACCTGAAGCAATGCGTGGCAAGCTTGCGTTTGGACGCATGAAGAGAACATGACCTGTTCGGGCAACTCTCATTTCATACGAGGGACAGGAACAACCAAGGCAAGATAGGCTGATCTCCGATGAATTTATTGTGGATTACGATCACCCCGAACCCCCCCGGGGAGTAGCTTCCTTGGTGTTCTATCGCGGGATGGCTAACCATTAGCATGACTTGCGTGGTAGTCGACTCATCAATGACTCTATGATCAAGTAGAATTACCTCATTTTTGTCCAACCATGCTTACAAATCATCGCTTGACTGATCAACCGCTAGTCGGCCATCACGTTAACCAGTATAGAATGAATCGTTAACAAATCCTTCAATAATCATTAAGTAATCAATGTCATGGATTAATCTGTCAAATCGGCGATTCATTAATCATCAATCGACGATGCCTTAATTCATCGTTCCTGACTCCTCCATTCACCATTGTTATCACCCCGTTTGTCATCAAGCAAGTTCTCAACTGCTCCTTGGGAAGCTGTGCAATGAGGCGAGGCTACAGAAGCTGGAACAGGTTGGGTTCTCCAGCAGGTCACCTTCCCTGGCGGTGTTGGGCAGCGGTAGACATCATCTTTGTGGTTTCTCCAGTTGTTGGGTTTCATGATCAATCTATACCATGACCTGATGGAGTCAGCATGGCAGCACACGGCCTCTGCGGATCGATGGTGACTTGGGGGTCTGCACCTTGTGGATGGTAGAGCTTGGATATGAGTCACGACACGCTCCATTAACCGCGCTGCTTGCAAAGGCAAAATGAGGATTTAGCTTGCTAGTAAGGAAAAATCAGTGGTTTTGAGAGGCATTAAGATTAAGGGAAGGGTCTACGTTCTACTGAAAGCACTTGTTCAGGTCCCTTGGAAGAAATCATTGCATTTCAATGTCTTATAATCTCACTTACTCTGTGAAAATGACCAAAGAGGCCAGCTGGTTGTAGATTGCCTCAGCTCATTCGTTCCCGCTGTAGTTGCCCAGCTGCTGTCCAGGCAGTTTCGACATTTCAAGACAAGTCTTCGACGATTCAGAAGAAGATTCAAACGCTGACCACCCAGGCCGGACAAAAGATCTTGCTGCGTCACAGAAGTGGGGTGGTTCCTTTGGCTCATAGCAATGTCGACTGGGTGACTCATCTTGAACAAGAATGGAACAGTAAAGATGTTGGGCATCTCAGTATCCATAGAAGGTGCTACCCTAGCCCTTTCCATGCTTTTGAAAGCACCTTGTCCTCCATGCGTTGTCCTCCCGAAAGCACCACGGTTTTCCCTGTCAAGGTGAGCGTTGCTCTAGAAGTGACCCAGGATTACCGATCAGCCGGGGATTTTGAATACTAACAGAAACCAAATCATGTGCTAAACCTAGCCGTTAAAACGGCATTATTGGGCGTGACATGCACATATGTACATATCGATTGGACCTTACCTTTAAACTGCAAAGCAAAAAGTGCACAAGACAATTGGGACGATATTTTTCTCCAAATTTGCCTTTTTTGTTTTTTTCTTCTGTTTGGATCACCCCCGTCAAACTCTCTTTTGTTTTTCCCAAATTGAAAACTTGATCCTAACTCCAAATGTGTTTAACCTCCTCCCTTGGAGCCTATAGCCTGAAATATTTGTGGCCAATTTGAAAATGCTGCATGTGAATGCAAAAAACACAGAGGTGCTTCCCATGTGATAGTTGTCATTCTGCAGTGTTTTTTTCATGTATGTGTTACCTTTTTGCATCATGTTGAATTTTGATTTTCTGATTAATCAACCAACCAATCCAATTGTGCCGGTGGTCCTTCAGTTGCATGGGCCTCATTTAGCCCTCCGAGTGTAGATTTTTGCTGTGCCTTACTTGCACCAGGCGTGAGATTTTGCTGGACCTTCTTCGGGTTTTAAATCAACCAATCCATTCTGCTTTGCTACCTTTCATGTCCTTATTGTCTCTTTGTGTCATGTTGAATTTTGAAAACTCTGTCAATCAGCTAGTCCAATTCCGCGGTTGGTCCTTGTCGTGGATTGTTTGCTGAACTTTCTTCAGCCCTTCACATGTAACGTTTTGCTGGGCCTTTTTCAGCCCTCCAGCTGTAAATTTTTGCTGGGCCTTCTTCGCTCCAGGTGCGGAGTTTTTCTTGGCCCTATATATATTCCAAGTGTTTTTTTTTACTGGGTGTTAGTCGCTGCAAGTGCGGGGTTGGACTGGGCCTTACTCGCTCCAGGTGAGAGGTTTTATTACAGGTCTGTACTCGCTCCAGGTGAGAAATTTTAGGAGTCTCGATTCGCGGCCGCCAGAGCTGTTGCTGGTCACATAGTTAAGCTGCCGGGCACGGTGCGTCAGAAAGTGACTTGGGTCAAGGGCGCGGTCATCAACCTGTTTTGCGCTCAGGTCCTATAGAGTAAGCTGCTGGCTAAACAAACGATTCAGACTTTGCAGTCCCAGGTCAACCGGGCTGTGTGCTCATTCGGGCACAGCAAACCAGGTCCCATTCAAAATTTGTTTTGGGGTCGCGCGGCGTCGGCTTTTTTCATGAGCGGTTCGAAAACTGCTCAGCTGATTCTCCATTCATGGTCTGATCCACTGGTTCGACAGGGCTGGTCAGCTAAACGGACGCATGGTCCACTGTTGTTGGCCCGGAGATGGTTGGAAAGGCACGGGTGGGCCACCTTGGCTCCATGGATTTGGCGTCCTCAGCACACGGGGGATGTCTTGGCTCTCCTGGTGCTGTGGTTCTTTGCAGAGACGCTGGGCAGCAGTTGCCCGCTGTTTACAAATTCTTTCCTGACAATGTCCAGGAGGTTGGTCACGTGCTCCGCGAGGCATGGAGAGCTAATTGTTGGGCACAATGCGTGTCACCAAACTGACAATCGGGGCAAAAAAATTGATGCTCAATGGTTTTCAGTTCGGCCCTTCTTTCTGGAAACGCGAAAAATCTTCCAAACACTCAGCCCTGAACAGCAGGTTCATGCCATGGCTATTGTGTCGGGTCACTTCATGCCACCAGCTGCGTGCAATCCTCAGCTTTCAACAGGAGCTGAGCCGATATGCCCAAACTGCCATTGCGCTGGGTTTTTTATCACATGATTTGGGAGTGTAACGCGTTTGCAGCCACGAGGCCGCAGACGCCTGCAGCTGAGATTCAGAAAAGTCTTGGTTGGTGCGACCCTGCGCTATCAACTGAGGCCAACAGACGCATTCTCATCCATATGGGTCGCTTCTCCACAAGCCGCCAGTGCTAGCTTTCCGCTGCGGCTCTCTCCAACGCTCTACTAGTGGAATCGAAACGCTTGGACCTGGATGAAGCGGGTTCACAAATGGCCCAGCAATGGATCCTGATTTGATTCACATCCTGGTTCGGCATTGGTTCGATCTGGGATTCTACGCCGCTTGTGCCGCCCTTAGGATGCTGTTGAAACGTATAGTTCAAACAGGCGATGCCCTCAGCGCATGGGGGCCGAACAGTGGCTGGACAGCCGCCTTGAGAAAAGGAATGCGGAACGTCGAAGAAACGTTGTGGAAATTGACTCATGCAGAGGTTGCTGACCTGCATTTTCGTCCAGGCCACTTGCTGGGTAGCGACTATTTGGGCCAGAGAAGCCTGGAGAGGGCAGAAGTTCAGTGGCTTCCTGAAACTAAGAAGCGAGATGCTGCGGCGTGTCGCGATGAAGCCCAGTGTCAATATAATCTTGACATTGTCAGCCAGGTGCGTAAAATTCCCTTAGAACCTCACAGCTTGGCTTCGATGACAGGAGATTTCCCCGCCTGGCGCGTAATTTGGGAGCGTCCAAGCAACCTCTCACAGAGGGCCCGGCCTAGCAGATCTCACACCGCATGATGTGCTCCAGGAACGCTTGGCGTGGCCGACGTCGCCATGTGCCAGGCGAAACCCTAGTATACTTCAGTTGTTCATCGCGACGCGCGTATCTTTGCTGGATTTGCGCTATGGCAACAATTGCTAGCGATGGTCGCTCTCTCCCCCGCCCCCCCAGCGCGCCGGTGCTCGCTGCTGATGTGTTGGCGCGGGCGTGAGGTTTTGAGAGATAAGTCAGGTCTTGAATAGTTGTTAATTGGGTTTCAATTGGAAACAACAAAATTAAAGCAAAATTAAAGGGAAAAGAAAACAAAAGGAATAGCAAGGGTAGAGCCAGGGAAAAGTCTGTGCAAGCGGCGTCAAATTAAACGGAAAAGCCAAAGAAAGGCTATTTGAATTCAGGAAAAGCAGGGAAGAAACAGGAACAATGCTGGAAGATGGAAATGAATAGGAGAAGCCAGGGGCGAACAAGGAGGAACGCGAGCCCGGGATCCTACCAGTTTGGGACACAAAAGTTATCGGTTTTTCTGTTTTGCCCCTGCTCCCCCCTACAGGGTTTTGACAGCAAAATTTCCCGTTACAGGGTTTTGACGGCAAAAGTTTCCTGTACAAGAAGGTTTGAATAGAAAAACCCTGTTTTGAATAGTTTGTTTCACTTAGATTTAAACTAATTGAAAAAGACAAAGGGGAAAGCACAAGTAAAGGAAAATCAAAGGAAAAGCAAAGGTGAGCCAGGAAAAAGTCAGAGAAAATGGCAGGAAATTAATAGGAAAAAGAAATTTCAAAGGCTATTCCAATTCAGGAATTCAGGAAGGCAAGAAGAAAGGATGATAATTATTGGAAGTTAAGACGATATGAGCAGGAGAGCTAGGGGGAATTTGAGGACAAAGGAGAGAAAAAAGGAACATCATCAGAAAGAAAATGGGATTGAATAAGGGGAACCGAAAAAAAAATCCAAGAAACAACGAAGAAAAGGAAGGGAAAGGAAAACTAGTAAGGCGGAGCCAATAGCAAATTCATTGAACAAAAAGGAATTGTTCCAATCAGTTTGTTTCCAAATAGCTATTGCTTATTGCTTGGGGTGGGAGTCCAGATTGATGCCAAAAGAGGATAAAAAAGGCTAGTCGACTCAATTGCCGGGTGATGTAGTTTTAAATCAGGATTTGAATTTGGAAGGGGCCCCTAAATTTGAAAAAAAACATCTCGATCAAATTTTGTCATGAGATTTCTCGTGCTCTAAGTTGCGCTCACTGCTACAGGGAGGGGGGTAGGTCCAATACACATTTATTGATGCATGCATCAATAAATGTGTATGGTGCATTCTGGAGCCGACGTGTTAGCAACATTGACCATGCTTATAACCAACCGACCAACCAATCATTGACCGTGTGACCAACCTGTTGCTGTCATGTTGTCAACCATGGTTCGCCATGACCATGGAACCACCGCGAGGCCGAAGAGGCCAAGGAAATGAAGGAAAAAACCCATGAACGCGTCGGAGCCTGAGCCCAGCTGCATGTGATCACTGATGCTTGGGAGGGAGCTGCGGCTGGAGCTAAGATGGGGGAGCCAGGCCAGGAGCGGCCCCCAGGAGTGTTTGTTCACCAAATGGTTGACCACCGAAGATTTTTTTTGGTGAATTATGTCCCGCAAATGATCTCTATCATAGCTAGTTGGTGCTTGGATTGACATTTGTGGGGTTTCTCCGCAAATATTTGCGATGGTTGGTTGATTATATAAACATATTTTTAGGATGACTTGTAACCACCAACCAGGGTTGATTGGTTTCATAGTTGTTAATCAATATTACAAAGCCCCAGTAATGGTCCATAGTAGCTAAACAGCTGGTAGGGGAAGCAGTCTGGCCACAACAAACTGACGAAGACCGTGCCCCTCAGATCTCATGGTTCATTTTGGCGATTCAGGGGCCTTGAATGTCGACGTTGATCACGACAGACCCTTGCATCACTTGTCAATCTTTGATCACTGATGCGAGCTACTCTTGTCATTGATCACCAGATATCACGGTTGATCGATTTGATTGATCGTTCGCATCATTTGACCAATTGATGTTCTTGGTCAACCATTGTCAATATCATTGATCAAGAGATGAGCATTGTTGTTGATCATCATGATTCATTACCATTGTTCATTATGGTGTATGATGGCTGGTCAATGATTGATCATCAACCAGTTTGGAGAACACTGCAGATGAATAATCGATAATGCAGATGACCTAGATCACAAGAAATACCTGAGTCAGTATTTAGTACTCAATGTATAAACCAATTGCCAATACCACTGGGTTTGTTGATGGGAAAATCTGCATGAAAGCTTGGTTTCAACCAGCAAGTAGAGGGGTTTCCTGGAGGTTTTCCCGTCATTTGTGGGAGAATGCCATTGTAAGCACGCTAAACCTTGACATCAGCGACCGATGACACTGTCAGATTCGATGCCACGAGGACTCAAACCCACTGTTAATCGATGTGTACCATTGTAAACACTGCCATCTTCGTTAAATACCTGTACGAAACAATTCCATTATTTATTCCACAGTAAATTCCGTTTAAACCAACACGGTTGCAGATCAATGACAATAGCCATGATTGTTTCTGAAGATATCACCATTTCATAATCAAGCGTGCTAGTCAAGCATCACAATGCAATTCAACATCATCAATACATCTACCACGCCAAAGAAGGACAGATTGTCATTGATGATGCCATTCATCAGCAAATCTGATTGAATCTGATTCCAACATGACTATACATGATGATCATTGCATGAGACATCTACATACATCTACATGCATATGTACGCAGACGTATATGCATCATACGCATTCATACACACATACAATTATGTATATTATGCATACATCATAAACAAATACATCCATATATGTGATAGATACACACGCACATGCCACTGCCATGTTTGTCAGCGATAATAATACCGTGGATCATCGTTGAGTCGTTGACGATGCTTCTTGCTCACATTTCCAGCAACCTCCGAGCTGGTGCTGGGAATTGCCTGCAGGTTGCCCAAGCAAAGAAAATGCTGGAGGAAAAGAAAAAGCAGGCCATGCTCCCCATTGCCATTACGAAGCATTCTGAAGTACTGAGTCATGATTGTTGATTGACATTTGATAGCCACAAGTCGCAGTCAATCACCTGTTGTTGACAGAAGTAACGAGTGAGCCAAAGGATCGGAGAACCAAGTTGCAACTAGGCCGCACATTCTGCATGTTGTGTCAGATTTCGCGCGAGGTACTCGGAGCACCCTCCATAGAGAGGGAACCATCTATCCCTACTGGGGAGCCAAGTGGAACAAGTAAGTTGATGAACACACACACAGACCCATATATGGTTGTGCAAAAGTATGTGATCATAGATTTAGATACAATGGGCAACAGTGGATATGACCATGCCTGAAAGCATTGGCAATGGGTTGTTTGGAGAACACGGGGCTCCATATTTCTCTATCAATATCATGGTAGGTGTGAAGAAACCAGCTCTTGGTTCAGGGCCTGTCCTGCATCCTGCTAGCTTTAAAGGTGAAACAGTGAAGCATCATCAAGAAGTTCCACAGAAATGGCGACAACGTATTTAATTTATTCCTCTATCAACCAACACGAGTAACCAGTAAGCAGGAATCTGGTTGTGTCATCGATATGACTCGTTATTCGTGGTTCATTAATAGGATAACCAAGTGAAATTTGATATTGTGGTCACTACTGCTCTGTGTTTTATGTCATGTTATTTATTGGATGCTCGTGGACCTTCGTACATTTGACCCCTCAAAATTCACAGAATGCCGATGATTTGCTGGGAAACTTGGTGCAGGCAGAGCAAGTCACAAGGGAAGTGGCCAAAGTTGAGGAAAAGAAAAAGTTCATGGTGACCAAGGCAGGGACCCATGGGATGGCTGGCTGTGACCGATCTGGGGGCCGTGGCTCGGTGTACCACCGTCCCGTGAGTTTCAGGACGATGTCAGCATGTCGAGGCTGCCAGCACCACAATCCTGGTTGAAGCGATCGCTGTTGTAGGAACGTTCCCATGGTGTTTCCAGCGGTTACAACATGGAAATGCCCATCTTTTCCATCCATTTGTTACAATATGTTACAATGATTACAACCATGGGAAGTAGTTCATTTCCATCTGACAGATTTCCAGCTATGGTACCATTGTTGCTATGCGGGTATCGTTGTTGCTATTTCCAACCAGCCAATCCAGGGTTCACTGTGTTTCGTCGTCGAGGCCCAAGAAATCACCAAGAAGAAGACCACATTCAAAGCTCAGGCGCACCCAGGGCCACGTGGCGCAGCGTGGCGCAGTTGCCGGCAACTGGGCAAGACATGGCAAGACGATACTCCAAGCAACGGAAAGCAACCAGCTATGGAAGCTATGGTTGATGACTATGTCCTTTGTTGCTTCTTGAACCATCATCAAATATCATTATCATGTAAAATTACATGGCCTCTAAAGCATCATCAACCACTACCGGACCAAGTATCATTACAGACTACCATCAATGAATGACCCTCTGGGAAACGAATTCTCAAAAGGGGAAAGCAGCTACTTAAATATCTTTAATCTGCTGAGTTTTGGGATGGCGGCTGACACGTCTCAGCCCGTTCCTGCTAGGCAGTTGAGCGAAAGACCCCCGTTCCTCCGGACTGGGTGCAGCGCTGGGCGATGTCCGAACTGACACCAAGACGGCCATGCAACAAACTGGCTGGTGCTTGGGAGGGAGGCCTTGAGCCCTTCGGAGTATCCCTTCCTGGCCAAAATTCATATGGGGGAGCGAGGCCAGGAGCTGCCAGTAGTGGCCGTTCACCAAATGGTCCGCGTTGAAGCAAATTGAAACCCAATAAATCGTAGAGAATGATTGTTGATTGTTAGTGAATGTTGATTGTTAGTGAATTCTAAGCAGCCAAGAGCCTGGGTCAATGCTGGTCAACGATGGTCAATACTGGTTGCTCATGATCAATGAAGGTTAACACTGATCAATCTTGGTAGATGAAGAACACCCTGAGACCATTCCCTCCATTCTCTTCAGATGTCCACTATCAACGCACGCGCTGCCAGGACATTGTTTGGAGCACCCAGAGAGGGGCTGCTTGGGCATTGGCATGGGAGTTGCCCTGCAAGGGGCATGGTGATAGCTAGGATGATCATCTTGCTCAGAATAAGGACACGTGGCACGACCATGCAGAAACTACTACTATGAAGGTAGATGAGCATGATCCATGGATTTAGGATCATCCATTGGCTCTAATACATTGGTTAAGCATCCAGCCTACAATGAGAGTTCACGATCGGGGCTGCCAAACTGCAAATGCCGCTTCTAGTTTCGACCTGCTTCACCTGAGACTTAGAAAAACGTCAAGTCTTCGAAGACAAATGTAGCCAGTTCCAGGCATAACTCCTCTCCAGTTCCAGTTATAGACCAGTTTCTAGAACAAATCTCCATTGGACTCCAGTTCCAAGTCCCTAAGGGGAGTGCTTCACGTTGCCAGGAAGGTATGTTGGCCAAGCTGGAAGCCGAAGTGGACAAGGTTCGAGGCCCCTATGAGGAGCGGGAGCGTCGACCCTGATAGGTGAGCCGTGAGCCTTAGGGCTCCCAACAGGTGGCCTCACTTCAGCTGGCAGAATGCTAGCTTTGAGGCTAGACCAGCCTAGTGGAACATAGTGGAACAAAATTCCAAAGCGTTTGGAGACAGGAGGTGAATGTTGCTTCCTGAAATTCACGCAGCGTATGTTTTGTGGGTCTTTCTCAAATAAGGGTACCCCGAAATCATCCTCTATATCAACCATTTATATTGATGAACCCACCATAGGTTGCTCTTGAGAACTAGAGATGTTGAACTGTATCGGGGAGTCATGAGATCCTGGACAGTGATAGTGATGTCCACGGCGGCTTGATCAATCAATGGAAACCATGGTTGTAGCCACCAACCAAAGTGAACATGGTTAATTAGTGATTGAGTGGCGGTTAATTAGTGGTTCATTAGTGGTCATTAGTGCTTAGTCAGTAGCTATACGGCTCGGCCTCGACACCGGTCTCACTCCAGAGACGAATGTGCGAGAGAGTGCTTAGTCAGTAGTTAATTGGTGGCTAATTGGGGGTTGGTTCGCCTTAATTAGTGAGTTAGAGGTTAATACTCAGGATTATTAATAAGGAGAAATAGACAGTCATGATGATGATGATCATGATGACGCTGATTAAGAATGATGCTGAAATTCTTCTTGCCAACACAGCGATTGATGGTATGGGATTGATGGACGTGATTGAGAAAGTTCTACTGTTGTTCATCCACATTGTCCTTCAGGAGTCAGATTTGGAAGAGGGAAATAGTGGACAAATGTTGGATTTCCCACTGTTTTGTTTGACAGAGATACAACTTACAACACGCACCTTTTTCTTTGACTTCAACGCCGTCATCGGAACCCTCTAGGTGCGAATAATGAGCTATTCTTGTAACCGTCAATAGCCTATTAATTATTCTTAACAATTAGCATGCATGCACCGTTGTTGTTTTTTACAAGGTGGCCCCCTAGTTATAAGTGGCTTAATGAGCCATATAAGTATGGCTATGCCTACGGTAACTAGTAGTGAGCCTAGTTAGAAACAAATTTAGCTAACTAGCTCAACATTATTGTCAAGAACATTCAACATCTTTTACCAAACCGTATTTACCACCAACCAATGAATCAGTAAAGCAGTAAAACTGATGGCTATTATCATTTCAACCGACCATCAGCATTAACCAACCATTTTTTGTCAGGTCTTCTCATTTCCTGTAAATCATTGTTTCAGCCAACACCAACCATTTGTACCATTTGAGCCAGCTATTCATGCTCATTAAGCAGCTGTTGACCAGGGTTGACCGCTATCAGTGTCTATTAACCACTACAAATGCTGAAGCTTTTAACCACCATCACCCAGTATTGACCAATCAACTGGTACAGTTGTTCCAGTTTAAATCATTGTTTCAGTATCAACCATTTGTAAGCATGAATAAACACTTACTAGCCATCACTCAACGGCTGAAAACTAGCCATAAGTCATTATGCACCGCCTCCGAATCGTGATGAAGCAGCGACCGGGTGGGATTGGCAATGGTGTTGCCCAAGCATCCCAGCATCCCAAGCCATGATCATTCTCCATAGGGTAATGATCCAGCTCCGGGTACACCATTTTTGGATACCAGTTGGTACTTCAACTCCATCAGGAGCTGGTCCGCAAAGAGCAGAAGCTCGTGTCCAAGGACGGACGTATCTGCGGCCCAGCGTCAGCAATTGTGATGGTTAATGTTGCTTGAGATGGGAAAAGTATGGTCAAGTTGATGACGGCAAATGATGGTTGATGGGGAATGATGGCTGATTCATGTTGACATGATGACGGTTCAGTTTGTTGCCTGATGATGGTTGACTTGATGGTTAATGACTTCAAAATTGGTTGCTCTACCCAGCTTGGTGGGTTAAGATGATGAGATTGACATGAGGAATTACAATGGTTAGCAACATCAGCAACACCACCCCCGAAGAGGTTGCTTGGGGTTCTAATACAGCATGCCAATCCACCAGCATGACCGATACCTTCACAGGTTTTGGATTCTGAAAAGTCAACAGATGCAGCTACATGTCCTCTCCGTGGGTCGCAGTGGTGATGGAGCACAGATTGTACTAGTAGCACTTAAAAGTGTCAAACCAGGGACGGTGAGACTGTAGATATCACAAGAAACTGCCTGAGGCAGGGATACATGTAGATAAATGTGTGAATCGTTGAGATGGTTGGTTCATGATCGACAAGCGCGACCAAGCTGTATAAAACAGTGTGATGGGACAGCTTGCGAAGCTATGGAACCACCTGGCCTGGGGCCTGTGAGGATGCCCAGTTGCTATGATCAAACAGAACAGGATATCACATGTGGTGAAGGATTTTGATGTACTGCATGCCCATTTTCGATGGGTCACATAAATCATTGTTTCTCTCTATGTTTCTCTTGCATTGACATATGGGGTCACCTTTTCTTCGTTGGTGAGTCCCAGTGCTGAGCACAGCCTCTTTGTTCATGTCATAGATCCCACTGCCATGTGGATGTCAACAGCTTCAACCTATGGCAGTTCAGCATAGTTCAGCGAGCCCAGCACAGGATGCATTTTTGAGGCTCCATTTTGTGCCGCGGAAGAAATACGATTTTGCAGCGTCCGTGCAGAACATATTCTATCCGTCAAGTTCCGTCACCGGTTTGGTTGATTACAAGATCTACAGGAAATTCTGGCTATAACACGCTATACCCACCAATCATAGCAGTTTCCAAGGCCGATTTTTCGCCAGAAAAGCAGTTGCAGGAGCAGAAATTCAAGCGGCGAATCGAAGAATGCACTGAAGAGGTGAAGGTGCCGCAGCCGATACATTGAGGTGCGCAGGTGCTGTAACACTATGGAATCTTTGCCCCGCTGGTGTGAAAACTTTGCACCCCAAAAAAGCACTCATGTATATAGACATAGTCGGCACATATTTATAGTTATATATATATATATATATGTATGTAGATATGTAAATATCACTAGTGTACGGATGTATACTGTATACATCATACGCATGTACTTTCTTGATACGCAGACACATGTTTGCAAATGTAAGTCCAACTACTCAAAGATCACAGCTGTATATCTAATTTGGTTGCTGGGATGTTCAGGCAGTTCTGATGGTTGCTCCATAGTCAAATCAGTGCTTGTCATTGCGAATCGATTTTGTAAGTGATCAGATGGATCAAGCACAATGAAGAAATCGATGAAGCGCTTTGGCCACTCAGATAGCTGCAAGTTTGGAGTGCACCTCTTCGAAAAATAAGGCCTAATGAAACTGGAAAGCAAGATGAGCAAGCGTAACTTGAACATGACAAGGGTCACTTTGTTTAGCCGAATGCCTTGACGCTTTGGACAGTAGAGACTGACCATCTTGACATTTGTTTTGTTTCTAGGGCAGCCATGATCCATCTATCCCAGTCAGTTATCGACTGGTCAAATGATTGCACAGTAGCCTTGGCTGAGCTCAAGATCCAGAGGCAGTGCCACGGCTTCATGGCATGTGCCATGCTGCACCATCTCTGCAGCTTCACGGCTCGGGCAGAAGCACAAGGACTACTCGGATGTCACACTTATCACCAGCACATCTCGCTGGCAAAGAGCATTGTCAGAACCCACAGATCACTTGATCCTACGATTTTACGGTATCGTAGATCGTGCTTTGTTCAAGGCTATGTCTACTACAGACCTAGTTGATCGGCCAAGGATGGCACTTGAGCTTTGGTAAGGCACCTTTTTTGGAAGTCTTCAATGGTGGCTCCAAGGTGCCCTGTCTGGGCGCGCTAACAGAAAGAAGTACCAGATTCGGCTTGACCTCATGGCCATGCCACTTAGAAACTTCATAGCAGCTATGCATGGCTACACTCATAGCCACACTTAGCAACTCAGCAACAACCAGTTGAACTGCCAGCGTCAACAAGAACCAGCGGTCGCACAGCCCAAGTCCAGCCGCGGGACATGGAGAAGGTCGACGAACATGGAGACTTTGTGAGTCAGGACGAGTTGGACCCGTGGTGATTGTCACAATGGTAACCACAGTGATGGCTGACTAATGATGGTTAATCAGCTGGTTGATGGTCATAAGCTGGGGATGGTAACCATCAATTTCTTTGGCACATGTCACAAGGACTTTTTTGAATGACAAAGCGGTGGTTTCTGATGGTGCAAGATGGTCAGAATATGTCAATTTATGTCATGCAAGCTGGGGCCCCCTGGTTAGCTAAGTTCTAGGCTAACTACCACTTGTGGCAGATGTAACTATTGGTAAATGCTTTATAAACCACCTTATAGCCAGGGGGGCCCACCTTCTATTTTAATGGACCGAACCGAGATTCGCCGTCGTCGCTGGTCGAATCCTCATGGCTGGCTGACCCTCAGCTAATGTGCCCCTTGCAGGACCGACTGAGCACTAAGCCGGTTGATTCTCATAGTTTCTACTCGTAGCAGATATATGGGGGTTTCTCAAACTAGGGGACCCCCCTAAAATCCAGTAGGGGAGATGGTGTCACATGGAAAGAAATATGAAGGGTTGCCAGTGGAATCTCACCAACTGCTTGTGACTGGACGCTGTTCAGCCCCAAAAATGGATGCTTTCCGAAGTCAAGTGATGATTTTGGGATGGCTGGGACTACCGCCATCTAAATTCCCAGTATCTCCCAGTTGTGCGTTGCAACTGGCACTGTATCAATGCACCTCTGCGAAACCTGAAGCAAGGATTTTTGGCTAGTGAAACCAAATCAAAAAGGTTCGAATCCATACGATGGGAAAGTGATGATATGATATGATAGCCACTGGTATGTTCCCCGAACTCAATAATCGGAGATACATCAGCCATCAAAGTAACAACCAGGAGTTTGTACTATTACTAACAGTCACCAACTGTCACAGACAGACGGTGTGAGCGCTAAAACAAATCATTCGCATCCATTCGTGGCAACAACTCATAGCCGCTTCACTAGCCTCGGTGACAGGAGGAAGGGCAGTTTCATTCCTTGCTGCTGCGACAAGAGGCTGTTGCAGAAAAGTTGGAGCAGCAGGCCGGGATTTTCATGATCAGGTTTGAAGGATCATCGAAATCCAAGGTCAGGCAAGGTCGAAATTGAGTTTTTCAACTCTGGACCCTCCCCGCCATTAAAGCAACCTTATGTCCGTTTGGGCAGTCAACATTGTAAAGTGTGCCACTGATTGCCTTAGATGAGTCATTTCAGGGGAGCCATGGGATCATTAGGATGTGGCTGGGCTGAGAATAGGTCCATGATGGGCGTGGGAACGGGGTCTCAGTGCCATCTGCGAGGACTTTTCCTTGCTCACCTCATCTCTCTTCATCTCACCTCTTTTCCTCAGGAGTAAGCATAGTAAACGTATGTAAACGTCAAGCGGGATCAGGGCTCAGGCCTTCACTTGTGCTATGGAGATGGCATGACTGTTGACAAGTTTGGTCTTTGCTTTTGCAGGCTTTGGGCTTTGTTTTGTTTGTTCCTTTCGTTATTTTGTTATGTTTCTGTTTTTGTACATCTCTAAACAAACAGAGATAACAGATGCTTTGGGCTTTGACTTCAGGGTTCAGCTTTGTCGAAGTTGGTCGGTCCTGTGGGTTGTTCCGTAGCCAGGTTCGGGAGGGCCTGTCAGGGCGGGTTCAGGTGTCCCTCATCGTGAGCTATGTGCTACCTCCCAGGAGCTCTCCCTGTGACCCCTTGGTAACCTACTGCAGATATTTGTACAGTGCTTGCTATGCGGTACTATTGATATTTGTTATTGATATCTATTATTGATATCTATTTATTTGTTTTCATTGATTTCTCTTTATTTGTTGCCTACACAGTACATATCATATGTAAGTACACACATTATACATAGTATATGTAATAGTGATTTTTGTACTGCAATATGCTACACTTGGGTTTGATCGTACTATATGCTTCATTCCACGCTACACCTATGGCATTTGATCTGCCACCAATGTCACATTTGTATACCTCGTACACACCAATATGCTACATACCGTCTAGATGTTATATACTACCAATCTGCTGCACCCACTTGTATGCTACTGCATCCCTATTGTTACCACCAGTATCCTCCAAGGAGGTCCCACAACAGAGAGGGGGTTATCTACAGAGGGTGGGCACACAACATACAGAAACAACATGACAGTGACACCGTGACACCATCCTCTTGCATCCCTTGCATCCCTTGGATGGTGGGGGTTAGCCATCTCCTTGGATGCGTTAGCCCCGCGAGGTTCCCCCCTGGCCTGAGGAGAAAAGATTCAGCGAGTTGATCCAGCAGCTCCTGTACCCTTCAGTCCGGCTTGGAACCCAGTGCGGTGAAGCGCAGCGAACCGAGCTGTTCAAGGGATGGAGGGATGGCAAGGGGATGGCAAGGGGATGGCAAGGGCAGATAGGTGCAGATCAACCGGTGATTTCAGCAGCATTTTTTGGCTGGACATCAAATGCTCCCATGGCTGAAGAATTCATGATCTGAAATGATGTGGTCACCGCGGACGGCGAAATGTCTGAGAGACTTCTGTGTATTTCCGTGGGAAGATGGTCGAACATGGATCCTTTGCTCAGGGTTGAGCAACCATTCAGACCGACGCAGTAGAATCATTCCTAGAATCTACAGGCCATGAATACGTTCTTGTTTGTTTTATAGTTTTTTTGCTGACCTTGCTGAACTAAATATCTGCATTTGTAGAAGAACCATATCATTGGTGCTTGTGGTTGATCAAGTAGAATGGGTTGACCATGGTTGACCATTGTTGTTGATGATTGTGGCATATTGTGGCGTCAATTAGACATGATGAGACATTCTTGTTTCGTTGAGTGAGCTTACTGCTGCTGTTCACTATTGCTAGGTTCCTTTTTTTGAAACCCATATTTGTTTTCATTGCAGATAACAATCAAGTCGATCAAGTCGGAGAACGCCAGCTCCCACATGTGATATTTCATGACGGCTGCTTAGAAACTATGCTGAAATGATTACATGTACAGACAGAATTGATATACTGTAGGTGTTTCTCAAACTATAGGCACTCGTAAATCAGCCAATATTTATCATTTCTACATAATTAGTATTGAACCAACGATGTTTTTGGGTTCCATATTGTAAGCCCCCCCATATATGATCTTGGTTGCCATATTTGGAAGCTTGTTGATAGCATATACTGGTTACATAATTATCCTTATTTTTTGTCTCAAAGATCTACATAGTTGGTATCTCGATTGGTTGATATGGGCCAACTTGTGCTTAGGTGTTAATTTTCCAAAATCCTCTAGCATGGAGATATGAATATGTGTATATCACCAGAATCGATATGGGTGTTTCTCAAAATAGGGATACCCCCAAATCATCCTATTTGAGCCCATAAACACCAACCATTTGGTTGATATGAAGCATTTTTGCTCACTCTCCTGCTGA
>VSDK01017751.1:628042-645722 GCA_009767595.1 Symbiodinium kawagutii | reverse complement strand
TGCTGAAATCTTCTCAGGCCAAACGACCAACAGCTCGCCCCGCCGGCAGCTGAATGGATGCAGTTGGAACATAGCGAAGTTGGCTGGAAAATCACCACTGTGCCAATGGTGGATCTTCTATGGGATATAGTTTTTATCCACAAGCGTCAGGTTCAGATGGACAGATACACTCGTGCTGACAGGCACAGCTATCATGGCTAGGATTTCGCCATCTTCAGCTTCTTCGCAAGTACGCACGCTCGTCATGAATTTGTTCACAGCTTTCGTGGTTTGGAATGTCTGAGGCCGGCAACTGGCTCCTATCAATTAGATGCATTTGATGAGGGCTTTGACGTGAATGCTGTCGAAGCAGGTGGGGAAAGGGCCACAATGGGCCACAGGGGTCCTCCCCTGAGACAAGCAACTTTCTGCAGATCCTTAGGGCCCCATAGGGCCCATAGTCCTAGTTCTACCGACACAGGTGGTTGACCGTGGCCATGCGTTGTAACCCCCAATAGCTTCAGTCTTCGGAAGCAGTGGGGCAGTTCTCACTCGAATCCCATTGCCTTAGGCTGAGGATGATCCATAGACCAAGATGATATCAATGAGATCACCAGCATACCTTAAGCCTTGCAGGCGAAGATTTACAGAGATGTACGACTGTACCATGTTTGATCATCTTTGATCATCTTTGATTCTGTTCATGTTGAGAGGATGTAGGTGACAACAGGTGACCACAGGTGATCATGGCTCGCCAGGTCAGACATGGGAGAGAGCGGTATCACACGAAAGACGCTTGGTGGCCGTGGTACGGGCGAAGGGGCGAAGCGCCACCTGCCATGGATCCCAGCTCCCAAGAAAGCCAAGCGGCCCATCAATGAGGATCGTTTCAATGATGTCCAACCAGAAGCCGGGGCGTAGCTGGCAAGGACCCCATGTTGAGTAAGAAGAGTTCGTAGCACTCTCAAGATCTTCCACGAAAAGATGTACTGTACTAAGGATCGCAGACAATTATTGGTAGTGCAAACCTGCATGGTGAACTCTCATATGGAACCCCAAAATTGCTGGTGTATTGCTATGAATGGTTTGTATTGGATGATTTGGGGGTACCCCTATTTCGAGCAACCACCATACATTGCCACATCATGACAACGATGTAGCGCTTACAGCAAAGTGCAACACTATCAATTTGTGACCACTTTCACCACCCCAAGATCCATGGGGGAAGCCAATCTTATTCGTCTCCAGCATTTGGGGTGTTTGATGTTCTAAAGTCCATCTCACTTATGATGATAAGTAGTGATCATAGATGTACAAATCATATAAATCCACAGCTTTATCGTCTATAATTAGAGATGCCTATCGAATAGACCTCACACCTGTGGCCTGGGAAGCCACAAGAACTCTCATGGGTGTTTCACCATTGACAGCCAAATTCGATCAAACACATAGGGTTCTTCAAAAATGCTAATTGACTCGTGTTCCACCCCTGATGAACCAGTATCAAGTCTCTTTTATTGCTTGCCACCATTGTGGTTCATATTATCATTTTTCAGCAATAATCCTTATTGATCCCTTGGATTATCATTGCCATTTTTTGCTTATTAAGCTCATTGAAAGTAATGATTATTGAGTACCAATGATTTATTATAACCATTCTTAGCAATGATATTACGTCTCAAAATAGGGGTCTCCCAAATCATCCAAGGTCAGTCGTTTATAGTATTCAACCAACCATTTTTGGGCGTCCCTATTTTGAGAAACACATATTTTTGGTTATGAAGTGCTCTATGAATCATCACTACGGGGGCGCTAAGGCGCTATATATTTTGGGCATTATGCCACATTTTTTGGTTATTAATCACTCAATGAATCATCATGATTCCAATACATTACCTCCCGATGTTGCGACTCGTCATCTTTGTTGTGACTCATCATCTACTTCTATAAAGGACATATGTCACATATGTATGATTCTATACAATTCCATATCATCTATACTATAATCATTTCATTCATTTTAATTCTATATCTTTGGGACATCATTGAGGTCGAACTTCACAAACGCAGATGCCACAGAGCTATACGGTCGAGGACTGAGACGGCAAGCCGCGCCACGCGCCAGCACTGGGTTGTCGTCGTCGTGGTAGCCGAGCACCATCCAGCTGTTCCAGTTAGTCAATGTTAGTCACTGGTAACTTGTGTTATAACCATTATTAACTCATGATGGTTAATAGTGGTTAATAATGGTTCATAATGGTTAATAATGGTTAATAATGGTTGATAATGGTTAATAATGGTTCATAATGGTACCTGAATCATAACAGCCATGGCGAAACCCGAATCATGAATGTTAGTTGAATTATTATTCACTGTTAACCACTATCAACCATAATGAGTTAATAATGGTTATGATTCGGGTAACTACCATTCCTGGTAGATGGAACTATGCTGAATGGTGGGTTATGAATGGACAACAACAACGTTTGACGTACTAGTCTGTATCAAACCCGAAAAAAGCATGATCAACCAGCTTTGAATTTAGATTCCTTTTTTACTATTAACTCATTATCAACCATTATTGACTCATTATGCACCGTTATTGTACTCACCATTGTTATTATCAACTCATTATCAATTAATCCCCATCAACCAGTCAATAACAGCCACTATAAACCACAACAGAGTGGATTGGCTCAGCTGGACAGTTGTCGACTTGCCCGCCATTTCGGGACGTTTTCAGTGCCTCGCTGGCTCTGGGGGGCTCAAACATCTCATGACGTGCAAGATGGTTCAGGATGAATGGTGGTGAAATGGTTGTGAATGATGGTCAATAAGCAAATATGGCCGTTGCGAATTTGATGGTTGATCATTTGATGGTCGATAATGACGGTGAGTAGTGGTCAAAAAGATGGTAGCGGGAGCTCCCAGATCTGAGGCATGGTCCTGGTGGCGCCATTTTTTCATCAGTGGCTCATCACGTTGGGCGACCCAAAAAAACAGCGGGAACTACTGATCAACGACCCTAACCCCCGAAAGGGTATCTGCATGCCATGCTAGCACCTCCTGGTGTTCATGATCAACGGACATCGATAGTCAAAACAGTCGTCACCAGGGCGAATGGCTAGCTGGATTTCTTGTGGAGTTCTCTTCGTTACGAAGGTGCATAAATGAGCAGAAGATGTTACCATCAGCGCGCGCAAAACCATGCCTCTTTGAGCATTTGCTTAAAATCAAATCAAGACAAGTCACACACACACACAAAACCAACCCAAAACCGAGACGCTTGGATAAAAAAACAGCAGCTCCATGTAGTTCCCATCTTGTGTCGGCACAAGAAAGATGATCACCAGCTACATGGTCATCGTTGGTCAATGACAAGGGTCACCAGCCGACACGACGTAGACGTGTCGGCCGCGGCTATGTGAAGTCAGCCACAACATCAGTTTAACATTGATGTGGAGTTCTACTAAGATAACCATTACCCTCACTCCACTTCTACTCATCCCTTACTAAATCTTACTAACTTACCATAACTTATCAAAATCCTTACCCAATCTTACTAAGTCTGTGAGTTCCAATCTTACTAGATCCAACTGACCATAAGCCTTACTATATCTTACTCTATATCTTACTCTATATCTTACTCTATATCTTACTCTATATCTTACTCTATATCTTTCACCTTGCCTTACCGGCTTCACCTTACCTTTCCCCTATCCCTGGTGGAGCCCCGGCTTCTCCAGGAGCTACACATGCGCGACATGGCCATGACGGCCACAGGCAGCGTTCATCGGAGACGTTTCTCGGAGAAGTCCTCGCAGGACCACAAGGAGCGCCCCGCGGGAGAGCAGGGGATCAGCGGGGATCAGCGGCTGAACTCGTGAGGGGAGCTGAACTAGTGATGTTTTTTGAACTTTTCGCTGGTGGATGTGTGAAAATGATGAAGTTTGATGATGCTTTGAGTTTGATAATGATAGTTGAGACGCTGGTTGATGATGATTGATCATGGTTGATGGTTGGGACAATCATGTTTAATAGTGGTGTTCATATTGAAGGTGAATGGTTTATTGATGATGGTGGTTGATGGTGATTAATGGTGGTTGGTGGTCGGTGGTGATGCTTAAGTATGCTTGCTGTGATTGATTGATTGATTGATTGATTGATTGGTTGGTTGGTTGATTGATTGATTGATTGATTGATTGATTGATTGAAATGGTTTCTAATATTCAATGGCAAATTATTTGCAACAGTACGGATAAATGATGGTTAATCAGCACTACAATGATGAAGAGTTATTTTGTGCTATGAATGACGATTGGTACTGGTTCGATAATGGTTGATGATGGGTAATCATGATGACCAATCATGCTGGTTGATTTTGGTGGTCGATATGGATGTTGGTTAATAGTGGCTGGCAACCAGCTCTGTGGTGATGTTTATGATTGATACGGATGGTTGATGAAGATTAGTCAAGTCCAAGGTGACTTGCTAAATGGTTTGCAAGGTTGAGAATGCCTTGAATGGTTGATAAAGATGGTTGGCCAAGGGTGATATGGAGAAGGGTGGCACCACATATTGATTTCCATTCATAGTCACACCCATATTCTGCAGACAAACCTTGTTCAGGACCCGGCATGATGGTGTTTCGTGACAATCGCTACAATGCTCACTCCGATGTTGTGTAACCTTGACCATCATTGACCACCACTTGACCTTCAAACTTGAAAGTTGGCTGTGAAATGTAGCAAATCACAGTTCAACTGTTGACTTTTCATCTGGATGGGTGCAACGGCAAAACATCAGAGTTGGCACCAAACTGGCAAATGTTCGCAGCTGGCCGCCGTGGGTCCAAGCTCAGACATCCCAGAGGAATTCTTATAGGGAAACTGCCAATGTTGGGTGTCCATCTATGAGAGGTCCAAGAGTTACGGCTAAAGCGCAAAGGTTTGCGTCAATCGGTGCCCTCCATCTACGAGTTTCCACCAATGACTGGTCAGGCTATCCTCATGCACTTGGAAATCAGATTTGCCCCAGTGGACTTCTCCGCTGTTCTCCATGTTGAGAAAAAATATCAGTGGACAAGAACGGAGGCAGAAACTGCGATCTAGAAAAATATCAGTGAACAAGAACGGGTTCAGATTTTTTTGCTTCGACTCCGGGCATGCCGTATTTTCTAAATCCATTCTTGACCCATCTACAGGATTTAGGCAGACTAAGCTCCAACCAATCGAAATGAACATGATTGATTATGTAACATAAATATACATATCTGTATAATATTCAACTATCAGAGAAGCAATTGCTGTTGTCAAAGTGCTACAATCGATCTCGTGGTCCACTGGATTCCAATTGCTGGCGTGCTGGGCCTGGAGAAGATCGGTGACGCCGCCACAGACCCGCGAAGCCCAGCTTCAGTCCGGCTACGAAACACTAAAAATGGATGGTCGTTGCTTCGGGGGAAAGGGTCGACAACTGGAGAATAAGCTGGGCAGCCTCCAACTAATCTCAAGGCCACGACTCCAAAGGCGGTTCTTCTTGGTTCTTTGGGATCAAGATTTCTTGGGAGAGGTATCCGTGGTCCTTAAAGTAGGCCCTGTCTAGGGTCAACCACCCTGCAGGAAGCAGTGAATACTTCGAATCTAAGTCATCGCTCCATCGTCAAGCTGCGGGGAGTTGTAACTTGGAAGCCAGGAGAAGTGACGGTGGCAGTTTCATCAGTGACAATTTCATCCTCCAATCCGATGCTCTTGGGGTACAACGAAGGACTACTCAAGTTCTGAACATTGTGGGCCAGTTAGGAGGATACCATCACGAAAACGGCCATGTGACCAACGGGGTTTTGTCATCAAGGCATCTTTCAGTTCCACGTTTTAGCCGGGATGGGGCCCAAGACCAAAGCACGACAGGGATTCAGCCATGAACAATCCACATCAGCTAACACAATTCTATCAGACATTGGTTGGCCGCAACTGTTCGCTTACGCGGCATGGCACAGCGTAAAACGAGTCGCGCAAGTCACCAACTGCTGATTTTACTCTCCAACCTGGGGAGAAACAAAGCGAACAGGACTCAGTTGCTGTTGTGGTGTCCACGGATGGCTTCAGGAGTTTGGTCCCAACGGTTTTTCGGTTTCCGAAGTGTTTTGGGGGACCCAAATTTTCACTGCCAGTGGCGCGCCCCATCCACATTTTTCTGGTGAGAAATGAATAGGAGACAGTCATCCGATTGACACATAGACTCAAAGGGGTTAATCATGGGGCTTAGATAAGAATGACTCATATGGATGAATCATATGGGTTAAGTAAGAACCCATCAACGACGGGAACGTCAACAAATGTATTTCCCCGAAAGATTCGGCATATCCAACCAATGTTGTTGCTTAGTATCTGGTATCCGCCAATTGACAGGCAGCTTGTAAATCAGGACTAACAATGATGAACAAGTCTTAGTACCAGTTGTAAATAACCACCATCTAGTAACCTTTATCATGGATGAAGATATGGCTGTGGGTCAATACCCTGCACCCCTTGTGAACATCTTATGAATGAGTCTTTGTTGGGATGTTCACCTAGCTGCCTCGGGATTTCTACGCTGGTTGGTATTGACCTGCACTCATACAATAACATGCATATCTATCTATCTATCTATCTATCTATCCATCCATCCATCTGTCTGTCTGTCTATCTATCTATCTATCTATACATACATACATACATACATACATACATACATACATACATACATACATACATTTATAGAGAGAGAGAGAGAGGGATTTTCGGTGTTTGCCGGGTATTCATGGTTGCTTGTTTATATTTGCGTTCTATGCACTATTTGTGCCTGTGTGTCAAACCCAGTTTCTGGAGTGAAGATAAAACGAGAGAATAGTCTTTATTGGGACGTTCGCTATCAAGTTTTTGGCGATGCATGGTATCGAACTGTTGCAATATCTACATTTGTATATTCAGACATATATATATATACATGCATACATACATACAAATATACTTGTTTTCTCTGGGAAAATGATCAAACAATACACACATTATATGTGCATACATGTTCTCATATTTTTTAATGTATGTACATACATATATATTTATGAATATCTATCAGTCGAAGTATATCATATCTATGATGGTTCATGATACATCCTAAAACATACTAAAACCAACCATGGCTGCCATGGCGCATTTGCTGTCGCTGCGGCTTCACTCAGGTGGGTCACCCATCCTTCGAGGCCTTCTTTGGATTCATCGTGGCTCTGAACGCACCTGGGCGACATCCAGGGAGTCCGCCCACCATGGGAAGCCAAGAGATCAACTCGGGTTGCACTCTGGCAGTCCTTAGCCTAGTTGCATGGAAAATCCACAATTGAGTTGGCTGTTTTAGCTTGTCGGCTAGGGACTGCCAGAGGGTAGGTCAATCAAGGTCAACATGATGAACAATCATGATCAGTGTATGTGAATCAAGTGGAGTTGATGCTGATTATGATGGGAAAACAAGCAGCAAGAAACAATTGACGATTGGGTCGCAACTGTTTTCCGTCCAAAGTCATCTGTCAACCTCGTTACATCTACCGACGGGACCGATGGATGTTCCAATTGTCAGGCAGCAGCCTCTGCACGAGAGGTTGATAGTTCTGAGAGTCTGAAGTACCAAGCAGCTCCAGCATGCTCTAGCTGCAAATCCCAGAATTGAATGACGATAGACCATGGGCTTCAGTGACTCCTGGGAGTTTTGCGTTACCAGGAATGTGCATGATTATTCATGATCTTCAACCATGAACAATCACTAATGATCCGGTGGTTAACCGTTTGAAAGCCGTTCACATCCGATAATTCAAGGATCAATGATCCAAGAACCATTAGATTGACATTGAAGACCTTATCTCTATTGAATCTTAATGATGAACGATTAAGAAAGCATTAATATCCGAATAATCCTCAACAGTTATAGAAACCAGTACCATACAAACCATCCGATCATCCATGAGAACTCCACTGGAGCCGCGAATTGCGAATCGAATTCTCAGGCGATCTTCATCGGCGTTGACACTGAGAGCAATCTGCACCGTGAAGGCAGCGACGCTTTCTGCGGTGGCGCTCTGCGAGCGCCACGGGGCATCGTAGCTGCAACGACACTTCTAACAGCCGTGTGAACCACGACCTTTAACCAGCATCTTTTTGATGATTCCATGATGAATTTTCATTGTTTTTCATCATGGTTGTTGATGGTCAGTGGTTAATCAGAGTTATCATATGATGTTGTTTTGCAGCATTCAATCATGGTGAATGATAGTTTGGAGTGGTGAATTGAAACGATGAATGTTGACCATCAGTTGTGAACTCCATAAGGTGGTTTCAGTGTTCAAGCCTGGGGTGGACTTCTGGGTATCCAGTTGATTGCGACTCTCATACCATGATTATCATATAGCCATCATTGGCCGGTTGCTTTATCAGTGATTATTGGTAGCTGTCAACCATAGCCATCATTTCAGCAACCACTGGTAGATATCAACCATAGCTGTGACCATCTCTTTGATATACGCGCGTCGACTGGATCTCCTGGGACTCGCCTTGTGATTGGAACATGCGCAGCTTCCACAATGAATTTCTTCGATTCATAACCCCCCGGGAGCTGCGGGGAGATACATTGAGAATCCACTCATCCAAAGATCCCGAGAGCCTCTGGCAATGCTGAAGAATCGGCACCCTATACCAGCCATGCTGCAAACAGCCGGTGGATTTTCCGGGCTTCCCAAAAGATCATTTCTCTGAGATCAGGATGTGAAGCAGTGCTCTACTCATTTTTTGCCACTTTGGACCTGGCCATCAAAATCAACCAAGCATAAACTCTTTTTATTATGGCAATCCTGGATTTTAACGGCAGAAGAGGACTATTGCAGGGTAGCGCCACGCCATGCCACGATTCATTGGAAGGTCAGTGAAGTTGTCACAGCAAACCCTGGAAGAAGAGAAGTTGACGATTGCAATGGGAGACCCCTCCTTCATTGGAAAGATGTGGTGGTTTCTCTAGGGATACCCCCAGTTGTCATCCCATATAAAGCGTTCATAGTAACAACCATATGGAAAGGACGCAGGTGACCGATGCAACAGCTTGGGCCACCTGAAAAGCATCACCACAACCATCAACCATCTTAGCCAGTTATGTCAGGCGGCCTTGGGTTGGCGTGGGCAGCTGTCCCGGTGGCGTTTGATGTGAACCATTTTGTATGTCTATTTCAACACTTCTTCGGTCACACATGCGAGTCAGAACCCGGTTATTCATACTCTTACACCTGTGACCATCATAATAGTTATACAAGTAGTTGTTATAACATGTTACAACCATACTACTTGATATGATAGTGTGGATGTTTTAATCACTTATAACCCCTTCTTTCGACCCAGCATCCATTGCAATCAACTGTCAGTGATTCCCATCGCCACACCGCATGCCTCAACACCTGGTGAAGCTCCAACATCAAAAGCCGGCTCGTGGACAGGTGTTCGACCCATCGAACTCCAGGCGAGAGTGGTGCATCATGTAGGAAAACCAGGCGATAGCAGTAGTTCATAGTGGTTGATTATGGTTGAACAAGTCTGACGGGTCTGGATTTTTTAGGATTTCGTTTGTACTTGGTTCATGACGATCGAGAAAGTGGTTGAGAAAAGCGGATGATGGTGTCACAAATCGTGCTTCAACGAGTGAGAGTCTGTGATGAGCAGCAAAGCATGTTACTGGGCGAAAAATCAAAGCAGATGCTCGGAATTGATTGCAGTACCCCAATGGTACTGAAGGGCACCCCATAGTTATATCAGGTTACATCCAACTCAGGCACCGTATCGGCATGGACCATATCAATCTTCCTGGAAGGCAGGAGACTAATTGAGACGCAGACAGGAATGGAATACCTATGTTATAAATATGATTTTTATAATTTACCCAAGTAATTCATATAATTTACCCAAGTAAATCAACTAATTTATAAGGAAACTATGTTGATTGATGAGCAAGCGAGGAGTGGTCACTATCACCTACCAGGAACCAGTATCCATCACCAACTATTCCACTGGGAGCACCACCGGGTTATGCTGAGCCGCTGTTTGGTTAACTGCGAATAATACAATGGTCAATAATGGGTTACTATGATTACTGATAACCATGGTAACCCATGAAAATAATGGTTTGATTGATACAATCTATGATACTGTAATAATGGAAATAATATGGGTTGATGATAACATACTCTGGGTTATTAGACGGCTGTTACCATGATCGCTAATGGTTTAAGCCTTTGATAGTGACTAATTTTATGGTTGGGAATGTTGTATGATCGTCAACAGCCATGATAGGGAACTTACTGACAGCCGATCACAACCAACATTTGACTATTAACGTGGGAATATGCCAATTGAATGCAGTATGTTTTACCAACTTTTTCCAAAGGAGGTGCTACGGTTAGGAAACCAGATCGAGAATGTGACATGAACATGTCGCTTCCATGGAAACAAGTAGCTGGTCAGCTATTTACCAATCGCGAACTTAGATCAAAAGTGAGCCGCGCTAGCAACATGTCCCATTTTCAGCCTCAGACATCCAAACACTGATCTTTTCATCACGCAATTTCCTCCACATGTTCTTAAAGCAAATCACGAGGCGGCACGCATGGAATCACGCATTAACATCAATTTTGCGAACAATCATTTTGCAAAGCCGTCATATACATGAGCAATTGTTTTAAATGGAGTAGAGTGCATCAGTGGCCACTCTGAAACCAGCTAGTCCCATATACCTTTTGAGTAGGCCTGGTTAACGGGGATTTCCATTCTTGACATGGGATTGAATGATCATTATTTCTTCATATGTAGTATCAGAGATGGCCCAGTTTTGGACTTACTGGTTTTGTTGGGGCTCAACATGGGTGTTAAAGTCACCTTAGTCAAGTCACCTTAGTCAACATCCGAGTGGTTGATGATCGACAGCCCGCTGTGCAGCTAGGTGTTGAACATGGTCTTCACTTTCATCTTCACTGTGGAGCTCATCATGAGGTTCTGTGTTGCCGGCAGGCCCGCCGACACTGCTTCCCAAGACCTGTCCAGGATATAGCAATATGCCGTTATTGGAAGATATGAATGGTGGTTAATCATGATTATCCAACATCAATTGGTGGCGGGTTATTGGAAGATATGAATGGTTAAGACCGCTACCTACCTGGAATGCTTAGGACAAATCCGGACACGTTGCAGTACCGCCATAGCATTTCCATGGCAACGATCGATTCATCGAGTCGTGATATTGATGGTGAATGCTAATGATCAGATTGGTCAATGGTAAGTGGTGAGCACAGCCATTCAAAATGACCCCCCCAAGGGGGGACCTGACAAACGGTGGCTGCCTTCGCAGCGGGATGCGGGACCCGCGCTTGACTTCGCCTTCCGTGTCCTTCGCAGCTTGCCTTGGAGGTCCCACAGCCCTTTGTGAGTCCCAGGGTCGAAGCCATTTTGCGTCCAGGAGCCTTCCTTGCTGCCGGGCCCTGTGGGGTGCCCTTGAGCGAGTCACAACTCCGTTTCGGCTGGCCATCTTGCAGTGTACACACGACCATGGCTCGAGCCGGTCGAATGCCACTTCCCGCCGTTGAACCCAGCACTTTGCCCATGGCTGCCATGGCAAATGGCATGGCCATTTCCTCCTTGCGTCAGTGCTGCGCTTTGTAAACTTCTGCGGCAGCATTTCGGAGTCTCGTGACGGTAGCCCTGATCCATCACGTCGGCGATGTTCCTTTTGTGGCTCTGGCCTCTCATTCTGCCTTGCTGCCCCTGCCACTTTGTATCCTTTGCAATTTGGAAGGTCCAGCTGAAGTTCCCGGCAAGCGTATCCCCTGTTGCCTTTTGACTGACCGCTTTGCTTCTCCTGAAAGTTCTGTTTAGGCATTGCGATTTGTGTTGGGGGACGCGCCCTGTTCTCTGACGCGAAGATACGAAGAGACGAAAACTCCAAAGTATTCGAGGAGATCAAGATATATCTTAAGATATATCTGAAGATATATATCAACATCTATCTTAAGATATATCAAGATGTCAGAACGTCAGGGCGTCAGAGCTTCAGGGCTGGCGTCAAGGCTTCGAGGCGTCAAGGCGTCAAAGGGCTGTATTGGTCAAGTGGCAAAGAATGAGATGTTTTTCTCTTTGCGAAAGTTACGATTCTCAACACATACCGCAACATTCGAACTTGGAACAACAATGGTGCCACATTGTTGGGCACACTATAGTTTGCATGGTTTAACGTGTATTGAGGTGGAGAGGGTTGTCATGGGTTGTTGCTGCACATTCGGAAGTACTCGGATCCCCCCTGAAAGGAATGAAAGGAATGGGTACAATATGGAAAGTTTGTGTCTTTTCACGTGAGCGGCCATGACTACAGTCATGTGACATGTGACAATTTGCACCCAGGGTATCCCCGCAGAAGATCGCCAAAGTGAGAAGATGAGTATCTAGGTGGAACAATTTGGAAAAGAACCAACAATACTTGTAGCATCAGCGTGAAACCGATTCACAGCAACCACTGCCATGATAAGATTTGACAGGTTGGATGGATTCCTGGAAATCATCGAAAAAACCTTTCATGAAACATGCCATTTTTAGGCATATCAAAAAACAGGTTTGATGTCATTGTTGCGAACAAAAAAGAAACCCAGGCGTTAGATTTCCACTCGCAAAAGGCTGCTGAAAGGCTGGATTCAGGATTTCCCGTGCAGCATCAGCTTGGGAGCCACAGCTTCGTGTGGCACGAGGAAAAGGTGTGGCATCAGCCCGTGCAGCGCCGCTGTGCGGCGTCACAGCTCGACGCGTCGTCAGGACAGCGTGGGGCATAGAGCGGCAGAGCCCCATAGCTTTTAAGCGCTCAGTGTCAGCGTGCAGTTTCAGCAGATGCAAAATGCTACCCCATGCGCGGCCAGCCTGGCATAACCAATTTTGACAATGTTGCCCGGAAATGAAATTAGTCATAGAAATTACGGCCATAATAGATCCAGCTGCCAATCAGCCACCAACCCACCAACAGTTTGACCATAATTCTTCCCGCTCATCATCCAACAAATCATTTTACTGACGAGCAGTTGCCAATCACCTCTACAATGAATGAACACCACCTAACCATCAAGCTAATTGGTTTGCGAACAGTTTGCTAACATCAATTGGGAGTTGTCCGGAAACCCACATAATAAATCATGTAGGGAGATGTTTGATTAGAGCAGCGCGGTCGGAAAATGCTGCATCGCGATTGGCCGGCGATTGGACGGCGATTAGCAATGTTGGAATGCAAAGACTGGATATTATGCTAGATATCTTTGTTCTTGAAAATGCCATCACACTAGCAGCAATCCAAATATGTTCCCCCAGATGCATGGAAAACAGTGCATCTTCAATTACTTTTTGCTTGTAGAAAGTTTCATTTGACAGCAAAACGGGAAAACATGCGACCCAATCCGCGATTGGAGCGCGATTGGATCGCGATTGGACAGCGATTGGCACCACCCCCAGCTTGAGCAATCGTCCAATTCCGTCTCTCTTGTGTTTCCCTTTTTATTTCTTTGTTTTTGGAGGAGGTATGTTCAAAAAAGGTCCCGCGGTTGGAATTACTGGGACCGCGGTTGGACCGTGATTGGCCGGCGATTGGGTTTGTTACGGAAGAAGTAATTTTGAACAAGCCCCAACTAAGCTTACATTACGAGTCACCACTAGTCACCAAACTTCTAGTAATAACAGTTTCCACTTGAACCCCCAAAAACATTCTACACCAAAAAGCAAATTTACGTCCCAAATACACCAAAACACAACAACCCTCGTAACGGTTCACACACGAGGCAAGCACACCCCTTGTAGCACACATGCGAAGACATGAAACAGAAGGAGCCGCAGACTCAAAGACCGGAAGGGATCGACACTCCAAGGCATGCAGACACAAAGACACGAAGGCATCAAGACCCAAACGCACAAAGACGCCACAACGCCAAGACCCGCGGACTCGCAGACCTGCCGACCCGAGACACGAACAGCAAGAGAGATCAATATCCAAAGGCACGCAAGCACGATGACATGACAACCTGAAGACTCCGCAACTTCAGCATGTCATGTCTTCATGGCAACAGAGAATCAGGGCGTCAGGGCGTCAGTCACCCGATCAGGGAATCAAGGTTTCAAGGTTTGAAAGGAAAAAGCACCCGAAATACAGCCCACACTGGATTCGGCAATTTTCTGAAGGCGATGGCCTATCTTGTGCCACCAGTAGCCTTCATTTGTTAGTTCGAGCAATGTGTACATTTCCTTGAATGATTTGCTTGAAGGCTAGATTTCAACAAAAGGGGATGTTTAATGATAAGCCATTCATGGTTTTGCCCCGCATGAACCCCGGCCCATCAGGTGGTTTTTCTGCACTGAGAACTGGATGTGGAACTGGCTGGACACAATTGTTGTGGTCGTGCCTGGGCAGAAACAAGCTGCACTCACACCACAACAGGTTGATTGATCGCCTGCCTGGTTGATGGTGAGGCAAGGCATGGTCAGGGCTTTCAAAATTGTTGAATCATGGGCAGTTTACATTTATGTATTCATCATGGCGACTAGTAGTAACAACTGTTGAGAACTACAGATAGTTGATCTTTGCTATGGGCGATGCTGTTTGTGAAAGGATTCTATGGCCAGAGGCTGGGCAACATTGTTTATCGTGAAACCGTTCACATGGGGTCCGCAAAATCTTGGCCATCCCTTCTGAAAACAAGTAACACACAATCATTTTCCGAAGAAAGACACAAGCAACTTTGGAACATGCAATCTACGGATTGCAGTCCCCCTGATTTATGAAAGGAGATCGTCGCAAGGGCGATTGTTGAGTGTTTTGAATTATTTTGAAGTTCCACGTTGGTTGTTCTGTGTGTAAGCTTGGCAGGTTCGGAGATACCAGCCACCGTAACTGTTCATGTGGATAACAGGCGGTTATTCAGCGATTTGAACGTGTAATTTCAACCATCGATTGTTCTCCAAACATGAGCATTGTTGCTTGCTAGTCGTAGTTGTGTCTTGAATGGAATACCATGATCAAGACGGGCGACCTGAGACATCAGTGCCTAGCCTACCATTGGCTGCTCATATTCATTGCATCTCATATCTGCCATAGAAATCATTTTTACCAACTTGGCTAACAGCTGGGGGCACCGATCCCCGAAGAACATCAAGTAGAACCAACCCGGCAGCTGGGTCGGTTGCAAGGCTTCTATGTGGGATGTGACGAGCGACCTCCTGCAAACGTTTCTTGGAGTCGGAGTTTACGGCCCTTGGGAGATCATTGTCAGACTAAGCTGGCTGTTTGAAAGGCGCCCAAATTGCAATCAGCACAGCTGTTTGAATTGTAAAATTGCTGGCCAAATTGATCTCCCAGATGTTTGGATCATTTTGGATCTGTCCAGGAATCCATGTCCTTGCGACCCATTTTCGGCAAGGAAAAGTCGGAAGAACAACATTCCCTCGGTGGATGGTTCTCTGAGTGAAGCCTCCTACATCACCACTTCAGCTGCTGAAGTTTCGCACAGAAAACCTTGAAGATATAGTTGATATTGGGAGTTCCATATTAGGAGAGCCCCTTTATTTGATTTCATTTGATGGTACTGTAAATCACCAATCATTTGTGGTTGCACTGACGGTTTGATCTACCATCATTTTCATTCAAAAGACCTACCCCTCGAACCGTCCTCTAGGTTAAATTTGGGTGTTTTTCTGCGGGATAAGGTGTTACCAAGTGCCGATTCCAGCCGCGCCAACTGTTCTTGTTGAGGGCTACAAAGAATGGGTGGCGGAGAAGTATCCACAAACATCAAGCTGGTGGGTTTGTGGGGATAGGATATTCGTGCAAGTGGGAGGATCATTGGATGATGAGCCATCGTATGATGTTGAGACATGATGATTATTGTATAAATGAACATATTGTATGCAGGTGCATTTTGACATTTGCATACTCAGATGCAATTGTAGAAACACACGGATTACTTTTGTAGATGGGCTGATGTACATATATACAGAAATTTACACGCAAGCACACATACATATATTTAGATAGTTATATATGTTATATATAGAGGTATACGCATATACATGCATCATGTCTTTGTATATGCGAACATACAAAACACACAAAAAGCACGTATTTCTATATTTGCTTTAATGTATTTATATAAAGATTTCTACAAATATCTACATATATATATATAGATATATGTTGTTTCTATGATTATTTCTCTATGATCATTTGCACCCTGGCGGTATCCACAGGTGCTGTAGCTGCGCCAGGGTGCGCACCCGCTGTGTTTCGCAGCCAGGTTCGGAGTCACCGAAAACATGGAATCCATCGCGGGGTTGTCGAGCATCAAGGCGCGGGGCGGGATCCAGCAGCTGAACGAACCCCTACAAGCTGGGCCTTAAAAACCCTAAAAAGGGTAGGTTTTTACCGTTTTTACCCTCCAAAATATGGGTTATATCAAGTTATATCTTTTAGAAATGATGGTTTTGAGTGCCAAGGGTAAAGCCTAGGGTGGTTTCTCAAGTCATAAGGAACCCCAAAAAATGGTTGTTTGATGGATATGGTGGTTTCTCAAAATGATTACTTATTATGGGGTTTAGCAATCATAGGCTATGAAGATTGGTTGGATCCAGCAGCTATGGTTTGGGGAACCCCCCAAAAATGGTTGGTTTATTACTAAAGATGATTCGACAAGGATGATTTGGCGGTACCCCTATTTTGAGAACCCCCCCTATAGCCTATAGCCATGACATGTAAGTAAAGACTGATTTCGGGATATAGTTCGCTTATATGCCACTAGTGGGTTTGACTAACTTCCATTTTTACTGTTTTTGGGATTGGTTTGATTTAGCATATACCCACTAGATATGAAAGTTTGAGCAAGGGATCTATAAGCCACTAAGAAAATTAGAATGATGGTGAATGATTGTAACTCGTAAGTCTTATGTAATGGCGAAATACAGGAATGGTTATATGATGCTTTAAACTCATGATACAATAAGGCTAGCCATGAGAACCATTGTGTAGGTTGATTCCTACAGTGGTAAATAGCAGAGATGCTTATTGACTATTGCCCAGTGGCTAATAATGCTAATTGTACGATTGTGAGAGAAAAGGCTGAATACAATGACAAGTAATGGCAATGGTGATCAAGTATTAGGTGCATGATGGTGAATGTCATGGTCATATATCCGATTTGATGGCTATATGCTGGCTAATGTATCCTTGGAGAAACTGACATGGATCCTCCCAAGTGGCTACAGGAAACTCATCTCCCCTACCAGAGAGGATCTATGTTAGTTTCCAGTAGGGTACTAGCAGCTTCTATGGTCATGCATTTATTACTGGTTGATGCAACCAGTACTTATAACTGACACATAATGGTTATGCAGTGGTTAGAACAATGGCAACCCAGATGACCATTATGAGAATGGCTATGCATTAAGGTTATGCTTTAATAATGGTAGTGATTGGCAATGATGTTTACACAAACGCTACTTGCATACTGGTTGATATCTTGGCATAGTTGTTTTAACATAATGGTAGTGGAAACCGCCCTGAATTGTGCTTCATAGCGCTGGCTCTACCCACTGCTTACGAATAGAAACTGTTGTGGTTCAGCACG
>VSDK01017751.1:595081-627948 GCA_009767595.1 Symbiodinium kawagutii | reverse complement strand
CAGCAGTTCAATTTGCCTGGAAACCAGCTGTGATCAATACAGAACTGTAGTGGGACATGTGATGTGTTGGGTCATTCCCAAAGTTTTGGTCATTTCTGCTTGGGGGCAACCCAACAAAAACAAGGGGCAAATCATGGCCACAGTGGTGTAAGCTTGATCCATCGACTTGCTGGCTCTCCGAGTCATGCTATAAGATTTTCATCATGTTGCCTGCTTCAACTGGAAGTGTTTGAGGTTGGAACGTTGAGGAAAATCAGGCTATAAACGTGAGATCATTTGAGATCATTCCAGGGATGACGGATGTGACTTGTGAGACCTTCAACCCAGGTATTTCGCTTCATGCGCATTACGAGGACTGCCCGAATTCGCACGTTTGGTCGTTGGTTCCTGTCATTCTTGGTCGCCAAGGAATGCCAACATATGGTGGTTTGATTGCTTTCTGGCATCGTTGTAGTGTCATGGTAACCTTCATGGGTGTAAAGCTGTGACAACTACACTACTGTGGAAAGAAATCCTGCCAGTTACCGTGATCATCATTTGTGGTGGATTCCACCAGGACATGTGGCCTTTCTCTTTGCTTTGTCTGTGAATGTCGGTTCCGAAGCTGAGAAATGGGTCCACCAAGCAGAAAGTTCAACAAGAAGTAATCTGTATGAGGCGATCACGGAGTTGCACTCAGAAAATGACATAAGATGCTGATTGCTTCGGTTATTTCCTAAGCACCAGTGTTCAGGGGTGCACGATGCCTATGCCTATGCTGTGCCAGGGAGGGCCATTTCTGAGTCCCTTGGCGATTACTGGCTAGGCTGGGGATTGTTAACCCCGGCTTACCACGATTTTTGAGCCAGTAGGAGCCATCATTTATCGTAACCGTAATCATTATCAAATTTTAGCCACTACTAGCAACTACTAACGATGATTGGCCACTATGATTCCATTCATTGCAACCAGTCATGGTGAACCAGCATTACATACCATTATCATACCGTTGTCCATTATCGACCTTTGCGAACCAGCATCGATCATTTCCGGATGATGGTTCTCAGGACTTGTACAGAGAATGACTTTATGGTTGTTTTTAAGTTTATAATTCTTCTTGACTATAAAGCATGATAACTATGTTCATGTTTGTAAGTTTACAGGCAACCAGCCATCATGGTTTTCTTGACTTGTTGCCTATAGATCTCTATCGACGGCCACCCAGTCCTTCGACATTGTCTCATCATTGGCCGCCAACTTAGATTTCAGCAATTCTGAACCTCAGACAAGCAATAAATCGCAACAAGCATTCTTAAGAATCAAGGATCATTCTTGACTATTGGTTTAAGAATTGCAATTCTTAATAAGGTAATCTCTACCATGGAAATCATCGTCACCATGGAAATCCAACTCGCGTAGGATCTTCAAGACCATCCAGTTCGTGCGGGTGCTTCGATTTGTCATGGCCCTCAGGACGCTGTGGGTCAGCTATTGCGGTCATGTTCAAGGAAAATCATGGCCTTTTACAATGGTTGATACTGGACAATCATGGTTGATTATGATGGTTTATGATGAATAACATTGGCTTTTAATTAGCTTTTGATAAGGATAATCATAGCTATTGATGGTTAATAATGATTTTTGTTGGTTGAAACAGTGCTGATGAAAATTGGGTGTACCAGTAGGAATGGATAGTGTTGCGGATAAAGGTTAGTCATGGCAAACAATTGGTTGAATATGTGTTCGTTAATTGTTAGCCCGGTCAGGACAACAGTGAGAGGAACCGACTCTTGATGGAAAGCTTCATGGTTACCCTTCCATATCCACAATCGTGCAGACTGACTATATCAGCATCATGTGGATACCAACCAAGAACAGGTGTAGATATTATAAGCAGCTATAGAACCAACAATGCCCAATAGCATTATCATTGCAAACATTTTTTCCCGCGCTTGGTAACAGTGATCCAACGGTCAACAAAAATTAGTTCTAGAGGTCAAGAACAGGCAATAAACAAAATTAAATAGACATACAGGATCTATGGTCACCCTGGAAGGGGATGGTCATACAGTGGATATGAGGATTGAACAACTGGGACACCCATGACCGAAACAGCAGTATAGCACTCACGAATCACAGCGAAACCACGTCCACCACTTTCAGAATGCGGATGGCTTTTCAATGGCAGATCCAGGTGTCAGTATCCCAATCACCGGCTATTCTGGTTAAACTGTTGAAATATTTATGGTTGAGAATGGTGGATGATCAAAAAAGCAGACAGCTAACCCCTGAATCTGACAGGCAGAGAACCGTTCCTGCCAGCTGCAGCCAGAACATCCCAACCAAGCCATACCAGGCCTATTTTGGTGATTACATGGCTCAGATTTGGTCCCGTTTAGTCCCACAGCAATTATTCTTGCTAATTATACTAAACCTCACTTACCGCTGAGAGGACAATTTTGAGGAATTCAAAAGCATAGAATTCTTTCCTTTAGCACATAGAATTCCCAAAAACAAAGTGGACTTCCGAAAGCATTTTTTAACGCCAGGACACTGGTGACTTCTATCATCTCCACACTGAAATCGCTGGTGTGGGCCATAATGCTCCTGGTGTTGATTGTGTGCCTTGGACCTGTCCTGGCCTTGGATTTCTTCAGAGAAGGTCCCGGTTCGCATGCATCTCATTGATGATTACAACTAGTACCCAAGGATTGGATTATCACAGTATCACCGATCCCTGATGATATTGAATAGATTTGGTGTCACAAGCCGCAATTTTGGACACAGATTCGTTGGTTTCTTGGCATCGTTAGCATCTCCAGCACGCCTTGAAACAGGTCATAGGGTCCCTTGGCTCCATAGCTCCACTCGTGAAGTTCACCTGGGTACCTCCTTGAGGCCATGACTATCGAAGAAGCACCAACAAATTGTAGCCTCGCCAACATGATAAACCAGTTGGATCATGTTAGATCATCATGATACACCCATGATAAGCCATGTGATCCGCTTGTGCCGCCATTTGCAGATCCATGTTTTGAGTTTTCGTTTCGGCCGATTGAACATGATTGAACCAACCCGAAAACTCAACAACTTCATGCATCGCTTGATGCGAAAGAAATGGATGTTCCCTGTGATCAAGATCTCGGCCTGGAAACCCAACATCTCCAATGTCTGCGAAGAGACACTGTGATATCCATCGCGAGGCTTTTTTGTTTCTCGTTTTTTTTCAAGAAATGCTCACTCTCAGTGATTTTATGGAGTTCAAACCCAGCACCTTGTCCAACAAAAGTCTTCGGATGACCTACATGCTCCTTACATACTGGTTGACCTAGCAAAAGTTCAACCCAACATGAAAAGGGTGCAACTTTGAGGGCTTGAAGCGTGGTGTGCTCTCTGGAAGTGTTACTTTGGATTCGTTCTGATTTTTTGTTTGACTGTACTGCTTCTTCAGCAAGTTCTTTTGTGACAGCTGTCGTTGTTCACAGGTATCTATTTGCGGTCATTTTTGTTCAAGCATCTTGGCTGGAACATTGCTGGGGACCTTGAATGGAGCAATTACTCTCTCATGGCAGAGCAAGACATGTTTCAGTTTATGATCAAGGTCATTCAATTGACTATGGGGTCAAAATCCTGCAATTGCCTGTGGTCAACAACCCCCAAATGACCACACCACCGATTTAGACATTGGACCATCTATGGACAAGCCAAGGTTGTTGTCGGTTTTGGTTGTCCACTGCTGATTGCAGTGCCCCCTGAGCTCCTGCCAGCATCACCGAACTACGATTGACAACAATCCAACATGGTGCATCACTATCCAGCAGCAGAATTCACAACATTGATCGCTATTCGTCCATCAAGCAACCCTTGCTATCGTCAAACTGTTTAAACTAGACTTCCCGATGATAAAGACTGAACAGACTTGTCTTGGCGGCAATCCCTCACACGAGTCCATAGCTTTGAAGTTCGCGATCAGTGCAAGGTGGCCCCCCAGTTATAGGTCGCACAATAGGCAATTTAAGTAGTTTTAGTCAAAAAAGCCGCAACTGGTAGTTACTCTTGCTACACACCAGGGATATCTCATAAATTCTCATAATCCATAGCATGCTATCATATCTTAACTATAACCAACTTATAGCTGATAGCATGCTGATAGCTGCCGTTACCCTGGCGACCGCTTAGCTGCCCTCTTGGAGGCCCCTGAAGGCATCGTGGATCCAACCCGTCAGGTGGTGAACGATTACAACCGCGATGTCTCACAGCCCCAGATGACCCTTGAGCTACTGAAGGCAAGCGAAAAATACTACGGTGCCTTGGTTCGAGTCGCACTGAGGGCAGGTTGAAATCAGCAGATGAACCTTGTCGCAGGTTGAAGTTGATGCAGGTTGAAATCAGTATCTTGTATAATCTTGTATAATTTGTGTAGCATTCTTCCAGTTTCAACTACATGTTCAAAGATATTCTTCAACCATCTTCAACCAGGGTAGGTTGAGCTGCGTGGTGAAACTCCAAATCTAAGGCTGTAAGTTGAGCCGCCAAATGTATGCGTAGCTGGGATTTTTTGTCACCGACCAGCTATCCATCCATTGCTGATGTTGACACTTACATCGTTCCCTCGCGACGCGCGTGTCCAGGTTCCTTGGGCGCCTGTATGCTGAGCCTGTTTATGAGCATCGCCAATGGCGTGAGTTGGCAAGAAGTTCTTGAACCTGTCACTGGGACGACGGACCTCAGTGGCGATGGTTGGGGATACTCAGTGGACATGTCCATTTGTCAATCCTGGAAGTACGACTCTTCAGGTGATGCTTTGTAGACGCCTTTCCCGCATGTGAACATTGTCATTGATGCGAGATCCAACCAGCCTAATGTTTCAGCATTTCACGGTGACACGGTGGTGCTTTATTGCTATCTCGAGCTCACAGCACGGCAGATAAATACGTACACATGCATGCCATGACATTGTCATATTACATGAACCATTTTGATCTCATCTTAAAGCGCCACTGTCAATTATACCAGTGGTTACCTTGCAGCTCTACAGAATCTCCAGTGATTTGGACGGGTTGAAAATGCTTGAAATCTGTCTCCCTTTTGACTGTGTTTCAAGGTACTGCACCAGATGGAGAACATGAAGCTATGAGCTATCTTGACTCATGGCCATACCATGGCTAGTGGTTCGTACCCTGAAATCATAAACTGGTTGAGCAAATACCTATGGCTAGGTAGGAGCACTAGTAGGGTTGACACCATCAGGCTAGAGCACCTAATTACGAAGCCATCGTCTCTACCGGAACACAAAATCTAGAAATTGAGACTGGTTAATCATGAATCTGTGATGCAAAAAAAACTCGGAGAGTCGTAAGCAGTTCCTGTCGCAACCTTCTTGAGGCGAGTCTTTTCAAGGCTTTCGGCTGGCTGTCCAATGCTGAAACTGCTCAGGTGAGATTTATCTCCGCGGAATGGGTATTCCTCTTCTTATTTTTCATAATCTTTGTGGAATTCGCGGTCCTAAATGAGCTTTGGCTTGAAGTTGGAAGGAAGCGTTGACACTTGCGGCTTGTTGTACGATCTTGTCAAAGTTGCTTCCGTGGTTTGCACCTTAAGGTGCGAACGCATCTTGCTTGCTTCATACCCCAAACAATCAGATCATAGGCAAAGGGTTTCCCTATCCGAGTGATTCCTTGCTCGAAGAAAAGGTTTGTTTGGGGCCATAGCAATTTTCCGCTACCAGGTTGATGCCACCGGATGTGATCCAGGTGACTCCAATGGTTTTGATATTCGAAGCAGTTTCTACGCCTTGGAAGCTGGAAACCCTTAAAAGTTGAAGCTGGGAATTGAACAATGTTGCAGCAACATTGAGTCATCCACAGACACGGGCAAGATGGCTTTTCGAGCGATCTAGAGCAAGAATCCTTTAGAGAACTGTACAGAGAAGAGTCATGTAGAGAGGGACTGAAGCGCAAATCAATGGAGAGCACGTAATTTAGAGGTCAAACAAATCATCCAGAGATAGAGACTTCTTTGATGTCATCGGCTATCTAGGAAGAAATCATCCATCAAGATCTATTCGTCATTATTCATCTATGAAAGAGTCACGGTTCAAAACAAGATGATAATGGTGTAACCTTTTTGCTGGCTAAAGAGGTAAACCTTGTATTCTAACACTCAGCATGCAGCGATGGTGGCGGTGATGGTCGGTGATAAAAAGACATTCAAATATGATCAAATGACAAACAAATCATAGTCAATTGATGATGATGATGATGATGATAATGATGATGATGATGATGATGATGATGCTGATGCTGATGCTGATGATGTTGATGATGATGAGGATGAGGAGGATGATGATGATGATGATGATGATGATGAGGATGATGATGATGGTGATGATGATGAGTTGTTGGCACTTTGATGGTGCTGATGGTGATTGTAATGGTGAAGGTGACGACGAAGATGATGATGTTGATACTCAGCCGATGAGATATTGGTGAGATATTGTTGGTGTCGATGATGGAGATGTTCATGATGAATTGATGAAATATCGATGGTGCTGATTTTACTGACGACGATGATGATCATGGATTGAAGAAATATTTGATGGTGCTGATGGTGATGATAAGTTGATGAGATTTACTGGAGATGTTGATGGCGGTGATGATGGTGATGGATGATGATGGAGATGATGACGGGGATGATGGTGGTGATGATGGTGATGGATGATGGTGGTGGTGGTGATGATGATGGTGATGACGACGATGATGATGATGACGACGATGATGATGATGATGATGATGTTGTTGTTGTTGTTGACTATGATTATTATGATTTTTGATGTGATAAGATTTTGATGGTGCTGCTGGTGATGATGATGACGATCATGAGTTGAAACAAATATTGATGGTGATGATGGTGATGGTGATGATGATTGTCATGATGGTACACACCTACCCGTGCGCAGGTTGTAACAGGCGTGTTCTGATTCTTGTCCGCAAGAAGTTTTTATCCACACGGAATCTCCAGGATCTTACGTTGATGCTTTCCAGGCAACGCAGTTTGTTGCTTCGTGACATCCCTATCTTCGATGCGTGGCAAGTCTCCACATCATACTTTGATGGCATTCCACCATTCATGGCCTTAACCGAATTTGTTTTTTGCCTATGTGAAGTGTGCGATTTGAATTTGGATTTGATAATATTCTAATTGAATTTGCCATTGAAGTGTGTGAGATTGAACTTTGTTTATGCGATGGAGCAATACTTGGCATTGGTAATGAATGTCATTGGATGCCAACACTTGCTGCGTCAGGGGCCACTGGTGAGGTCAAAGTGCCATAGAAGCAGGAGCGCAAGACCAAGCGACAGTGATGCAATCGATGATGGCCAATAAGGAGAACTTCACAAACCGCTGTGCTCTTTCTTTGCCCCCAGCAACTGCCAAGGGTAAAGCATGAATGGTAACAATGATGGTGCAACGTCAGCAGATCCACGTCATTGGTCAACACTCTTTGATGGGGAAACAAACACTGAAGTTGAATCTTTGGATCTCCTATCACTCTCAAGAAACAGAGACCTTGCACACAGGGGGGGGGACGTGTTAGGTACTCAGGATTGGTTGAAGTTTCCCAGGCAAGTGAAACCAATCCGTAGAAACGATTCTAATGTTCGTTCCGCCCCACTGGGCCATTGACATCCATGTCCACACACGTTCATTTTTTGTGACCCTCAACTGTATTGGATATGATTTTTTTGATAAGAGAAACTCAAATGTTTGGAAGTGATCCCCTTCATGAGTATATCATAGTATATCATATTCATTCATATCCACGTTTGCCATCTCAGTAGGACTGGTTGCTATAGCACTGGGCCATGTTGGCATCCCCTCTGGTTCGCGCTGGCGACGTGTGCTGAGGGTTTACAACCATTTCAACTCTTTTTCCCCACCTGCCAGGGTGAGGGTTGTTAGATTTTATGTTAGTTGCCTTCTCCTCCTCCGCCTCCTTCTCCTCCTCTTCCTCCTCCTCGCCGGACCGCAACCACGATGATCCACGACCATCCATGCCCAGTGTTCCCTGCCGGACCTTAACCACGACCATCCGCGCCCAGTGTTCCCTGGCGGACCTCAACCACGATCATCCACGCCCAGCGTTCCCTGCCGGACCCCAACTCCCCTGCCAAAAGCTATGCCAGATAGAATGCCAAAAGCTATGCCAGATAGAATGCCAAAAGCTATGCCAGATAGAATGTCAGAAACCCTGTGTGATGTTGAGTCTTTCAAATATGCATGAATACTTGTAACTAGGAGTGTCAGAAGTTAGAAAGAATGTCAGACAAGTATGTTATTTACTACTTGCAAACTCTCATGTGTGTCTAGTACAGTAGCGGGGCAATGGCAGTTTTCATCTCGCGGGGGGTACAAAGCTTGGAGCAATCGGTTTGAACAGATGACAGAGTCAGTGGGGCGGACAGAGACCTTTCCATTACTGTACCTTTGCAGCTGTTAGCAAAGACGCTTGAGACAGGCAACATCCTACAGCAATTGACTAAAGTGACCTCATGCTGGAATGGTTTTTGAGAGACTCAACATCACACAGGCGAAGCAAATAACTTGCTCAGGTGGTCCACTGCCATGTTTGGGCATGTTTAAGCAAACTTGTTGAGAGATCTGGAGTGTACTTCACATGGCCCACTGACATGTTTATATACTGTTTGACAGACTGAAATGCACAATGGCCTGCCAGGTGAAAGAAACGATCGGGATAGTTAGCTGCGCCAAAGTCGCATCTGCAGCCAGGCAGCCTGGTCATCAGGCTGGGTGTGCCGGGGAAGCTTCAACTGTGGGAGCGCGCTATGTGAAAAGGGTTAACTTGTTTTACGGTGGTGCCATGACAATGCGATATGACACTTTCTGTGTTTTGAGCAAGTTTCGTGACCGGTGTCACAGAGATGGAATGTTTCTGTGCGGCTTCGGATCTGCATGCAGTGTCTCTCCCTTACCAAACAGCTTGCTGCAATGCGGCTGACACCATGTTGGCCGGTGGTGAAGAACATGGGCTCGCATGCTTGGTGCCAACGTTCAGGAATTTCCAAAATATGACAGCAGAGGCGGTGCGCTAATGCGCTCTGTTGGGCATGCGCCAGTCGTATGACTGGGAGAAAGAGCGAACCTGCCCTTTTTAGTGCTGAGTTCGGATTCTCGACCTGTGTAGATGGGAGGCCATTCTGGTAATCGATTAGCCTGTCACATCTGACTGGACTCTCTCCAGGAATTGGTGCATGCAGAGTTCAAAATTGACTTGAAGCTAGGCGATGAAACCGAGAAACTCTCTATAGAAAATTGCAAACATCCTGACACAGTGCTCTGCCAGTGGGACCTAATCGGTTCTGACCGAAGAGGTCTGGTGGAGGAATAGAGAGTTGCAGCTGCAGCAGTGGTGCCATGACAATGTTAACACTGGCTTGTTTCAGTCATGTTTACACATAAACGATTTGGCTCAGGTGGTCCACTGCCATGTTTGGTCATGTTTAAGCAAACCTGTTGAGAGCTCTGGAGTGTAATTCACATGGCCCGCTGACACGTAAATAGATTGTTTGACAAACTGACATGCACAATGACCTGCCAGGTGAAGCAAATGATCAGGATAGGTAGTTGCGCAAAAGTCGCGTGACAAAAGCTTCAGACAAAAGTGGAGTCAACAAGCTGTTTTGACATGTCATGGTGGGGATCACTCGAAGTAAAGTAATTGTCGAGGTTTTTTTGGTTGTCGCGTGGCTTGACGCGCTCCAATATTTGCCGCCGAACATCATCTTGTTGTTATCCCAGTATTATTCTTATTGTATAATTCCCCACCTGCCAGATGAGGGTTGTTAGATTTTATGTTAGTTGCCTGCTCCTCCTCCGCCTCCTTCTCCTCCTCCTCGCCGGGCCGCAATCACGATGATCCTTACCCAACCACGACCATCCATGCCCAGTGTTCCCTGCCACGACCATCCATGCCACGACCATCCACTACCATCCATGCCCATTGTTCCCTGCGGGCCTCAACCACGATCATCCACGCCCAGTGTTCCCTGCGGGACCCCAACTCCCCTGCCAAAAGCTATGCCAGATAGAATGCCAAAAGCTATGCCAGATAGAAAGTCAGAAACCCTGTGTGATGTTGAGTCTTTCAAATATGCATGAATACTTGTAACTAGGAGTGTCAGAAGTTAGAAAGAATGTCAGACAAGTATGTTATTTACTACTTGCAAACTCTCATGTGTGTCTAGTACAGTAGCGGGGCAATGGCAGTTTTCATCTCGCGGGGGGTACAAAGCTTGGAGCAATCGGTTTGAACAGATGACAGAGTCAGTGGGGCGGACAGAGACATTGCCATTACTGTACCTTTGCAGCTGTTAGCAAAGACGCTTGAGACAGGCAACATCCTACAGCAATTGACTAAAGTGACCTCATGCTGGAATGGTTTTTGAGAGACTCAACATCACACAGGCGAAGCAAATAATTTGCTCAGGTGGTCCACTGCCATGTTTGGGCATGTTTAAGCAAACTTGTTGAGAGATCTGGAGTGTATTTCGCAAGGCCCACTGACATGTTTATATACTGTTTGACAGACTGAAATGCACAATGGCCTGCCAGGTGAAAGAAACGATCGGGATAGTTAGTTGCGCCAAAGTCGCATCTGCAGCCAGGCAGCCTGGTCATCAGGCTGGGTGTGCCGGGGAAGCTTCAACTGTGGGAGCGCGCTATGTGAAAAGGGTTAACTTGTTTTACGGTGGTGCCATGACAATGCGATATGACACTTTCTGTGTTTTGAGCAAGTTTCGTGACCGGTGTCACAGAGATGGAATGTTTCTGTGCGGCTTCGGATCTGCATGCAGTGTCTCTCCCTTACCAAACAGCTTGCTGCAATGCGGCTGACACCATGTTGGCCGGTGGTGAAGAACATGGGCTCGCATGCTTGGTGCCAACGTTCAGGAATTTCCAAAATATGACAGCAGAGGCGGTGCGCTAATGCGCTCTGTTGGGCATGCGCCAGTCGTATGACTGGGAGAAAGAGCGAACCTGCCCTTTTTAGTGCTGAGTTCGGATTCTCGACCTGTGTAGATGGGAGGCCATTCTGGTAATCGATTAGCCTGTCACATCTGACTGGACTCTCTCCAGGAATTGGTGCATGCAGAGTTCAAAATTGATTTGAAGCTAGGCGATGAAACCGAGAAACTCTCTATAGAAAATTGCAAACATCCTGACACAGTGCTCTGCCAGTGGGACCTAATCGGTTCTGACCGAAGAGGTCTGGTGGAGGAATAGAGAGTTGCAGCTGCAGCAGTGGTGCCATGACAATGTTAACACTGGCTTGTTTCAGTCATGTTTACACATAAACGATTTGGCTCAGGTGGTCCACTGCCATGTTTGGTCATGTTTAAGCAAACCTGTTGAGAGCTCTGGAGTGTAATTCACATGGCCCGCTGACACGTAAATAGATTGTTTGACAAATTGACATGCACAATGACCTGCCAGGTGAAGCAAATGATCAGGATAGGTAGTTGCGCAAAAGTCGCGTGACAAAAACTTCAGACAAAAGTGGAGTCAACAAGCTGTTTTGACATGTCATGGTGGGGATCACTCGAAGTAAAGTAATTGTCGAGGTTTTTTTTGTTGTCGCGTGGCTTGACGCACTCCAATGTTTGCCACCGAACATCATCTTGTTGTTATTCCAGTATTATTCTTATTGTATAATTCCCCACCTGCCAGGTGAGGCTTGTTAGATTTTATGTTAGTTGCCTGCTCCTCCTCCGCCTCCTTCTCCTCCTCCTCGCGGGACCGCAACCACGATGATCCTTACCCAACCACGACCATCCATGCCCAGTGTTCCCTGCCACGACCATGCATGCCACGACCATCCAGTACCATCCACGCCCAGTGTTCCCTGCGGGCCTCAACCGCGATCATTTTTGATTTTTTTTTGATTTTTTTTTGCCTTGTCAACAGTCTACTCTGCGATGGCTGGCTTAAGATAACTGCAGAGTTAGCCAACCTCTAGGGGGAGCTGACGCCGATGGCCCGGCCGACAGAAATCACCGCTGGCAGAGCACGGGGCAGGCGTCACCAATCGTCCGTCGACTCAGGAGACCCACTTGAAAAAAGTCAAGCAGCTCTTCTCCAAGATGGGCGCCAGTGAGACAGGTCGGCTGTTGAATGGTGTCAAAATGATATGGAACGGCTATAGGGTGCGCCAAGCCACAGAAAGATTGAGACATCCGATCCTGCAAATCTGCTCCCAGCCGCAAGGATGCATTACCTTCTCCATGTTCGAAGACAAGATCAATGATCCAGAGACCTGTCCGGATTCGTTGCAGAAATCACGGATTCCTCAGCAGGCATGCTTTCTTGTTCCATCATGGAATTACTGAACAGTGAATTTTGGTCCCAAAATGATGAGGCGGAAATTTTTAGATTGCAGTTGAATCACTTGTGATTTCCTAAAACGCCACACTCCTCCAGATGTTTCACCCGTTTAGAGTGCTGTTGACATTGTTTGGAGGCATCATGTACCGAGGATGTCCGAGCTTTTTTCGAATCCTTAGATCTGGACACTTGGCACAGATCTCGGGGTTAAAACACCACTGACTTGGCAACGATCTGGCCTGCGATGTGGCGAACGCTCTGAAATCATGAGCCCTAAGGCGATGTGATGCGACATAGGACATGACATTTTTGAAATTTCTCCGGACTGGAACGTCTAACCAGTTGCACCCCACAAATGTCCAAGTCGCATAGGTGGGTCTTGGAGGTGTAGATTGTTGTAATGACACAGCTGAGTTGCCGGTTTCTCAAGATGGGGAGCCCCCAAAATGGTTGGTTTATTACCATAAATGGCGGTTAATAACATTTAGTAACTAATGATTTGGAGGTAGCGCTATTCGGAAAAACACTCATGTGAGTCACATCCCTGCCCCCGGTTTATGGGAAGGCAGAATGCCCGCCAGTCCTTGAATACGAAGTGCAACACATGCCAATAGACAGATAGACAGGTAGATTATTAGATTGATGCAATACACAGATAGATGAATGGATGGACAGACAGATAGATGGATAGACACGTAGACAGACAGCTAGATAGGTACGTAGGTCGATACATAAATGGATACATCAGATACAGATACGTCAGGCAGACAGATAGACAGATAGATAGACAAATGGAGAGGCAGACAGGTACAAACAGACAGATTCCAGCTGCCTGTCGCTCTTTCAGTGGATAGCTATGTCATCCATGCATCGCACACACCCTCGCTCCCTCGGATAGGTTGCTTCATTTGGAAACTTTCCGCGCTTCCGCCACGGGATTGTGCGGTTCTATTGAGGTTGATGGTCCTCATATAGTTAACATAATTGGCTACCCATCGTTGGCGACCGTTAATGGCTTTTGGGACAGCATCACGTGGAACAAAGTCTGTGTACGGGTCCCAACATGGTACAGGTTTCTCACCATTGAGCTAGCTCATTGAGACCGTGTGGCTGCAAAAAAGTATTGTGACAGCATTGATGCGTTGCAACTTGTTTCAATGTGTTGCATTACACTGTCCACAGTGATGTTTAGGGTATCTTAATGTGTTGAAACATGTGCTGCAATGATTTTGAGTCTATTTTTCACTCTGCAACTGAGGACATTTGGGATGCTTGGGCATTCTTTAAGCTTCTAGACACAGATGGTGGAGGAATGGTTGAGGCGTGCGGCACAGCTAGTTTGGAGATGTACTAAGGGAGCAGTGAGCCCGGCACTTTTGCAATGGATGCATTTGATAATTTCTGTTACGATGGTCGGTCATTTGAACATAGGCACAAAGTTTATCACATAGAATTTATATTCAAAAATACAGAATGGATATCACATATAATGGCAGAAGCATTCACAGGATCATATTTGATATCAACATTTTCCCTGATACTGTATCAAATAATTCCGGCGTCCATATAGTGTGCCTTCGTCAAGCTTGCGACCTATGAAAGTAGAAAAGGACACCATGCGCATAACCCGCTCTGGAAGACATGGTGTATGAATTAAAGTAAGCACGCTTCCATACCTTTGCAAGTGATTGTATGTATCTATATGAATATAAACCTATTATATATGATATATATATATGTAAGAACAAATTCTCCGATCTAGGGTGTTTCCACCAAGCAGCCATCAAACGTGGAAGTATATGTCACCGGAGCATGCAGACAAAGAAATCAACCGCTGACCACGCTATTCCGGGGTTTTGGAATATTGGACAAATTCAAGTACATGAGGTTACCAGAGAACCATTGAGTTGACTACCAGAGCATCATTGAGTTTACAAATCGCAAATTCTCCATTCGCGGATGGTTCCCTCAAGTCGCTGTCTGCAAGAAAAAACAGGCCTTTTGGGCCGGATTCTTGGACAATTTGCGTCGCCTTAATTACTTTGTGCTAGGCTTTGGGGCTCCACTCATCCAGCTGCAAAAAATGAGCAACAATGGAGTTTCGTAGCAAGAGTTTTGTGTTCAACTCATCAACCACCATTTTTAATGGGTAATGAATCAGCAAGCAACTCATTCCATTTCCCCATTTCTATCCATTTCTCCATTGCTTCCGTTTCTGGAGCAGCTTCGGCAGGTGGAAGAATTCTTCTTGGGCTGTTTGCGCTTCCGCGGTACTGCCCGAGCCATGGACGTGGCTAAGATTATCCAAGATCAAAGGTGCCGCCACACCTGCAGCGTGGCATGGTAAACATGATTGGAATTCATGGTTGGCCATCATGAACCATGGTGAAATATCTTGCAGAACCTGCGAGCGGCGTCCTGATAGTACAGCGATAGGATACCAAATTCGTGATGTAAATGTGCACATCTCACAGATTGAAAGTCCTTCCATTTGGTGCACTGAGCGGTGTTCGGATGATGCAAACATGGTGCAGCTTGGGGTTCTACTGAGTAGGCTCGCGTCGTGCATTCTGATAGGTGCACTCACACATAAAGTGGTTTCTCAAAATAGGGGTACCCTCAAATCATGCAATATTAATCGTTTCCAGGAATAAGCCAACCATTTTTAATACCCATGTTCACATCCTTTCACATCCATTCAGCATTTTCAACACCTGGAAGATTGATTTTGCGGCGGCAGGTGGCTGATAAGCCATGTCTCCCAGTTCGAATCTTTTTTGGAATCCGAGCTCAACCTTCTGAAGGACGGGGGCGGGGGCTGGGGGCGCCTCGCTGCACTGAGTTGGAAGTTGCTGAGTTGACATATGGGGACCTTTGTAATCACATGGGTTCACAGAGGTTGGTGCTGGGAAGTTAAGCTGGTGAATCACCAGGACTCCCATAGTCAGTCGAATTCCATGGGTGGTTGGCAGCTTTATGGCTTCAAGATCTTGAAGTAAAAACCTGTGATTGCAGGTGCCTCTTCTTTGCCCAAGACCTGACAAGTAGTGCTCCCCGGACTGACATCCGCACTGCAACTGATTCTGTCCCATGTCACTGCACTAGTTCCATCATAGGAAGCTAAACATATTTCCTTCAAAATGAATCCAGTTCAAGCACTCCTTACCCGAAAACACAAAAAAATACACCACTCGTTTACCCTCGTCCAATGGTGGCCCTGGTTCGTTTGTGCAGGAAGAGTTGGTTTTTTCGAGACGCGGATCAAGAGGAAATTCGCACGAAGTGTGCAGACTTCCCCGAGTCTCGCTGCCAATGACAAGAGATCTCTGAAATCTGCAGAGACCTGCCACCAGTGCCAGCCCCTTTTTTTGCTGTGCATTACTGGAGTGGTGCCACCATTGTTGAGGCTTATATGTTCTTTTTGTTGGGAAGTTTCGGATGCACAACATCCCTGGTGACAGTTGGTTGACGGACCAATCATGATCAATCGGTATTTTTTCAGTTCCCTGGATGAGTGGCTATCTATTCTCCAGTGGGATATCCGTTGAGATCAAGCCGCAACAATGGTGGTCTTATGGAGTGTCTAAGAATCCTTGTAAATATTTTCAATAGTCGGCTGGATGCCACTAAATTGGTCCATTGGAGTTATAGGTTCTTGGTGCACCCGGAAACTACGTCGACGCAAAAGTAGCAAGTACAGCCCCTGCAATTGTGATGCATTTTACCTTTGCACGACAGTTGAAGGTTCACAAGATAAACCCATGAAAGTTTCCAGATATGTGGCAAGGCCAGTGAAGATCCGGTGATCGAAGCTGTCATGCAGTTGTGGGCTGCTCTTGTAAGATAGAGCTGTGCAGCTTGTCATATGACAATCCAAATACAATCCAAATGAAGGGGCCTGGGGTGCGGCGACCATATGTGTGGGTCAGGCAACGGGAGCAGGTTAAGCAACTGATCTGGTTCCTGGCAACTCGGGGGTCTCAAACTGGGAGGGTACCCACGTATGCTTTGTCGTAGCAAGCACTCGAAATGGATGAGTCACTCCACCTATTTTGCGAAAGGATACGAAAGGATCACCACACTTGAAGTGTACTTCATGACGAACCAGCTATACATGTTTATGTATGTACAGATATAGATAAGTAAATAAGCACATGAATAGATAAATGCATAGATAAATACGTAAAAGACACATATACATACACAGAAGTGCATTGGTGAAATGCTGCAGAGAATTCCGCGCTCATGCTGCTGCATGTTTTGTTTCTCGGGACGAGTGTCCATGTCCATGGATGCGAGCCCCGTCGCCATGCTATGGCTCAAGCTGGTGAGCAAGATAGGATCCTGACATATTCTGACACCAAACGTTTCGTTGTGGCTACAGCCACGGTGGGAACGTAGTGGAAGCATTTGACCCAGATTTGGTCAATGGTTTATTGCTGGTAAAGCATGGCTAGTCACCATAGCTACGAGCGCCAAGAATGGCTGGTTCATAAGCTGAAGATCTCAGCCTGGCATACCACTTGACTGAAATCTATGGCTGGGGGGTCCGCCAAGGAGCAGCTCCCCGTGTAAGCCCACCCCGGGGAAAACAAGAGAAATGGCTATGGGTCAAGCCCTTAACCATCAACACTAAGCAACAATTTCATAGGAAAAACAATGGTTAAAGATAGGAACCAGGGGGACTAAGGGTGAACTGACCCACTGCCAAATCAAAAGTCTCCTCTTGGTCTCCGAATGGGTCGCCAGTAATGGTCGTCGTTAGGAACCAATCGCTTCGTGATCAGCCTCTCAGTCATAGTTGGTCGCACTGCCCTTCACGCGTGCCGTGCTCTATGGAGCTGCCGCGCTCAACAAAAGAGGAGCAGTCTCAAGCGATGGAGGATTGAACATGTTTTACAAACTGCGTAAGTATGGTTAAGGATGGTTAAGCAGTTTATTCCTATTTATTTTATGATCTTTGATATGGTTTAATCTTCGAGAACTAGTTAAAGATAAAGGTCGGTCAAGGTGGTTGATTGTGATAATGACGGTGACTTCAGGGTTACATCATCATCGTCGTTAACGATGATTCATTTATTGCCAGTTTATGATGCTTCAGAATGCTTCAGAAGTGGTAGAAAAGTAAAAGTGTTGAATGAATTGGTAGTGGTTAATAGTTGGTTCATAGTTGGTTCATAGTTGGTTCATAGTGGTTCATAGTGGTTTAGACCGGCTGCTAATATAATCATACACATTTTGAGTCAAAGTACTGTGAAATATACCAAACACACAGCCTATAGAAGCATCCGACAAAAGTGTGTCAATTCATATCTAGTATTCGGATGGACGTGTCGATTTTCCAACTTGTAGGATACCTTCATAACCGATAGGGGACGACCCAGCACCGATACCCCGCAAACCTTCACAACCGATATGATTGTAACAACCACCAAACCTTCACAACCGATAGGGGACGACCCAGTTTACCACAGGGCCACTTTTGTGAGACAGACTTTTGTCCGCTACTCTCTGTATGTCCATGTAAATGGTCGTACTCCCCCCAACCATCGAAAGCTATCGTCGTTTAGTAGGAAAACAATCGTTTTAAATCAATTTAAGGGTTCTCCATCATTGCATACCCAGATCCTTGGAATCTTGGAATGTTGCAACAACTTAACCCTGGTGTCTCGATTTTAGAGACACTGCCCGGTCTTGCATTCCCACCATTGATGGAACAAGCCATTCAGAGTTGCTGTCGCTACATGTGTGCATTTTGAGAGCTACGAATCCCCTTTATTTGGATCTTAAACCAGGTAGTTTTCCCCTGGAAATTAAGGAAACAATTCACGAACCAGCTAGTTACACATTAGGTCACCTGCTTGTGGATGCTTAGATCCCTATTTTTTTGTTTACCAGGTAGATTAACAGCGTTTTTTTTCACTTGATTCATTTACCAACTAAGTAAAGGCGGGTTAAAATGGTTACTGGCATTTTATCAGTCATAGTTTTACCAACTAGTTTTACCAACTTACCAGTTGGTTGAGTACTATTTTTTAATTAATTTGCCAACGAGTTTAGTTGAAACGACTGGTCAATGGTTGAGTTTTACTGAAACTGGTTTAGTTGTAACTACTGCTTAATGGCTAAAGCATTAACTGGTAAATGGTTTATTAATGTTTATGAACTATAACCAGTAATAACTACTGGTTTAAGCATGAACTGGTTTACTATAACTACTGGTTGAGTTTTTCGGGTAGCGCCGTAGTCTCAACCGCCGATGGGGCGCTTCTTGGAGGAGATCCCACGTCCTGTTCGATCGGTGGCGCTGCTGAGTCGAGGGAGTCCCTGGGCTCGCGGGGTCACCGGCCCTGCGTCAGATCCAGCAATCTACGATGAGTTCCCATGATCAACGAGAGAACAAGCACCAACAAACACCAACAAGCATCCACTTATTCGGGATCTATCAAGTCCCATGATCAACCAAAACGATCTTCAGAATGTAGAACAAGTGACCTGGCTCTCTCAGTAGTGGTGCACCAAGCAGGGATTTCCTGTTTCCAGCAATCAGCTGCAATCGTGGCCGCTGCTGGTTTGAGAAGCTGTTGCAGCTCAGCCCCAATTTTTGCGAATACAGCTGGTTGATGGTTGAGATTGGTGATAAGAACCAGGAATGATTGGGAAATTGACCATCTGGAGATTTGAGATTTGCCAACTATATAGCTAGGTTCCATCCAGAAGCCATGGGTGAACAAGGCTCCAGTTGGTTGCAGTGACGTTTAAAGTATCAATGGCTTGACATGGTACCTGAAGCAGCTGCACCTGTTGAACCTCAGCAGGTCTAGAAAAGCTACCTGAAGATGAGGACGACGAGGCCGGCCTCCTGGGGACATCTCTTGGAAAGTCATCGCTTCAACCTGGGCGGTTTCTAACCATCAACGGTCAAAGTGATGGAGACAGCCTCAGCTGTCTACTGTGAACGAACTGTGAAGGGACGGATACTTTTGATCAAACTTTCGGACCCTTGTTATTCCCAAGAAATAGACACAGGACTGAAGCAGTTGAAGCAGTTGACGCTGTTGATGCTTTGCGGTGCCAATTTGTTGACGAACGACATCGTGTTGGAATCACGGCAAGCCATGTCTACTCATATTTCCCCCTTGTCTTCCAGCCACATCTAGCTAAATCCATTATCTGTGTGGTTGTGACCAACCAACTGCAGATGATCATGGCTTAACTCCAATCAAACACAGCTAGGCATAAGATTTGCTTGATGAAAAAAGCATCGTCTCCTCGTGGACCTATCATTTAACGAAAGATCAATGGCCACAACTCTGGTTTACCTATTGAAAACTGGCGAATGACTCTGCTCCGATCCGCCGGTACCAGGACGTGGTTCCTGCAGTGAGTTCCAACTTGCTGAGGAGTCCGGGTGGAGCTGGACAACTGATGGTGTTATGACAGTGGCTTAGTTCCATGGCAGAATTCAACAGATTGTTGACAATGATTAATATTAGTGGTTGAAAAATTACTGGTTGGTAGTTTTAAGTTCTATATTTTTCCCTAGTATTACCAAATGGTTGGTTGGCTAATATTGTTGTTGACAATGATTAGATTAACCTAGTGGCAATGGCCGAATAGATTGAAACAGCTTAATATTAGTGATTGAAAATTTGATTCCACCGTAATATATGATTCAAGGCATGCTTAACACTGCTTAATCGTGGTTAATCTATGGCCAACCTATGGTCGATACTGGTTGACTCACCGTCAATGGTTGCTGTTGATCCACAATGGATGCTCAACCCCCAGATAGACCACGATGGTGATGGAAAATGGTGAACAACCGTGGTTTATCTTGGGTCAACGATGGTTTAAATAATTTCACATTCAGAACAATATTTGTTCATCAACCAAGAATCGTATTGGTTTTAGGGCTTCTGAAAGAAATGAACTATCCAACGGTTGACGTGTCCGTGTTTTTCTCATTAGCTATTCCCAAGTTCGCTGGATTTCTTCTTGCTTAGAGATCTGCTCTTCCATCTGAAACCTTGATGCAACTAGATATACAGAGATGGTAGACAGAAGATGCCCATAAACCAGCCAGTTAGCCTCGTTTTATGTCAATCCAAGGGTCGCACAACCCGTGTAGCAAACAAATCTGGTTTGTGTTGGTGCGTTTCGTCGCAGATCACAGACTGAAAGTGGTTGGTCGCTGAACGTAATCTGACTCATCCAGTTTCATTGGCAAATCTGATGTCATAGAAACCATTCAGTACAGGTTCTTAGATTCGGTGTCCTGAAACCGTTGCATCGTTGCCAAGTCCATCCCAGTTGCTGCATGTGAACCTCCTGGTGAGCGGACTCCATGTCGGGAGTACCAACGGCCCCCAAAAACCAGCCGCTGGCTGCCATCGATATTCATTGTGGTTGACTGATTGGCTGGTCTGATTGGTTTGGTTGGTTTGGTTAGTTTGGTTGGTTTGGTTAGTTTGGTTGGTTTGGTTAGTTTGGTTGGTTTGGTTAGTTTGGTTGGTTTGGTTAGTTTGGTTGGTTTGGTTAGTTTGGTTGGTTTGGTTGGTGTGGTTGGTTTGGTTGGTTTGGTTGGTTTGGTTGGTTTGGTTGGTTTGGTTAGGTTTGGTTGGTTTGGTTGGTTTGGTTGGTTTGGTTGGTTTGGTTAGTTTGGTTGGTTTGGTTAGTTTGGTTGGTTTGGTTGGTTCTATCTCTCTCAATGTTGTACTATTTCAACCAAGGAGTCATGCTGTGGCTTATATTCCCCCAAGATGGTGTTCACGAATCTCACGATGGTTTGCAATCAAACATACGTGACATTGAATCATATCTATTCTTGGCTCGGTGGTTGTACTATCCCGATTCGATTGTGGCGATCATAAGTTCAACTCATGATCAATTATTGCCACGACTGTTACTGTATTATTGGCTATCATTTGCTATCATTGACCATTACTAGCCAGTATTAACCATCCATAACAAGTATCTGCAACGCTAAACCTGTCTCAACCGTTTACCATGATGCTCGCTATTGATTCTATTAGTATAACTGTATAACTATTAGCTACGCTGCATATAAATCATTGTACTAGTTGATAATCATGAACCATGATCAACCACTATCAACCATCAATCAATCATCAATCAATCACCAACTAGCCATCAATGCACCATTTGTTGAACACGATTAATTAACCATGGTTAGGCCCTTTTCACCCTGCAACTAACCTCATTGGTGTTGCTTCTGTCGACAAGCTGCAGGAAGCACCACGCTGCCGTGATGCATCGCCTCGACCTGCATGAAGACTTGCTACATCAGGCGTGCAGCTGGCGAAGCTAAGCGGTACCGAAGTTATCCAAGCGGTGAATCGCGGTTCATCTTGTAGCAATCATGGTCAGGGGTCGAAATTATTTCATGATACAATTCATGGTCACAAATACATGATACAAATTCATGGTTACAATGTACATTACAAAGGTCAATTGTCACTGTTCATGGCTGGTTAACAAGGGTTATTTGATGGTTGATAACGGTGAATTGATGGTTTTTTGATGGTTTATTAATGGTTAATCAGCGGTTGATTATAAAGTGTTTAAGACAATCCGCCATTGTGGTTGATGATGATGATGATGATGATGATGATGATGATGATGATGATGATGCCATGGGTCAGCCATGGGCTATTGATGCTTTTTACTGATCAATCATGACCACTTGTGGTTAACAATGCTAACTAACAACAGGGGACACGGTAGCCATGGTTGTTGCATTGTAGCTCTTTGGGTATATCGGGATGAGCATGATGGTGACCTAATTCTAATTGACAGGACCGCAACAGGGATGCAAAGCCATCCTTTGAGCCTCGCTGAAACTTAAAATTGCGACATTTCATTCGTAACCACGTCCATGATTTCATCCCTGATTTCAATGTCGCAGTGGAAGTTATTTATCAGATCATATTAACCATCCGCTTCACCAACTCTGATTCATGACGTTGATCAGCACCTGAGTTCTTGGTCGATGCACCGATGCACCCGTTGATGGTTTGCCAGAGCGAAATTCTTCAGAGATCTCCAACAAGCTGGCTGCCTTCACTACCACAACTCAAGCGTAATTTGGATATATTTGGATGCACATTTTGCACAAAACCTCAATAACTGAAGCCCGGTAGTGAAACACGAAGCCGGGTTCTCAAACACGAAGCCTGTGGAGATAGCTGGATCATTAAACCATATTAAACCTATGCCGAATCATCCCAAGCATCAGGTTCGTCATGAAACCCATGCCGCTCGAATTCCCCATGTCGCTACTCCTTGGCGACGGCAGGTCCTCTCGAGTTGTTCCAGACCTGCACCGCCCTTGAACTTCATGATGAGATCTGAGGACCAGGAGGTGAACGATGCGGCTTCGCTGGTGAAGCCTATGATGTGGTCATTCCTTGTGGTAAAAATTGGTGGTTGATGATGGGTTGTCAGTGGTTTCTGAATGGCTTGTTAATGGCTATTGATGGTTTATTAGGTGTTTATTCATGGTTTATTGGTGGTTAATGATGGGTTATTAGTGGTTTATCGGTGGTTTATCAGTAGTTTGTTATTCTTGGTTCGTAGGGGTGATTTCATGGTTTATGACGTTGTTTTGGGAGGGTTCATGATGGTTGTGATGGTTTATGCTGTGTATGATGATGGCTTATGTCAGTTCTTTCTGGCGCATTAAGATGGTCCATGGTCATTTTGTGGCGAAGAATTATGATGAGGTTATATGAGGTTGGTCTAGTTGTTGCTGTAAAAGCAATGGCCAGCGATCGTTATTTATGGCCATAAACCTTTTCTGGTTTAAAATTCAGATTCATGATGTTGATAATATTGAATGATTCCATGGGCAATCATAATAAATGGTCAGCCGGCATTCACCTGACGTGAGCAGTTGTGGGAGCCTGTGGTGCTTCCAATGTGGTGATCTCAATGGCCGTGAGGGATTCCCATGGCAGTAGGATCCAAAACAGGTGAGGGAGGCGTTGATGCTCAGCCTTGCGGGATGTGAAGTTCTTGTGGTCCAGTGATGGTGAGAGTTTCGTGATTGGAAGTTGATTTCACCACATTTGCCGTGCCAGGGCGAGGAGAGAGACGAGCGGGACGAGAGGGATGATGAATCAGACACTCGCTCGCGGAAGCCTTTGACCAAGGTGCTTGGATGGTGGGCATCAAGGATTGGTATTCCGAGCTGCCCCCAAATGAGTATAGGGCATCCAGCATTGCGTGGCGCACCATTTCTTGGGAAGCCCTGTTTGATGTATTGACGGTTCCGTCGGGCTCCCCAATTTGGTTGCGATCATTCGTTTTCAGACCATGTGGGCGAATATTTCATGTGAGCAGCCATATTTGTGGAAGTCATCGTAGTCATCCTGAGTAGCAGCTTGCTTCAGCGGCTCTAATCCATGAGCTTGCAAACGAGATAGGTCCCGCTGAATGAGACTTGTTTTGTGAGTTCGAAGTCAACGGTGTGCATGAAAAGACAGTTGAGCAAGATGCCCCAAAATGACGTCATGTGGGACATTGCGGCACACATTTGGTGGGAGAGACACTGAATCTGCACAAACAAGCGGTTGTTAGCAGTGGTTAGCCGCATCGACATGCTGAGAATGATGCCAAGGGTTGATATGGCCTACGCCTGTCTCGATTAGCTTCATCAACATCTACAGGCCTTTGCCAGTTGCCACACTAGCTATATCTTCCTCATTAGTTGCCATTCGACTTATACCTAGCATCTGACCGTATCCATCTAATTCCATTGCTCCATCATAGTTACATCTAATTATATCATATCCATTTATCATCATCTATCTATATATATTCCTGGTTTTGGATAGTTGTATCGTCTATCTGTATCTATTTCTAGTTGATTGGTTGTATACGAATATCCATCCATATCTTCTATTTCTTGATATTACTTATATCCATCTATCAATACTTCTAATTAAATCTTGCCAAGATTCTATCCATGTCTATCTATATCTATATCTGTATCTATATCTCTATCTCTGCATCAAAATCTGTGTTTGCATGTCTATATATTTCCTTCTTACCCCACCATTCAACCTCGGTCACCGCTGCCCACTCACGTTGGGCAGGCCCAGAACGGGACGTCACAAGCGTCTTTGCTCACCAGCTATACCAATGAGGCACCACTGGTGTTGACCACGGTGACTGTCAAAGCATGGTGAAGAATTTTCAATTTTCATGATCGTAGTTGTAGCTGTAGTTGTACCTGTAGTTGTAGTAGTAGTAGTAGTAGTAGTAGCAGCAATAAAAGTAGTAGCAATCGCAACAGTAGTAGTAGTAGTAGTAGTAGTAGTAGTAGTAGTAGCAATAAAAGTAGTAGCAATCGCAACAGTAGTAGTAGTAATGATAGTAATAGTAATGATGATAGTAATAGTAATAGTAATAGTAATAGTAATAGTAATAGTAATAGTAATAGTAATAATGATAGTAACAGTAATAGTAATAGTAATAGTACAGTAATAGTAATAGCAATAGCAATAGCAATAGTAATAGTAATAGTAATAGTAGTAGTGAGAATCATATCAATGATCACAGTGATAGCAATGGCAATGGTAATAGTAACAGTAATAGTAATAACCATAGTAATAATAGTACTCCTAGTAACAAAAGCAATTAATTAGAATAATTACAAGAATGGTAATCAAAGTAGCTGTAGTAAAAATGTAATGATTGTTTTTAGAGATTTCATGGCTGATCTTGGAGATAGGGATTTGATTTTGTGGTCGATTTTAGAGATAAGGACTTGATTTAATGGTTGAGTTCATGGTTGATTGTGAGGGCTAACTAGTGTTTAGCCATGGTTGGTCATGGGGAGTTCTTTTTTGCCCATGGTTGTTGACGGTGAGAAAGGGTTAGTAATGGTGGTCAACCAAGGTCAATGATGACCATGGCTAATAACCATGGCTATATAGTAATCGTTACGAACCAATTGGATGCCCATCCCGGTGAACTGGGAAACATCAATGTGTGATGAGTCTAATTATTTGTGTCTAGAGTTGCCGCTAGGTAGCCTATCACCCTGATCATGGGCCTAACCATGGGTAGCCGTGATAATATTTTCTGTATCCCTCAAATGAGAAAGCCAGAAACCTGGGGGCTGTGGTTCACATTTGTGCGTGAATTGACATTCCCAGTGATTTGAAGAGTTTTGCCTGGACAATTGAATTCGCAGACCATTTTGTCAAAGCGATCATGTACATATGTTTTGAACATCTATCCAGTCATACGTTCACAAAAGTCGCTACGATCCTTGACTTTATTAGGCATCATTTTTGAGTATTGTTTGTGCCTGGCCAGTGCTGGTCATAAATCATTACTAACCTGAATGAGCGTTTTTTGTTGAAGAGTATCAACTATCGTTGCCAATTTTTCGTGGTCATTGTGACATGAAGCCCTTATTAACCGTCAAAGATGGTCTCATTGTCACTACTATTGCATGTCATGATGATTAGCAACAGTTTGTATTGCAGTGGTTATCGTCACATAATCGTAAGCTGCTGATTCTGAGCAGCAGTTATTACCCTGTAAGCTTGTAATATCAATTAATATTCAATTAGTTGATAGAGTCTAGTAAGGTGCTTGTTCATGCAAAACATTTTCATGGTAGTTGAACTAATTATAGTGAACTATACTATTGACTACAGCTACACTGATCCCAACAATTATCATTGACATGTATCACTATAGCATCATAATCCTAATTTTAATGATCTATCATATGTGCTTGCATTAAGGTGATGAGAAAATGTTTCACTGTGAAAAGTCATTAACATCTCAATTGTTATGGTTATGCCAAGATCAGCCACAGGACTTGACTCTGAAGGATGCACCTGGGCAGACCGGAAACATGAGGGCTGGAGGATGGTGCTACCGTTAAGACCCAGCAACGGGCAGCGGAGATGGCATGGTGATTGGATGATTGGTCGATGATCGGATGGTCGACGGCTTTTTTTGATGGTCAGTGGATGGTGAGTGTTCAGCAAACCAAAGGCTGCAAGGTCGGGTCAGAAACACCAGCAGCAAGAACAACGGCTGAGGCAATAACCCAGGTATTGATGGTTGTCCATCACGAACCTTCATCGCTCAGATTCTGTTTCCTTCCTTGTAAGCGGATCCTCATGGACCCTCCTGCCATCCGGATCCGTCCCAGCAAGTCTCCCAATCTGAGCGTCCCAGTCACCAAGGGGGCGCAGCAAGCCCACAGTGAGCACAGTCGAAAGCTTTTTCAATATCGAACTGCTCCCGGACAGCGAATGCACGAAGACAGCTGCTCTCAAGTCATAGCCGCCTGGCACAACCTTTTCCCAAGTTCGCCATGGGAAGTGGGGGCCGTCAATTCGGCATGGCAAGCGTTCACTCCATGGGTTGATGATTGTTGGTCGTCCAAAATCAGGGGCATCCACGTGTTCTGCCACGTTTTTGTTGTTGCAAGCCATCACGGGAATATTGGACAGGAAACCAACCCGAAACAAAATGTTTAGGAGTTATTGCGAACATCCAAACCAATCATTGACTAATGACTACATGTGGTTCATCACTATTTCTGACAATTCTTCTTCACCACTGACTCTCACCACAATCTTTCGGGTACGACGTGGTTGGAAATGGAGAGAGCGAGTGAAGTTCAGAATGAGGCTCCGTGGTTCGCACCTGTGGGGGGTAAAAGATAGGTGGCCTGCCCATGTCAAACATCACGTGACTTGGGACCGGTGTAGCTCCATAGCTGTGAGCCCATTGAAGGGCTGGGGGGGTGAGTGGACATAACCACCATCGTTGTGATGCTGGTGAATCCTGCTTAGTGACCACAGTTTCGTCATTGAGGATGAACCGTCAATTGGGGTCAATAGCTACCATCATTCATAGCAGTGGCCAGCATTTCTTTCAGCCCAGGGTGAGGTGCGAGTCATAACTTTTTTCTTGGGTTGATGCTTGGTGATGATTAATGGTTGTTCAGTCTCGTAAATGGAGGTTTCTCAAAATAGGGGACCTCCCAAATCATCCAGTTTATTGACCGTTTATAGCAAGAAACCTGGTCAAGAATCATAAGATACAATCACAGTAGGATTCACCCAGGGCTTGCCTGTAGCCGTAGCCATGGTTGGACACCTTCCCAGAGGGGCAAAGGCACGATGGTTACCAGGGAAAGTGTCACTTTGCTTAGGTCCCCTCATGATGAACTTCTCCGTTTTAGCTGAAACCATCAAAGTACAGGATCCTTGCCGTCTCCTGACACCCCTGCGGGCCCCCAAAGTCCTCACCAAGTCAGCCCCGAAAGCCCAATCCATGGCGCATTGCCTCAGGTGAAAAGCTCGATTTTTGAGGCATTTTTCGCATTGGTGGTCCCTGATCTGCAGGATGTGCCGTCATTTTTGGGGTGCAAAGCAAGTGCACTGACCATGATTTGGAAGGCACAAGTCACCCAAACATCTGGCGATTGGGATCCGAGAAATCTGCGAGAGATTTTGCCAAGTCATGGTTTTCAGATGTGTCATGCGCTTTCATATCTCATGCTGGTTTATAACATAGCCAGGATCACTGTTGCACCCTGACTGTCGCGTTTCGGCTCGTCGAAACCGCTGACCTCAGGTGATTACCAATGCCGTCTTCATCGGCTACGACCCTCATCTGCACCGGTTGGGTCCACCCGTTTAGGTCCACTGGGGATAGGGGAATAATGCTTGAGAAGGTCTCAGGTTGATGCTTGTGACACGGTGAAACTATGGTCTAGGTATAGTGCTTGATCCTAATGGATTGATGCTTGTGGGTTGTATGGTTTAGGTGCTTGATCCTTGCGGTTTATACGCAAATAATACTGGTACTATGGTAGAAAATTACAACTTGTGGTTGGTATGACTAGGATTATCCCGGTGAATATACCAGTCTTGTAATTGTGGTGGCACAGACAGGCATCTTGGAGTACCACCGTTGATGATTCTGGAGAGACTGGCAGTCATGTTTGTCATGGCTCCACAGTAAATAGTCTACTAAACTGATTGCTGGCATCCACTGTTGCATGGCGTGATGATTTGCCAGTGCAATAGTCAAGACGAAGCGATGGTGATGGTATTTGCCATGGCCGGTGATTCTGCATGATTTCAGCATGCTGCTGTTCTGCCGATTTTTCGCGGTTAGCACCAGTGTTTAGAATGCTTTGGAATGTTTCGTCAAGTCTGGAACCAGCACTTGACTGGCTTACCCTTGAAGCACAAAAGGGGAGCTACCACGACCAAAACAGCGAAATGCTGACCATGGTATCAGGATATCAGCTGTGATCAATGATAATCATTCATATTATGGCCAACCAATAGTGTCGGTTTTTACTAGGCAGTGTGGTATTTCTGGGCATGATTAGCATATGATTAGCATATGATTAGCATATGATTAGCATATGATTAGCATATGATTAGCATGCATAAGATGATGTATAGTGGAGAGATGACCTGAATTGAACCACCATTGTTGGTTTCTATTCCCTATTGCCAATCATCAAAAAAGCCATCATCAACCATCATTCACCATCAATACCAACTAGCCCCAGCCATGATATTCCCTCGGATTCTTATTAACAATATAGGCAACCACGATCAGTTGTCATTATCCCCTATTGCTATAGCCATTATGTAATCATTGTCCACTAACAATCCCTGTAGCTAGCGACAGTTGGTCGTACTAGCCATCATTATCCACTATTAATCCCTATGATTATCACAATCAGTTATCCATCAACGCTTGCAGTTAGCCACTAGTTGCAAACCCTATGAAACCACCGCATTATCCACTATTAAACCCTATAGTTAGCCATTATTAACAGTTGCAAGCCTTATAAAACCCACCATGGTGGGCCACAAAGACGAACCCATTACGATGGCGGGCCATTTGTCATGGCTGAAACATCGCGGGACCTGCCGGTTCTTCGTGGCTCGAGGATGTCCAAAGGACCGTAGACAGCGGTGGAGGTCGGAGCCTGGAAGTGGAAGTGATTCAGTATGTGTACACAGGACAACAGGGGGGTGGACCGGACACCAGGGTTGGACACCAGGGGTGACCACGGGACCTGTGACGTCAAACCGGACATATGATATGATCAGTGCCATGAGTGCCATTTCATTTGGACATTTTGCATCAAAAATTGATCAATTTGAGCTGTTAGCAGCAGTATCTTAAGTAAATTTTCTCAGAAATCAGTCAGGTATTCCCCTCCGTTCGAAGCCACCGTTGTAATCGCGACCCAGGACTGTTCACAGCGGAGCTGTTTCTCAGAATCAGTGCGCATGGGAAGAAGTTCTTCTTGACAGAGGCACTGGTGTCCGTTCTTAGATTCGATCTGCTGAGTGCTGGAAAGCCTGCAAGGTAAAATGATTCACACAGTACCATTTTATACATCTTATACCATTATTTATGTTTCTCTCAATACTAGTGATTCTCCAGCGAGTCAGGTCCATGAAGGGATGATTGCAAAGAAATTTGGCGACCTAATGCAAGACATAGCAAGACAAGATAGAGGGGGCATCTTAAGAATAAGTAGTTCACACTAGGCATATATAGTGAAAAAGAAAGTTTAAGAGACTCTGAAAGTAAGATCCACGTTAAGAACATGTGCACACCTGAGCACGAGATGGCATGGAAGAGAGATGCCAAGAGAAAGTTGCTGTTGAGAAGAGATGGCAACATCACTCTCGCCTGCGCACCCTGCACATTTTGATAACGCTTGCGCGACCCGCTGGGGTCTGCGGACTTCGTGTCAGATCTCTTTGGCACGTGCATCGGTCACATTTTGATAGACCTAAAAATCTCATTGCGAAAACCTTAGATCTTTTCCAGGGATCTTGCGCAAGGCTGACGCCGAACAATGATGTCAAGAGTGAGAAGTTGAGCAACGGTGTAGAGAGGCCACTGAGATGCCAAGACCTGGCACTGAATTATGGCTGCTATCGTCTTGGGAACTCCCCCGGCTTGCAGTTGTACATGCCACCGGACTGAATACCGAGCTCATGAAATGCAAATGTTTTCTAAGGTGAGGGGATTGGGGTTGGTGGGGTGATGTTAACGTTCGTTGCGCGGTGGACATGAAGTTGATGCTATGCGTGGAGCGAGAACCATGTGCAACCTGTGAACAATAGAACCAGAACCACGTTGTTGACGTATGTCGGAAAATGCTACATCCGCTTCACAAAATAAGATGTAGGAATCTTGCGAATTCATTGCCCACCACCTTGGCGAGTTTGTAAAGAAGGTGACTTGCAATCGTTCTGCCATCCTGTGCCGGGCGGGTGCGGTTGATGGTGTGTGGTCATCGTGTAAAAACTATGTGCTAAAGTTCTTGCATGCCAGACGCAAAGATCTGGTTCTCTACCGCAAAGTGTGGCAGTGGAGATACATCCGCCAATGCAAGGACATGGCAAAAAAACTGCACACAGCTTAAATCGCGGATGACGCAAAAAAACCTCGAAATAGTTCCGACTGGTTTTGACCAGAGTCGCAATTTCTTTGAACAAATGATTATTTTGAAAAAACATGCTCGAAAACTACGTCAATGAATGATGATTTCGTTCAGGCAAAAATGAGCTTTGTTTAAAAAGTGCCATTACACTGGCACAGTTCCCGGTTCGCCGGGCTGTATATGTAGAGCCAAACTTGTTTCTTTGTTTGGAACTTGTGCAGAGCAAGTCATGTGTTGTTGATCCAAATTTGATGGTGAACATCAAACTAAAACCAGCTGCACAGGCCAACTGCATAGCAAAAGGAAACGCTGCTGCAGTTGCCCGCTTTTGTGAAGCCATTTTTCAATATTCGAGAACACCAAAATATGCAATATGACGTAGATTTCTAGTACATCTAGTACTATGAGATGTATATTACATGTACGTGTGTGGCACATATGCATGCGCACATACACTTCTAGTCCCCTTCAGGAGGCTTCAATCACAGATCTCCGTACCCGGCAGGATTGGATGTGGTCATGGTTGGATGTGTTCATTGTGCTCACTTCGATTTGGGATGTCGTGGTGGAGATCGTTGAAAAGATCATGGAGGGACAAGGCAGGCAGCTGAAACAAGCTTCTGCCAGTGCTTTGATCGACGATTTTGTCCTTCCCATCATTTACTGCCCGGTTTTTTGACAAAATTCATCTTGATGGGATGGTCATGAACCCAATCCTTGGTTTGATGATTAATCCATATAACTAGTCATGATCAACCTACTAAATCCTACTAATTGAACTTAATTGCTGACAATCTCCCAATTATCTGACGTATAATCGATCTCCAACTATTCTCAGCTGCCCCCAATGAGGACTTATGGCTCTCGGCTGTGCTAAGTGAAAACTTTGTTGCGTATACAGACACGGCGCAAAGATGTCACTGTGGAGGGGCATGGCTGACCTTGCCGTTTGTAGTGGATCAGTAACCCGATCATTTTGAACAGTTTGGGGTCTGAAAGACTTGGTGCAAACACCTTTGTTGTGCCCGGGGTGAAAACGTAGCACTCTACACACTCTCAGGCACACACACAAAGAGAAGTATGTTTTTCTCATAGATCAGAACTTCCCCGAAACCATGGGCATTCGATTGATCAAAGCCTGATCTCGAAATTTCTCATGGTCCATGTCCAACCATGACAAGGGAATTGTAAAGAAGTTCTATAGGTACAGTACCTGTAATTGTTGGTTGTTGCATCCGTTGTTGTGTGGTCTAGAACCTTTTGATTTTGTTTCGCAAGTATGGAGTCTAAAATCGTACATCGATCCAGTTGTGCCACATCGCAAGACTGGAAAGTGAACTACTTGCTACATTGTCTTTGGACATGTCCGGATGCGGCCATCAACTGGATAGACCAACCAGTGGAAACATCCCCAGCGATGTCAATTCTTCGAGCTCATTAGGATGCTCACCAGCCGTTCAGCACAGCAATAGGATTCAATAGGCATATCTTCCAGCAATGAGATCTAGTTATTGTTTTGTTCTGTCAGCCAAGCGCTCTTTCCACTCCATCAACCCGTGTGCATATTTGCTTGTTGCCTTGCTTGTGTTCCAGTAGCCAGCGATGCTGTTGAACTTGCGTCAGCGGTTTTCCTTCTCGGTTGATCCCATGCGTTTTTCACCGACAGTCCCATGATGAAAACGCAACAACTAATTAATTCATGTGGTAAAATTGTGAAATTTGTGGATTCTGATGAATTCCGTGGTGTTTTCCGATGTTTTGCTGTTTGGGTATGTGCCCAAATGGTGTACCCCCAACACCCATGATTTCCTAGTAAAATGATCATTTTTGGGTGGGTTATCGGTTACCCTTTTCTGGCACATACTAATAACTTGTTTGTTTGTTTTGATGACCGTGCACCGTTTATTGCTCAGAACTTCCCACAGGAAATCCATGGCCCAGGCAATTTGGAGAGCATCGCAGGCCAAGAACTCGCGTTGCACCAAGGGAAGTCTTT
>VSDK01017751.1:584469-595070 GCA_009767595.1 Symbiodinium kawagutii | reverse complement strand
TTCCCTACAGAGTGGTAAAGCCGAGTTGGTTCTCTCTGGCAAACTAACCTGAAAGCTAAAATCACAATTTTTATAGGTAAAACCAGCATAGATGATGGATTTTCCACCTGCAGGTTAGTTTGCCAGAAAGTATTGGGTTTTGACTGGGGTAACTACTATTGATAGTAGGTTCTAATTATACTTTGGCGGCTTATATACCAAGTTATAACTAAGGGGGGGCCCATCTTGTACTATTGTTCTTTATGATGTCCCCTATAGTTAATTAAGGATTAATGAATCTGTTGCAAAGTCAAATCAGGTGTGGGGATGACGATGCAACGGCTAGGACCGGCATTGTTTTCTGGCCCAGTGGATGTTAGATTTGAAGCAATGAACCTGAACTTGGATGACCTTTTACGATTCGGGTCCATATGTCCCGAAGAAGACACCTGCCCTGCCACGCCCTTGGTGTAATCAGTGCCGACAAGATCGTTTCCGGGTGGTGCTATGCACATGGTTGAGCATGTGGCGCACTTCGAAATGCAAAGAAATGATGGTTTCTATTGGATGATAACTGGGGGTCCCCAAACTAGCTTGAGAAACGCCCATATTTGCCATTGAAATGGGAAGGGCCACAGCACAGCCTGAACTGGCCACTAGAATCTCTTGGTGACCTCTTTGTGTAGCTTAGTCGGGCCACACCCTTAAAAACAGGCATAGTTTGGGCGTCAGCATGCTCTCCAAGCAGGGGTAACATGTGTATTAACACCAGCTTAGTAGTCCATCCAACCTCAGGTTCGAATCTTTGATCCACCACTGACAAACCATTTCATGGGTCTTGTTTAAGCACAACGGAAATCATATTTGCTTGCAGCAGTTAGGCAAGCAAAATTCACCATCAGCAAGTGCCCCAGCATTGTCTAAGCAACCATCCTGGCAGCCCGCCCAACTACAACCTGCATCACGGTGCCGCACATTTGCTCCGACTCCAACGACACGAGGCCTTTCCAATGTGAAGTCCTTTCGGATTATCCGACTCACTCGACTGCTGACACTTGAGCCGCTAAAGAGATCAGCTCTAACCAGAGGTCCCGATCAGATGAGAAACCAAGGGATATGATCCACAAGAGGGATAGACAGGTTGATGGGATTGAATTAGTTGGTATAACGATTTGTAAGAATACTAGCGTACAACTAGGGATACCTAAAGTCTTTATGGCCACGAGCTTTTTCTACAATCAGAAATAGGTGGTTAGGATATCGAAAACTTCTTGAGATGTGGAACCTGCCGCTGGGAGTAGTAACCAGCCAAGCATGGAGAACAGATGGAGAATGGCTATGTTGGAAAACTCCGATGGTTGTTTGCGAGCAATCGAGAGCACATGAGAACATGAATATAGCCCACCTGCACCAGGGATACAAGCTACCTGGCTCTGGTTTGGTTATTGGACAATTTTCTTGATCGTTTACACACTGGGAGCAATACACCACCAAGTTCCAATACTCAATTGGTTGGACAGCAGGCAAGGTCATCCGCGGTGGCGGTGGTGGTGGTCGTTGTCATTGATGTTGTTGGTGGTGTTTATGCGGGTGATTTTGAGCTAGCTCGTCCTTCTTTCGTGGTCAGTGAGCCCTCCCCTGAAGATATCCCCGAAAAATCACTTTGGGGATCTTTACATCGGTTCAGCGAAGAAGTCAAGAACTATCATGCTCCGATAAGGCCAGGTTCGGGCTACTGGTGGCTGCTAGGGGGGAGGCGCCAGCCTTCCAGGAAGACAGCGCAGTTCATTCGGATCTTTCGCTTCGTGATGGCCTTGAGAATGTTGGTCACCTCCATCATTTCCACTCTAAAGGCCACGGACCCAGCACGCAGCGACGCAACGTCAATGGATGATGAAGGTTTCCATTGCCTTGGCAAAAATCCATTGATTGTTTCTGTAAAGAATATTGATCAGCATTGCTTTGGCCAACATTGCTTCGATGAAAGTTGAAAGAAGAAGCACTGTGACTGAGACAAGCACCTCCCAAGTTCTTGAATTCTTGCAGACCCAAGGCGCTATTGTGGGCTTTGGTCCTTTTGGGTCTCATTGTCTACGTATTTGCGGTTTTGTTCACGTATCTCAGCCGAGCGGAGCACCATTGCTTGTGTGGGGACTCAACCTTGGGCCGTCAATTACATTTAGCTACTATCGTTTGGGGTGGGCAATGACGGACCCCCAGCTACACAAGTAGTTGGGTCTTCCATATCGATGGGGACACGATTATCAACATCTATGGGGAATTCTTGATACTACATGTAGCCCTTACAAACACTTTCCATCAGATGATAGTGGGATAAACATTTTTTTTGTTGGAATATTTACGTACTATTGTTAGTTGTCGATTGTCGGGCTTTGCTTGCGGATCGTCCTGCTTCAGAATTATTGCAGTATCTGGGATCCATTGGTCGGGGAACAATCTGCGAGGGGATGATGACGAGCAATAAGCCTAACATCATAAGTATATTGGCAATGTGGGTATCCGTCAAATCTCCAGATGTCAACAAACATGCCAGCTGCTGGTTTTTCTGTGGGTTTTGGTATGCTGGGGGATCCTTGGGTTTTGCTCGAGACCATTGAAGGGAACGTCGCCATCATTATCATCTTCCATTGCTCTCGGCTACATCCAATGCATTATCATCATCACCAAGCACCATCATCATTACAATCATCGTCATCATTCTCACCAAGCCGCTTGTAACTTGCTCAGGCAAGCGGTCTACGAGTTCAAATCCGACGAGGCCGCATTCAACGCGGCCCACCTCAACGAGGAGCGGCTTGGGACGTCGCAGCCAGAGCCACCGAGGAGTCTCCAGATGTGTCCTCTGCAGGTGCCCCACCTGCTTCGCATGGTACAACTATCGCAAGCGCCAGTCGCAAGCGCGAAGGAAGGAATTGGGATTTTTTCCGCTGGTTCAACCCCTTGGCCAGGATCAATAAAGCCCTGGTCTCCCTTGGTTTCTGGGCAGGGCCCCAAATGTTCCCCCCCAAAAAGTCGAACTGAGTTCCTACAAGAATAGTAAGCAAGAGTTTAGGAAGTCAACAATTGAACGCCTCTTTCCGCATTTTTGCTATGGGAAACCCTAGCTATTTACCCAGCTATTTGTTGGTTCATATTTTGACTAGAAACACTATTTCGATGCCAAAGTATGGTTGGTACTGCTTAACTAGGGCTGATAGTAGGGGCTTCAAAACCGCAATGAATCCGCTACAACTTCTTAGTTGTTGCAGCGCTCATTTGAGGAAACAGGCAGCTTGAGGTTAGCTGGGTGTATCAGAGCCACAGGGGACCACGCATGAATCATGGGAAGCTTTTAGTCCTCATTAAATGGTTGTAGATCCCATCTTTGGTTTTTCAGCTATGCCTTTTTCCCTCGACTCATGATGTCATCATAGCATTTAGAAGTATCCATTTTGCCATTTATGTCATCCATGGATATATATACATATAGATATATACAAGCTCTCTTCATGTCCCTTTAGAGGTATGCATCCTCATGCAGCCATTTATGGATTTTCGAGATTCCTGGATATCTATGGATGTGGACACAGTTCATCATATGCATGATTCATGGACCATTCATGATATAGCGTGTATTCAGCAATTCATAATGATTCATCTTTATGATGTTTCATGATTATTCAACCAAAAGATCATCATGAATAATCCAGCAATTTGAAGGTGTTTCATCATCACTCCACGGAATCTTGAAAATGGATAATTTCCTTTCATGTCCCTTTCGAGGTATGCAAATCTTCATGGGGTAGCACAACAACCAACCAGCTGTTTGGAAACTCTCAAAATAGAGGACTCCCGAAATCATCCATGCTCCCCCATTTATCGTCGTAAACCAACCATCACTTTGGGGTTCCCAAGTCCTGGCGCCAGAGAAACCAGCTGTTGATGGACACCTCTAAATGCTCACCAGGAGAGACACCGATATTGGGGCAACCTCGGGGACTCTTGGCGCGTTGTATCCAGCTGGTGCTTGGACCTGGTTGTGAAAAATGGGATTAGCTGATGACTGTTTTGGGGATGGCTTTCGAAACACCAACAAGAAGTGGTTCAAATAATGGTTAGTAATGCTTAAGAGGGGTTAAGAGTGGTTAATACTGATTATGGTGGTTGATAGGAGCAGTAATCTATATTAAACGCGATTATTATATGGCGTTGTTCATAAATGGTGTACCTCGCAACGGCTGGCCGTTTACAATTGGGAAACACCAATCAGCTTGGGGTTATTAAGGGTACACCATCTATGGACAAACGCAATATGGTGCACACCAGCCGCCAAAATGTATCCACTATACTTGAAGCACGGTAGAATCATAATGCCTATCATGGTTGTAGCCTAGAATGCCAACAATATATATAATCTTGACACCTTTTCTCAAGCATCTTGCTTCACTGCATGGCCCGGCTTAGCATGAGCATACTATAAGGACTCAGATGTCTCGCAGATTGTCTTTTTGGATTGCTGTGCTTCGATGTCTACTCCTCCCATTTCCTCGTTGGTTAGAACCGGGAAGGTCCTAATGGCGCAGCCATCAACATCTTCTTTTCATGGCCATGAAGCATCATCATCAGCCTCATCATCCCTTGCTGTTGGTTATTATCCTGTCCCTACTCTTGATGTTACTCCTATCAACCTCAATCAACAACGGATGAATGATAATGAATGTTGCTTATTGGTTTATTGATGATTCACAACTGACAAGCATGCGGAACAACTACGATTGATGGTCATAGGTCATTACTTCACCATCCAAGCAGCATGTCAATCATAGGATTCACGCCGAGCTTCCAACGCCAACTGGGAACTGAGGAGAGCATGCTGAGTTTGTTCATGAGCATAGCTGGAGGAGTCAGCTGGGAAGAGGTGATACGACCGCTGCAAGAGATGCCAGGCTGCAGGGTGAGGGAATCCACGAGGGTAACCAGGATTGTGACAACGAGGATCACGAGGATTGTGATCCAACATGGTCCAACCCCGATTTGACAAGCAGGAAACCGTGCCTTGGGATTTCCAGAGCTGTGAGTTTCTGATCTTTTGGGCAATTTGGTCTGCCGGGGCTTGGGATTTTGCAACACCCAAGGGTTGTGCTGAAAGCACTAGTGCTGCTTTGTAAAAGCATTAACGGCGAGCAACAATATTTGGTGGGTGTGGGTTATGTTGGTGGTTTGATTGACATGTGTTAATTTTCTTATTTTCCCTTGTATTTTGGAATAGTTTTGAGAGGTGTTGAAACAACCAAGCAGCAAATATTCACCATGGGGCCTTTCATGTCGACTGTAGGGGTAGACCCGCACTGCCAGCGGATGGGATCTCAGGTGAAGGCAAGCCTTACTTCCCCACCACATGGTGGTTTCTCACTAGCTAGGGGTATCCACAAATCATCCAACATTATAGCGATTTCTAGTATCCAATGTCAGCCATTTATAGTAATCAATATTCACTGTAAGGGTATCCTTTTACTAAACCATCCCTTTTTGAGGTACCCCTATGACTTGAGAAACACCCAGTATTTGTAGCTGTGTATCCACGTGTCCAGAACGCATCGAGGATCTCCCACTCAGGATTTCCGAACTCTGGGTCCTAACCTTCCTCCTCTACATCGCAACTTGGGCGCACCTGGAGATACCTGGGATGTTTCGCTTCCACATGTGGTTGATTATGGTTGATTACGGTTGATTTGCAATCATTATCCATCCACCTATCCTGCATGCTTAGATCCTTTGAATTGATAGAAAGGAGCATGTATTTTGCATCGATGCAGTCAATTGTGCAGCTTTCACTTGCAAGTCGGTTCCAATACAGTGAGCCTTCTTCGCACATCCAATGCTACTAGTGAAATCAAGTCTTTGAAGAACCTGTGCTTAAGTCGCGCATGGTTTCGGTGTGTAGAGTTATCAAAATTTGCTTTCCGCCACCTTAGACCAAAATTGGTTCCTCGCAGTGCCTCCAAGTCTCTCTGCGCAGCGGTCTTTCTTCTCAAAAGCTGCATGTCAGCAAATGCGAGCTGTCAGTCAGGCACAAGAGCCAACCTACCTGCATCGGCACTTGCCCTATTTCTTCTGTACATACGCCTCTCATGATTGGTTTCATACTTGCAGGCGGGTTTTATTCGCAGCCGTTGCCCTTGGAAATGGACGAAGGATGGGCCAGGCCCTTGCCGCACTCGGCCGTCATGGCTCGCAGGTCCCTGGGAGAAGCGACGTGCTTGTACCAACTCTGTCACCATAGATCCTTAGAATCCTGCGAGGCATCAGGTGGTCATCAATTGATCACAATTGATGCACGAATTGGAAAGGTTACGAGCCCATTGTTTGGACAATTCGTGATGAAAATTGTTGCTGCAGATTTACCGTGCCTTTTCGAGTGGATGTGTTTCTCGCGCGTCGCAGGACACAGAGGAAACCGGTTTTCAAACCCATGCCCGCATTGCCGTTCTTTCAACGATGGAGCACGAGCTCTGGGAATGCATTTTAGTTCCCCGAGTCAGAAGCAGGCCCCCGCAGCCTAGATGGCTCCAATGACTACGCGAACTTGGCGTGGTAGCTTGCAGTCAAAAAATATCAACTGGACTTGCAACGCAAACAGCTTCGCCAACAGCTTCACAGTGATCCCGTGACAAGTTGCAATATGTAATCTCTTGACTGGCAGAGGGCAGTGCCCACATTCCAGACGTAACTTGCAGTGACCTGGTGTGATTCCCTTTTGCCCAACAGTCTCGGGAGCTTGCTTTTGCACTGTGTTGCTTTGCATGCCTGATGCCCTTTGAACATCTAGTGCGCGGTGGTGTCGCCACTGGCTATCACTGAGCCAAAAATTGTTGTTGTGCCGGTTGTCATGGCTTCGCACCGCTCTCTGGGAGTGGAAACACGCATGTATAAATTCTGTCATCATCTCTCTCGATCTTCAGAGGCCTGCTTTCTACGCATCCGGCGATCATTGGCAGCACGAGTTTTGCGAAGGCTTCAGAGCATAATGCTGCGGGCAATTCAATCATGCCAGTCGCAATGACAGCCAACTTATGTTTCATATGACGAAAATCGATGCAAAACTGCCAGAAAAATGACCGACGCTTTGATTTGCCTTGCTTTCCGGTGGATTTGTTTCTTGCGCACCGCTCCGCTGGCAGAACGAGGCTTCAAATCAATGACCCCCTGGGTATACTCTTGCCACAATGGAACACGGTTTATGTCATGTGTCAATACCAGGCCATACAGGCCTGCCAGGCGTGAGTGCCACTATTTGGTTGGGTTTTTAGAAGTTCCAGTGGCAAAGCAGTACTTGCTTGGCAAGTTGCAGTCAGAAAATACCAACGGGGCTTGCCCCACAAGCCACGGCCCAATTTCTCACAGTAGTGGCAGCTGCGTTTTTGTGGCAAATGTCCCTGACATGTCTCAGCACAAACTTAAAGCGAAACATGAAATGCCAACAGAATGATGAACAAATCTTGTCTTGTTCAGTTGCGCGACAGGCCGCGACAGCATAACAGTGTTCCTCGTTTGTAATTACTAGTGTCGCCGTTAAGTGCGCGGGGGAAAACGTTTTTTTTGGTTGTTTTATGTTTGGAAAAGACATGTTGGTGTTACGTTGATTCCACGTGGCGGGTGGTGTGGTGTGGGGTGGGGTGGGATGTTAACGTTTGCTTGGACTACGTCGATCCTATGTTGCTGCTACGTGGCGCCTGGGGTGGGGTGGGGTGAGATGTTAACGTTCATTTGCAAGTGCATCAGGATGTTGGGGCTACGTTGATGCTACGTGGCGCATGGGGCGGGGTGGGGTGTTGACAATTTGCTTGGACTTGCTTCGTGAAGTTGATGCTATTTTGATGCCCGTTGATGCTACGCTGGACAGGGGCTGGAAAGATTTGAAGCCTTATATTAGCGCTGAGATTGCGGCAAAAGCCCGTGACTCCAAATTAGTCAGCCCGGAATTGTTTGAATATGTTTCTTCATGGATTTTCAGACGAAAGTCCGGCTCTGATCTGTGGAAGATCATGCTAAGTCTATTCCACCCATGAATGTGCAACTGCAACCTCGCGGAGAAAGAATAGTGCATGCAGTTACCGAAGCAGAGGGTGGTGCATCAGGGAGGATTTCGTGGTGATGAATGTGATGCTACTGATCAGAATAGTCATGATAATGATGATGAGATGCTCATGCCATGCCGCTCATATTATTCGCCCCGCTTGTGAGTCCTTGGCATTGTGAACAAAGTTGTCTCCGGAAAGAAACCTGATGATGATCATGCAATCCCTCTTTTCGGAATGTGCAAATTACCCAGCGCCCCTGACGGCGACGTCACCTTGTTTGTGTGCGACAGGCACTGACAGCATAGCAATGTTTCTTGCCGTGTTTTTCAACACAAGCTGTTGGCATGTTGTTCCAGCACTGTTGTGATGCAGCTGTATGCGTGGTCATCACCCACCTAAAAAGTGTCGTCTACGACAACGACAAGCCGAGGCGTTCACCTATTTTGCAGTCCTTAATGAAACTTGGCTGATGTCATTTTTTGGTGTTTTGTTCATGCATGGGTAAGGGATGGTAATGGCACACGTTGGTCGTGTGCTCTCTCGGTTGCGTTTGAAACACTGCACTTGCATGAAGTGTTGACGGCGTGACATATAGCTGGGTTCCTGAGCAACCATTCTTTTAAATGTACACAGTTGTTGCTTTGTTGCTTGCCTATTGGCGTGTGAAATGCGGCAATTGCAAATGGTTACGAACTTGACGGTTGATGGCAAAATCGCTTTGTGATATGACATTTACCATATGTCCCCGACTCATTCACACAACTTCGTTGCTCGCCTTCGGCTATCACGGTGACAAACATGTTACGTTTCGGTGGTGATTTTTGACCCGTCGGCTGCTCGGCGACAGGTTGTAACAGGCGTTTTCTGTTTCTTTGCTGCATTAAATCCCGCCAGCCTACGGAAACATTGCGTGCAAAATTCGCATTGTTCAATATTTCCAATTTTGAACAAAGGGCATGTTCGGTTTGGTTTCCCAGCCAGGCATTTTTGCTGATGGATTGTTGAGTGTTATCCCATTCCTAAATGTTGGAATTTTTGATTACTGTAGAACCTTGTTTGCACAGTCCAAATGAATGTTTTCACTGCATTCTTCCCAAAATGTGCAGAGGGGTACGCAATAGCACACAGACTGCCCAGTTGGTTCGTGCAAGAGGATGTGGAAATCATTTGCTGTCTTCAAACTCTTTTGAAACATGTTTGCGCGATTCTGACGTCTAAGACCCGGGAGTACGAACATGTACAAACTTGTTTTCATCCTGAAAGGGTTAGGTGGCTGGTTGTACATTTGAACATGCCTTCTTGGGCATCAACAATTTGTTTCCCCATTATTGTTGGCGATTATTTTCCATTAGTTGGTTTGTTAATATTTTCCCATGACCATTGTTTTACTGATGGAAGCAGGGTGTAGGTTGAAGTGTCAATGGGGTGATTCGCAGCACCAGGTCAGTCTGCCATCGAAAGTGCGCAAAATGACCACGCGATGGTGGTGCAGGCGCTGAGAAGCCACGTACTTTGAAAATTCATGTAGGTAGGTTTTTTTCAGGTCTGTTCATTTTGTTTTAAAGCAATAAATGCAGGTCTCTATATACATCTTTTCGATTTGTTTTCACATAGTCAATGATGTTTTTGCAGTCCAGATATTGGCCACGGTTCATCCGGTGCTACGTAGTATTTTTTCAAATGCGGACTTCCCATGAAGATTCTGACAGTTCAGGCGGGATTTTTCGCCAGACATGGTTCCCCTTTGCTTGTAATTGATCCATGAAAGTAACCGATGGGCATTTAATCACAAATGATTGATGTTGTCACACCTAATTCACCCAGGTTTACATTTCTCTGCTTGCCGACATGTCCCAACTTGCTTCATACCCCAAACTAATTAACTATTCATGTCACCTGATCAACTATCGTACCTCAAAGAGAAACCGTGATTTTTTTTTCTACATTTACTTCGTTGGTCTTCCAAAGACATGCACTGGTTACGCATCTTACGAAGATACAAAAGAACTCAGCCTTGTCATGTCTACCAATCCACAACTGGTTTACTTGGATGTGCAGCTGGGATTATAACCACAGTTATGAACCCTATGAGGTAGCCTATAACCCCCAGAAACCCTGGTGAGTAAGTGCTTACTCAGTGGAGGTGCACATCCAAGTAGGGAGTCGCAGGCGTTGATGGACAACAAGGCGGCGCATATCGCGAAGCTCCGAGGCTTGTTTCACCAAATGAATGGTGAGGAGCGTGTTGTTGTCGTTGTGGGCACCGGTGCTGCTGTGCAAGCAGAGAGCGGGGTACGTTGACCCTTGTGTAAACTCGTCCCTTGGCGGGATGCAGCCATGTGTACGGTGCCTTGCGCACGCGATAACTACAAAGTAAGGAGCCAATAACAATAATAATCACAATCATGAACATCATCATCATCATCATCATCATCATCATCATCATCATCATCATCATCATCATCATCATCATCATCATCATAATCATCATCATAATCATCATCATCATCATCATAATGATCGTCATCAGTGTCATATTTT
>VSDK01017751.1:549469-579469 GCA_009767595.1 Symbiodinium kawagutii | reverse complement strand
ACAGAGTTGCTTCAAACAGTCAATATCAGTCAATCCTATTTTGACTACAGCTATTCGTGGATGACAGATGTAAGCAGCAAACAGCTGATTGTTCTGCCTTTTTTTTCCAAACGGTTCCTGGACAGCCCACGATGCGGGAACACCACTACTGACGCATCTGAATGAAACGGTCTCCACTACAAGTCCCTTTCATTGCTGAAGAATGCAGTCTGTGAAGCATCGCGAATTGCCACTTTTTACGATTCAAGAATCAATATAAACCATAATCAACCATTGTTGACCATAGTTAAATGGCTTATACATATTTCAAGCCGCGCTCCAGATTTCTGTTTCCATGCCATCGTTGTGACAGAACTTGGATATCAAATTGTATCATGATGCGACTGTCGATCCAAATGGGGTTGTCCATAGCCTTGGTGGTGCCTACTAACGCTCCAGATTCACAGCGATTAATGTTTTGGCCTAACCCATATATCACTAGTTCGTTCCTAGTGGTCGATGATCTTGACATAACCATGGTTAGCCACTTGTTCTTACAACTCATCACTAATGGCTAATCAATTCTTAGCATCTACTAGTTGACCACCCCTTGTGCAAAGCCGCCATGGCAGCCAACAGCGGGGCTGAGGATTCCAGGGCTATGTGTCACAGGCCATTCCGCCTCTACAAGAGGAGACGGTCATGTGGGGGAGCTTTCCGAGAATCATCTTGATCCCAATGATGGTAGCCAACCACAACTGTCACGAAGGACGGACATGGTTGACGGTAATAATAAGCGTTTTATGAGTAATAGTCGTATTTATGATGGTCAATGATGGTTAGAAAATCTAATTGGTGATGGTTGTTCCCATTGACAGAAGGCTGAATAAGCACCGGATCAGTCCACATGCTTCGCACATTAGATCATTGCTGCAGCACCTGTCAGAAATCGTTCCTACTTTGCCGAGACCTGATTGGTTCGTGGCAGTTCCTACTTCAATAGGAAAACGCGCGAGCTCATGAACTCCTCATGCTGCTATTGAACTCCCAAGGAACTGGTAGCAGCTCATCCTGCGTAGCAGCCAGTCTGTCAACTTCGGCACTTGGGACGGTGACAATCGGTGGAAAATCTGATCACAACTGGTCGCTCACATGGTGTTCTCAGAATTGACCGTAATTGTTCTTTTTAAGCAGCCAATTGGTTCAAACACTGCAGATTTCAATTGATTCTGGGAGATCCAGTGAACTGAAACTCCTTAAAGTATTTTCCACAAATTCAAAGTCCATTATATCAAACCTGTAACCTTCCATGACTATGTTCATAGTGCTTAGTGATGCTCAGTTTATAGGGCTGATTTTTCCACAAGATTCTTTCACTGCGTTTTCAGGACGTCCTACTGCTGCAGCGCGAACTTCGAGGCCAGGCTCCCGAAGGAATGACAGGGGAGAGGACACCTATCCTGACCCCGAAGGCCTTTAAGGTGATGTAAAATGATGTAAACAGAGTTGACTAGGAGGCTACGCAATCCATCTGACTACTACAGAGAGTTTGCTTTGTATCTTACATTATACTCTCCAGAAAAACATGAGAATATTCTCTAAATAGTCTCCAAAACCCAGAGCTGTTTGCCTCTTTATCTCAGTCTTCAATCTAGAACTCTCAAAGAAACAGTGTGACATGGCTGGCCTGCAATCTCTTCCACCAATGTAACAGAACCGAACCTGGTTTACACATGGGACTGACCGTTGCCAGTCACATCTCCAGCTTTATGATCCACCCACATGGATGTTTCTACAAATGGGATTGCCCCCAGTTCTCATCCAAGATTTTAATGATTTTTTGTAGTAAACCAACCATTACAGTTGGTATATCCCTTTTTATTGCCTATTATCCCCCGTTGATACCTATTGTTAGCCATTGTTTTTTGTTTTTTAACCGTCAATACACCAAACATTTGAGTGTTTCTCAAAATAGGAGTGCCCCGAAATCATCCACTAGAAATCTGCCACTAGTAACCATCCATAGCAATAAACCAACCAGTTTTGGCGTACTCCCATTTTAAGAAACCAACGATTTTGGGGGGATAACCATCATTGTCAACCATTATTCCATTATTTATTTATTGATAATTACTATTCCCTTGTTAATAACCATCAATAAACCAACCATTATGGTTGGTATATCCCTTCTTATTGCCTATTATCCCCTTGCTGATATCCATTGTCAACCATTGATAAGCCACTATTGTTGTTCTTATCCTGTATTATCAACCAATTTACCATTGTTAAAGGTAATAATACAGGATAAGAACAGGGATAACCTACATAACAATGGTAATAAACCAACCATTATAGTTGGTATATCCCCTATCATTAGTTATGAAACCCTTATTGATAACCATTATTAGCCACCCATAACTTTGCTTGGATTCCCTACTTCGAAGCATCAGATCCACTCCGCCAGGTTTGGTGCGTTCCTTGGGCCTCCAAACTGGAACGATCGTGGAAGATGACTGGTCACCCATGCGCTGGAAAGCGTAGATCCGCGACAGCTGCTGTTGGTAAGCAACGAAGATATCGTGAAGAAATAGCGTGTGAATTAAGAACCAAATAATCAGTATATCGTATTACATGATGAATCTAGCTTATGTTATATGATAAATCTAATGAATGTAGATTGTACTATATAACTATATTATGAAAAAATATACAGCTCACCAAAACAAATTGACCGTCCTTGCCCATGCTCACTTTTAAACATTGGCCATCCTTAACCACTGTTCAGCACCTGGGTTCATCCAGTACAACGAATGTGTATCGACAGCAGCTGATTTCTGCCGGCTGATTTTCGACGCAGCGAGCCCCGCTGTGTCAACGGTTCGTGTGACTTGTAGCGAAGGATAGGTTGAGCTGTAGCAAAAGCTGTTTCATGTGCATTTTCCATAGATGGCTGATTGTGTATTTAGAGTTAATTATATAATCATAGTGATTCTTTCAATCACGATAGATAGTTGGTAATGGTTGGGTCGATCATTCACGGTTAGTCTAGTCGTTAATCATCAATTACCGACCAAAAGAGCACTTGATCATTTATGGTTGGTCATTAGTGGCAATGATTCATCATTGATATGTGTCGTTTCATGGTCATTACAAGGCTGAACTGTCAAGAGTCAAAATGCTTAATGACCAATGCTCCAAGAGTAAATGAAGTTTGGGAAGGCTGTTTCATTGTTTACTGCAGTCATCATCATGAGGGGAGCAGCTACCTACACTGTCGCAGATCATATCTTGGCTGCACAAACATACATACAAACAACACCATATGTATATATGCAGTTAGATGCCTACAACACATGTATGATAAAGAAAACATATTTTGGTAAGGACATTGCTATGTAGCCGCCTTGCAATTTGATTAGATAGTCTACCCACACCTGTTGGTTGCCCACTGTTTGGGTTTAGCAGATAAAACTGTTCATATGATCTACAAAAGCACTAGCTTCAGTATGGGATAGGCTAGTACTTTCTCTATCAACCAATACAATTGCACTGGGCATCCCGTTTTGGCTGTGGAAGTGGATGATGCATTTATTGTCATCAACAATTTGTGAGCAGAAGCAAGGATCCTTGCAGATCATCAACCACCATAGCCCATTCTTAAGATGGGTATATGACGACAAACGGGTGATCATTAAACTTCGCAGCTGCCTCGCATTGGCACAGAAGTCTGTAATGTGAGACCTCCCGTCGTCAGAATTCAACACAGTGACATGCAGTTTTTGGCTCCAGTAGCATCAGGATTTCATCGAAACCATGATTAAACTATTAGGGTTGTACACATAAACCATGTGGTGCATGATGGATGTCTCTGCCTTCCCTTGTTATTCTCATTTTAGAATGGTTGATCAGGGTTAGGCATGGTTGCTGGATGATAAAACAGTCATTGTTTTATTTTGTGGGTGATCCTTTTGATAGGGGAAGCTGTTTTGGGTCACCAGGGATCTGGACAACCTAATGGTGCGATATGAGCTCTCGCCATCGCGAACCGCATTCTTCTTCGTGTCCACATAGTCGATTGGATTGCAGGAACCTGTGGCCGGGCAGGTTGGGGATATGGAAAACTGATCAGCCGAGAGATCAACAAGGACACGTCCCACAATCAGGATCTACCATCGAATATGGGGTTGTAAAACCATGAGGCTCCCACTATCTAGTTACCTCAGGAGTTACCTCTATCATACGTAGTTGGTGGTTTAAAAGTTTCTATTTTCACCAATATTTGGGAAGGTTGATTAACTAATATGTTTCAGAGGGATTATAGGCACCAACCGGCAGTTATCATCGTAAACTTGGAGCAGAGGCGAGTTTGTGCTCCACCGTCAGCTCTGCGCACAGGGGTGTACTCCGTTTCCTCTGTCCATAATCAGTCACTATCAGTGCACAAATCCCCATGTTAACCCAATCATACCCACATCCATCCATTCAGTACTCCCCCATGTTGTTGCTCGACATTTCCAAGTAGTATGGTTGGTTGATGACTATAGCACAGTGTTGTATATTTCTGGGAACTTCAAGTGCCCATCTTGAAGATTTTGAGCTTGACAACCCAGCAGATTGAGGCCAGGCAATGTCCTAAGATTTGTGGATCACGGGGAGTGCCACAACTGGTAGATAATATGCACCCCGTGCTGCGTTTCAGCAGTAGGGTTTATGGAAGATTCATGGGACTATTTGTTAGGGTAAGGGCTGGTTGGTTGACAGCTAACAGATTCGCTGGCGTAGAGTGATTCCACATAACCGGCTGTATCCGGTCGCGCCAGTGGCAGGAACCTCCATAAAGTGAGACCTTTTGAAATCACAAGCCGACAAGCCTTCAAAAGTGGATCGTTCCTGGTACTAAACACCTTCATATTCACGGTTGGGAACACCCGGAATAGACAAGCTTTGTGAGAATAGTATGTGGCGAACTAGTTTATTTCGCACCCCATTTCTTGACCACAGATCCACATCCCAGCTTTACCCAGCCTTTGGTCGTGTTTTTTTGCGGCGCATCGGGGCACCCTCAAAGAGGGCGCCTCCTATGGCGCCTGGGCTCATCTTTGGTGGCCTTTTGTGACAGAAAACCTGGCAACGAGGTTCTCTGGACTGTGGAAGCGATTCCTGGCACTGGAGGCAGTCTTCGATCAAAGGGGACGGCTTCACCAAGATTTGCAGCATTTTTCAAGCCCTTGCAATTGTCTACGTTCTTTGCTTTAGTTTTATCCAGTTTTGCGCAAGGTTTCCGCAACTGGGGTTACCAGAGTCAAACATCAAAGTAATTTGACCAAAGACAGAATAATGGTAGCCAATTTGATGCCAGAACAACATGCAGAACAACATGCAGCTGGCTGCAAAAGATCTAGAAAATGTTTGAAGATTGTCGGCGACTTAAACGTTTATCTTTTGCTTTCCTTGGCTCAATTTCAAGTGAAGGCATTTGAACATTGTAGCAATATGTAGCAGTTATATTTTGCAACCAAGAACCTTGCGCTTGGAAAGTCTTCGTAAAGTGCGCTCTCCTTGAAACATAGTGTTCCATCGTGTCACTGGGTCCTTTCTGCTCAGTCAGGATCGAAGTCTTGAGGAACTCAAGTGATGATACAATTTGTCAGCCCACCAAAATGGCAGCCCCCATGATAGTTGACACCTGTGCAACCATGAAGCGCTGGTGCTTTCTTATACACCTGGTTTATTTCTGTGGATCTCACACTGGGAAATCAGCAAATTCTTGGGCAGTGGCGCACACCCTTCCAAAGTCTAGCCTATGCAGCAATCCTTTTTGGGGACAGGATAAAAAAGGGTTTGAAATGCCTCAACATTTATGACCATTTCATGGTAGCTTTCCAAGCCCATGAGAGGTGTCAAGAATGGTATTTTTTCAGCAAGTTCATAGATGCTTCTTGCTACTCATACAGCTGTGGGAGAGATCTAAACAGTGTTGAGGAACATCAAAAAGTTTGTGCATTTCCGGCTGTTCAATGTACAGTTTGGTGGAAGTCAAACGCGTTCTCCGGTTTGGTTAACCATGACCAGCCGACTAAACCAGTCAACACTTGGTGGCATCCCGGCTTAGCTCATATCCAGACTCATCAAGCACATATCTTGAAGTACAGGGCCTAAGGTGCCCTGGTGCCTACCTTGGAAGTCACCACTTTCCAGATTTTTCCCCATGATTGCCATTGATTTTGACATGTTTTCCCTAAATGGCCTAAATGGTACTTTCAGATCGAAACCATCCACTATCCTTAACCATCGAGAGCAAAAAATACTTGATGGATCTTCATGGTTTTTCCTAGCCATTGGTTTTTCCGAAGATGAAATTGGTCAAAGTCTTGCCATTGCCACGACGTGCCAGTGCCGATGGCTTCCACGGCTGTAGCCGCGCACTGGGATCGGCCCATGAGCAGCACCTTCGTTGTTTGGGCGACTGGGTACTCTGAATAAGATCCGCACAGATCAACATGAAGGTTTCTCAATAGCTATTAACCATTTGTAAAGATAAACCATGCATTTTTGCGTCCTATTTTGAGAAATCACCAAATAGATAGTCACAGATAGTCCACACATATTCACAAATCATGGGCGTACCAACCCGTCATGGTATTGCGAACGCCAGACACTTGAGGCTATGAACATTCCCTGGTAGGTGGTTTGTTCGCAATCATTGGTCATGATTAATCAATGTTTGTTCAATCCTGAAGGGGATTCTGAGCTGGCACAACGACTGTCAAGACATTTGCATAGTTGTCCCCTGTGACAAACAATTCTTAACCACGATTTGCCGTGGCTTATTCACCATTTTTGATCATCATTGACTATGAACCGTCAATTGTGAACCATCAATGACCATGATAAAATCATCATTAATCTCCATTGACCATCATTAATGATCATCAACCATCAGTAACCATCAACCATTAATCATCCTTGATCACCGTGCATGCGTGAATCACATCCTGCGCTCAGATGCCATTGGTCTGCCGAAAGACCCGCGGTTGGATGCAAAAGTTGGCATTGAGAGTTCTCCCACGCCTGGAGTTGGTTAATACACGAGTGAACATGGGTAGTTACCATATAGTTGGCAGGTTTACCTTCGCTGGTCAATACGAACATGTAGGTACTTTGTTTGAATATGTCGGTTGCAACTCGCAACACTTGCTATAGGTACCAAGACTATGCAACATTGGGCCATGAGATCTTGTTATTGTTGCTGTCAATTTCCTGGTCGTCTTTGCCCTGGCACTGAACATCATGGGGCCAAGGGATAGTTGCTGCTTGTCTTCTGACGTTTTGGTTCGTGATTACCACAGTAGTGATATGTAGTGATACATATTATATCCTCTAGAAACGGATGTTATGCGAAAATTGTATTTCTGTGGATGGTGTTGATCATCCCCTTCAAATTGATGAACTGTATCTCCACCGTAGCCAGTAACCTTCAACAATCGAGCTGTTCATGATCAGTAACCTTCAACAATCGAGCTGTTCATGATCAGCATGGCTTGATTGAGATGGGCGCGTCCCAACGCTGTGAGGTCATCAAGGTGGTTCCCTCCAGTCATAAGTAGCGGATGGTTGCAGGGACCCAGCCTTATGGACATCATATCTCAGATATATCTCCATTAAATCTATACGGAGATTTACCTACAAATACCAAGTGAACTTCAATGGTTATTCAGAAGTGAGCGATGATCATTGTCATTCGGATTATTGTTGGATCATCAACAGATATTAACAGAAGTGAACTTCAATGACCAACAATAGTTGATTAATGGCTGTTGATGATCGCAGCCAGCAGAGGCCGGACAGATGTTGTTGGTTGTTAACGACCAAGCAAGATGATTACTACCCGTTGAGACTATGAACCCCTTTCCGTGCTGATCATTGTCCTCTTCAGCATCAGTTGACAACATCCAGCTATCATCAGTATTTGTATCATCATCCCACTTAGTAAATCCTTCGTAATCAAGGTCATGCGCTACCCCAAGTGGGTACCACGGATAAATAGCTGAACTCTCCTGGCTTACCAAGCTCTTCATCAATCCAATTATCCAAGTCGCCTCCGCAACCTGGTCACCAGGTGATGCGGCAGAATGAAGCGCCATCCTCCCCCTCCAAGGTTGGGCTGGCGCCATGGTGACTTTTCTGGTGATTTCTAATGATAATAATGATACCAATGCTAGAAGATACTCGTCGACTCGTATATTGACGGAAGATAATACTAGAAGATAATCTAATAGTACAAGAAATCTAGAAGGTGGCAAATCATCTAGTACTTTTGTAACTTATCACCAGATTGGAGTATTTGGTTGATGAACTAGGATTGAGTTCAATTGATTATCACTACATTGCTCTATTGACTATGTGGTGAATCCATGAACCAAAATGTGACAATATCTGAGGACTTGACCCTGGCAATGGCATGAAATGGCGATTTATGATGGATTTACGACGGTCAGAACCAACGATTGCGTTTACAAGCTGGCCATGGGGAATTGCAACCCCCAACAGTTGAGTACTTTAAATGAGTTTGGTTCACTGTTGGTGCAACGCGGGTGCAACCATTTTTGGACCTTTCCATTTCGAGTTTGGACTGCGATGAGGATCCAGTGCAGCATCTTTTTTCCACTTGGGATGGATTTCCATGTTTTTGTTGCGAATGCATTTTCAGAATGGTTTTACAGCTCCACAAAGTCCGGTATCGTCCAAGCTGTAGCATGCGACTTGTAGCAAAGGACTGTAGTGTTGTTCCAATTGTTGGCTCTTGGATGTTAGTGTTGGTCACTCAGCATCTTTCAGCATCAAAAATGCATGGCTGTGCCTGGCTGTTCTGTTTTTCAATCAGCATATCTTCACTTTTCAACGCATCGCTTTCAAGCACCACCTTTCCGTTGACCTGGTGAAAGCAGCTCCCAAGTCCAGCAACCGTCATCAACCAAGGTCATTCGAGCTCATCAAACACCAAGCATGACAGTCATCAGTACGTGGTACGTCCTGATGTTCTCGATGATTGGGCACCAGTAATCCAAGGTTTTGGCGCCCCTTGTGGGTCCACTTGCCAGGATGGACCGGTGATTTGTGAAACAATTGGGGCGGCGCCAAGATCTTGACGGTGCCACAAGAGGCATATTTTGCATACCAAAAATCCACCATCACTAAGCACATCTAAACAACATGAACCATGATCCACCATGATCCAACACTCTTCACTATGATCAAACATCCTGAACCTTCATGGTTTCTTAAAATCTTGGAAAAGAACGGGTGGGCATGGGTTTGCCAGAACAGAAGTGCCATGAACGACCTTGGCCACCCCATGGCGTTGATGATTACTTACAGACCATGACCATGATGGAGGGGGGTCAAGTCAAGTATTGATTCTTCCAATCAAGGGTCAAGACCATTTTTCTGCCATGTACACGAGACATTAATTTCATTAGATTTATATTTTTCATATATTGTACTTAGTCAAAATGTGTTCCATGGAAGGCCATTCCCAATATTTTTCACAGTTGAGCTTCTACTGTTAGCCGGTGAGCGAGGCCCCAACCATTGATGATTTTCGATGCTCATCAAGATTTGTTATGCCGTGCAACCTCTGAGAAATTTCAGTTCAATGCCTTTGTTTCAGATTGAATGTAGACTTTCCGGGGCACAATTTGGGCCACTATGTCTGCAAACATCTAAAAGCGTGCTGCTCGCATTCATACATTCATCGGCAACGATTTGCATGTAGCGTGTTGGCCGCTCTTTCGGCATTTTGCTTGCTTGTGTGCGGCACGGGGGCTGACGCGAGACAAAGTCAAATGCGAAAGGGAGACGGTTCTCTAGCAAACAATCACCGCGTCAACTGAGAAAGCGGAAAAGGAGCAAAAGAAAACAAGAGGGACAAACTCGGACAAACCAAGACTTTGGCAAGGCGCCTTATGACACGCAGCAGCTGCGGCAGCGCAGGCAGTAAAGCTTTTGTTGCAGTGGCCATTTGCTGGTCAGCTTTGGGTGGGCTTCCGTGGCCACGAAACGACCTGCCGCATTTGTGGAGTCCTCCCACGCTGTAGCCACCGTGGAGGCGCGTGCGCCGCAGCTTAGTGCACGTGAGCCCCCCCCTGCCACACGGCTGCGGGGAGAAGAAGAGGGTCGACGACTGGGTCGGAACCTGAGACCGGTTTCGGCAACGTCGGCCAAGTTGTGGATCCGAGTGGGTTCGGACAGGGTCCGTGGATTTTTCAGGGCCGATTGTTGAATCCCAAGTGGTTTGTAAGGGTCATCCACCGAATGGTAGCTTCACTGGGTGCGAAGATTGTTTTCCATTCCGCGATTGGATAAAAGCATGGGCACGTTACAGCGCGGACACCAACAACAAGACAGGAGGCAAATTGTTCCAGCTGGTTTTGCGTTTGCATTTCAACGATGTCATTTTGCTGCCGCGTCCGGCCATTTGCACTTTTGATGATCAACCGTGGTTTGTTTTTCAAGAGATTAGCGAGGCATAGTTTCAGGACGCCACATGTTAATGAGCAACTGGTTTCGAAGGGAAAACATACGGAAGATCCAGTGCCAACACGCAAGGGCAGCACCCCCACCCCTACGCCAATCTCCCGTGCCCTGAGGCTATCGTGCCCGTCAGTGGTGCCCAGTTGTGACAAGCAGTGGGTTTGGGGTCTATCACGTGAACCAAAGCCCACGAGACCCTGGGATGCCTGGGTAGGTGATCCCTGGCAGGTGGCACTAACCAGTAGAACACAACTGGTTGGATCAAACCAACCAAAGCCGGCTGATTGGGCGTGGCTGATGATCCAGTAGCCAACTGCTGGTCACTTCCCCCTGTTTGTCTGATTGAAAGACCCCGCAGACGTGAAACGGGATCACGGTTTGGTTAGCGCACTTCGTTTCGGGTAGTAAGCACAAACATGTTTTCTTGTTTGCCTTTCAGGGGTTCTGTCGTTGGGTTTAATTTTTTCCTCATGTTGGTTTCCATCAACAATGATGTAGGTGTTTTCACATTGATACCATTGTTGACTGAACATCATTATGTTTGGTGAAAGCTATTGATGGACAAAATTGTAATGCTATACGGTCAAGAATATTCAATTGCTGCCACCAGTGCAAAGGACTTCAGACCTGTGTGTATACAGTATATCCATGCTGGTGTACGCCCCGACCTAACATTGATGACTTTTGGCAAAACGACCCACCAATGAGGTCTTTTCCCACTCTGGGTGGGTTCCTGGAAACATGAATTATAGGAAATTATTAGGACTTGAGCCATCCAAAATGATTATTTGAAAGGAAACCATTGGAAATGGCTTTGGAAACCACCAATTCCCTGGTTTTTTTCCTCCTTTGGAGAATTGCCATCGATGCCAACGATGCAAAACTAAGGCATCGCCGAAGATCCTTTGGTGCCGCCAGCTGCCCAGAGCCCTTCATAGGCATAGCATGCCATAACCCATCCTGTGACATCAGGTTCCGAGAAGGAATCATTACCAGCTTATACCGCCATTGCTGATTGGAAACCATTCGTTATTCATTTCTCATCAATCACCACAAACATCCACAAACCACTCATTTCGTTTGAATTTCTTGTTCACCCACTCTGATCTCAATGAATTGTTTCAAGCTACCCCATTCTACGACTCCGGATCTACCACCAAGGCTCCCGGTTTCACGGGACCCCTCCACCGAGGCGTCACGAGGTCCTCTACGGTGACCTCACAGCGCGCAGGCAGCAGCTGCAAGAGCTGCAGGAACGAAACTTCTCGGAGCAGGTGCTGCGCATGCTGCGCTGCACGGGTGAGGCACCAGGTGGTTCGTATGGAGAGGAACCTATGGGTGAACTCTGGGGGCTATAGAGGTGTATATGATCATCAATCAATGATTATAGGGGTTAACATCAGGGTTAACATAGGGGTTCACTATGATAATTTGGGGTATAAGCATTAGCAATGGTTAAACTATAGGGGTGCATGGGGGATAATGATAACTAATAATGGCCAATAATAGAGGATGATGGTTAACTTTAGGGGTTAATAACCAACAATCCTAGGGAATATCATGATTATGACTGGTACCAGTAGGTGGCTAAATGTTGGCTAATAATGGACAACTACTAGTTGGTGGTGTCAAATATATTTTATCCCAATATTTGAGATGGTTGAGGACTAATATTTTTGGGAGGGCTCAGAACCTACCAGTAATGCACTATGCTTCTAGTAGTTACATTGAATAGTATAAGGTTATGGTGTTTATTTGTCATGATTGATTAACAATCATCATGTTTGGTACAACCAATACTATGGTAGATACACCGGCAAACATGACAACTAATAGTAACGAATGTGACCGGAATGTTTTTTTTTCATTTTCTTCCAGTTCAGAATCATTATACCAGCCGAGTACATGGACAATATTCTTCGTGGTGAAACATCATCCGAATAACCGAGTAATCATGATTTCATTATGAACACGTTAAATATGCAATATATATTTACATGGTTGATAAGAAGATAGTAATAATGATGGTTACCTGGTTTGTTTAACCCATCATGATTCACTCAGCAATGATTATCCCACATCATAGTGGATTATAACCATGGCTGAGTGACCATGATTATCCCCAGGATGTTCCATAGGAGAATCAGCTCGCTAACATGGTAACGATGACAGTGGCCAACCAGCTCGGCGGCGTGGCAACAAGCACCGGCAGCGAAGTGTTGGGCAAGTTGCTGTGATTGACAATGGCTGATGCTGATCAAAAACTTGACAACGAACAGCCATCCACTTCATAGCTGTGGGTACCATAGTCGTAGCATGTCACTTTATACATATCCCAACCAGAGGGTCAGCTTAAAAGGCATTTGCAACACAAAGCAATGGCAATGACTGGCAATAAGCTTAACTGCTTGACAACCAACGAGGGTTATGATTCAATACCCCCGATGAACATGAATCCACCTGCTCCTGGAGTGTTGAACCTGGCCTGATGAATGTTAATCAGGTTTGCATAACACCCATCGATCTGTACCCTTATCATGGTCAACAATGACCCTAGTTGATCGGGTTCCATGTCGATGATAGTGGTTAATGGCACAGACTAGTAAGTGCATAGCTATTGCCAACGACGGGCTATGGATGTATAATATGCGTTATAGCCAAGCAATGTGCCATACAGAATGGGAACATGACCCACTCAGCAGCGTAAGAAAACCTTTGATGGCTTACTGATGGTCGTGCAACAAGCTGCTTCATGGCTGGGTATCTTCAAGATAAACCCAGTAGCTGGAATACCTACGAAGCTGGAATCCCTTGGAGTTTTCGACAAATTTCAGCCAAAGATTGATGCTATGGGTATGGGTACATCAGCTATGAAGTTCCACAGCTGGTCATTGCTCACAGTGAGATGGGACGTTGAACATGAAAGGAATTGCTCTGGCAATTATCTATGTCCAACTCTAATGAACTAGCCTTTTTCAGTGATTTCGCAGCCGTGGTACACTCACAGGACTATCCGTCGTAGCCATCTAGCAGTACTATCCGAGAATAACGGATAGTCCTATGACTGTAGCTCTACGATAGTATCTACAAACATTCTCCCGTGGTAATTGCTGAGCATAGCCCAAGCTTTCAGAAGCCAACCAGTTGATCGGCCGTGGCCTGGAGGCGTGTGAAATCTTGGCGCGCTTGCCACGCCTCAGCGAAGAAGAAATTGAGGACTTCCATGGGTGTCAGCTTCTCTTGATCGATGCGATGCGTGGTACCCCAGAAAAGGTTGGTTAAGTAGTACGAATGGTAAATAGATAGAACTCCCCAAACATGAATCGGAAAGGATGTGTTCTTTCGAATTTTCAGCAATGCATCTATGTGCAAAGCTCATAAGTACAAACAATTGTGAATAAGCTAAAAGTGAGACATGTCCCTGTTATCCTTAAAGACATGGAGCTTCCATGTGCTAAAGGTGAAAACCAAGCATGAGAGCTGGAAGCCACCAGGAACATGCTCCTAAAAATGCCATGTCCCGCACTAGTCGCAGCTACAATGATGAAACTCCAGAATGCAATGATGATCACCGATTCCTTGGAATATCCCTGTCCAATCATGTGGAAGGATGTCAATCCTGGAGAGACCAGGGAAGGGATGGGGTGGAATCTGGGTCCATCTCGGAGTGCCATCTCCACTTGAGTTAGATCAGTGGTGGGCATCCCATTCAGACTGTGAGATGTTGAGGTTCACCAAACCCCTCAATGTTGCTTGGCTGCAAGTGTGATGGTTGATATTCATTAGCTGGTTCACTGTCTGATGTAATGAATTGGAAGATGATGCTGTTTAAAACAGTGCTGAGAATGGTTGATCAAGCGATAAACAACAAACGCCAACACACACATCACTGGCGCTTTTCTTGAGGGAAAGTAATGGTCAAGCTGCTTAACCAACTGGCTTTGGGTACTGGTTATCAAGCCTGGCAGGCAACTAGGAAATGGGGTGATCGCGCACATGTAGATGCAGGGTGGTTTCTCAAATAGATCATCCAATGTTGACCATGTATAGCAATAAATCCCCCATTCTAAGAACCCCTTAGCCCCATATCATATCATGAACTCGGACCAGCAGAATTCCATGTGTTTTTTCATTGTTGAAACTGAAACGCTCCAGGAATTGAATCGGCATCGGCCTCAATCGCAGGCCGAGATCAGGGGGCCGAGTTGGTGTTTCCTTCAGGTTTGGGGCATTGCACTTGCCTTTAACCGATTTGTTCAATCACCTTTCGCCAAAGCTTCAACCACCTTAAATCTCCCCTAAAAAGCGATTACACTTTCATTGGTGTGTTGCACTTTGGGTCCCTTTTTCGCAAATTTGAGATCTCGGTCTTTGCCGTATAAGAAGATTGAAGGATCCCTGGGCCCTCGGAATGATTGGATCACAGAATGACTTCGTGCTGTCATGCAGAGCTGCATGCTTCGAGAAAGGACGCTAGTTGGTTGGTTCGGGGTTACTACACAACTGTTACACAGTTCCTATACAACCTGTCACTGTGCTACGACTTACTACACGGTTCCTACACATTTGTTACACAACCTGTGAAAAGCTCTGACTGGTTTCTGATGATCGGTGTCTTCCACTGCTCAGCTGATTGCAATTGTTTAGGGTATGGTCATCCATGACACGCCTTTTCTTGGAATCCCAATCAACCACCCGTGTTGGGACTTGCTTTCGGAAGCTCTTCATCTAGTGAAACTTTCTCGCAGGTTATTGCATGCTCTTGCGGATATCTCTGGTAGAGCCACCGGGTGTGGATATGGATGGATGTGGTAGGTATCTGTCACCGTTGCATGATGTCACAGATTTGAATCACCAAGACCCCATGGTCCCTCCAAACTGGTTTATCCTTAGTTTATGATGTCAAAGCCTGGTTAACCCGTACCAAGCATGATTTACCACTGACCACTCTAACTCTGAACATCAGAAACCAAGAACTAACCCAGACTGAATCAACATCACTGCGCCAGGTACCTGTGTGGTTTATGCGCGATGAGGACCTTCGAGTGAAAGCAGTCCGGGTTCACCCAGTTATATGGCAGGGCGGTGATGTCATGCTGCAGCTGCTGGTGGTTGGACCACTGTTGTGGGTTGTACATCATACTGTAATTAGGTGGTTGTAGTGACCATAGGTGACTTGGAAATACTGTGCTTGATGGTCCTTGTACAGCTCATTGAGCTTCATGCTTTTGAATCGCCCTTGCCGACAGCGAAGATATGTCAAGTTTCATGTCGAACGCCTGAGGGATCCTGAGGGTGTCTCGATCTGCACATTCCAGTGAAAACGTGCAAGTTGCTTCCAACCAAATGATGGTGCTTGGTCTTCAGTCGGAATATTTTCTCTCATCACCAGTGGCTAGTGGTCCAGAATATTCCATAATTATTTACTGTTTTTAAACAAAATTCTGGACAATAATTGTCCACTGTGTTTCATCTGTTTCTGTTCTTAAGCAAAAAGCAATAGACTGGTTTAACAGATGAAACAGTGAACAATTATTGTTTTTATTTTTAATAAACAGCTGCTCATTGTTGATAAACAAAAACCTGGTTTTCACGAGTCCTAGCTCGCAGCATTGGCTGCAGCTTCACGTGAGAGCCATCATTCACCGTCCCTCCGAGGCCTTGGCAGCGAAGAGTGCGACCGAACTGGACCGGGTGCCCGCTGGGGTCGTCGCTTGGGTTTGGGATGGTGCATTGGGACCACCCAAGGGATAGCAACCATGAATCATGATGGGGAACTAGCAGTTGATGATGGTAAATGATGGTCAATGGATGGTTGGGGATGGTCTTAATGATGCTTAATGATTGATGTTTTTGCTGGTTGTTGATGGTTGCTATATGCTTTTTTGGGTGTTTTTCTGCTTTCAAGCAGAACGAACTATCATACCGTTTTGGTTCGATCCATTTTGGCCCTGGAAATGTAAATATACCATCCAACAATTGGTTGCGGTATCATGAAATCCGGTGTTGTCACTCAAATTTGGAAGAGACCCTAAAGTGGGACTGTTTGATGGGTCAAAACTATGCAGATTTGCGCCCAGATGGCAGTGGGTTCAAATCTTGTGCCGGTTCTGGTCGCATCACAAAAACATACACAAACTAGCAATGACAAGCTCTTGGGGTGGTTTCATCAATTTGCGCAATCTTAATTGTTTGGCAATGCTGGTATATCACTCTGAAAGCATTCAACTCCAAAACAGGGGTGCTTCCCCAACAAAAGCACACAATTCTGAGTTTTTCCTTCTCATCTTTGAAACGAAGCCATTGGTTACCTGACCAAAACCATCAGATGTTTTGAGTGTGGCAGGTATTGCATGAGAGCCAAGACCGGATGCAAGATCTGAAGAAGGCCGGCTGTTTGCTTCGTTCCGGCTGCACGTTGCAACATGGTGTGCCCCATAACGGTGCTCCTGCTGGAATTGCTGTCTGCCATTTGCTTTCTCACGGTTAGTCGGTCATGCAAGTCATTGATCATTGGCTTTTGAAGTTTCTTGTGATGTTAAGATGAGCCAAACTGGTAGAAGTTGCATCCCTTCGATGCCCCCAGGATCTGGAGAACTGTGGACAAACTTTGGCGAAAGGCTTCAGCAACTCGGATTGACCGCTGACCCCGCTGCTTCGTGGCTGGCTTGGTGCTCCGAGGATGCCCTCGTTCTAGCCCAAAACAGCTCAATGATCACGTCATCGTCATCGTGAACACCATGGATAGGCCATTCCCATCATCCAAAGGCGTTACAACCCGATAGGTCACCGAGATTCACCGAGTATCTACAACTGGTTACCCCAAAATCTCGATGTCCAAAAGAAACCGGCTGATAGTCACGACCTGTATGGGGGTTTACCACCGATAAGCGGTCCCACACACGTCACGCTTCACACTTCACACTTTGCACCCCGCGCCTGGCATGTCAAACAACAACTTTTGTGGCAAACCCCATTGCACACAGCGCGCAACACGATTAGAGAATCTTAACGCACTTGTATCATTAGCGATCATCAACAATTGTCCGCATTTTTACAGTTGTCAACCATCGTCAACAGTCGTCAACAATCGTCAACAATCCTCAATACGATCATCACCGATCATCACCGATCATCACCGATCATCACCGATCATCAACTACCATCAACTATCATCCACGGCCATCGACGATTATCAACGGCGATTAACGATCATCATCAATCATCAACGATCATCATCGATCACCACAGCTCATCAACGGTCATCAACGATCACCACCGATCATTAACGATCATCAACGACCCTCAACGATCATCGGCGATCATCAACGACGGTCAACAACTGTCAACAATTGTCAGCGGTCTTGAATAGTCGTCAGCAATCAGGGGCCGATGTTGGGGGACGGTCCCTCGATGTATTCTAGCTGACCTGCGAAACCAATTTTGCAGACAAGGTTTTGGAACCTCTTAGAAGTAGAAGGGCTCTAAGAACCCCGTGCAAGTACACCTTCCAAGAGTTTCTGCGAGACCGGGGGACCTTCAATTTTACATACGCCCAACAAATCATACCCCAACATTGGCGCCTGAAACAATCGTCAACGATCATCAACAATTCTCACCCCCAACCAATCCTTAAGCAATCCCCAAGCGATCAACCTGGGACCCAGGCGAAACCGCTGAGATGCTGGTGGAGGTCGGGCGACCGCGTGGGTGACCAGTGGAAAACCAAGGGTGGTCATGGATGGTAGCGGTTGATTGGTTGATTGTTCGATTGATGGTTAACTAATTTTTTGATTCGTGGTTTAGGAAGGGTCAATTATATTGATTAGAGTTGGTTGATTAGCAAGGGTTAACTGATGATGATTGTTGATTGATTGGTTGATTGATTAGTATTGACCAATTGTTCGTTTCATGACAGTTGCTAGTACCGGTTGAGACTGGGTAGTGGTGAAAAATGTCTAACTATGGTTCTGGTGGTCACAATTGCTAAGCTGGCTTTATAATTTGTTATTAACCAAGATTACTGGTTGAGTACAAGAGTAGTAGTAGTAGTAGTAGTAGTAGTAGTAGTAGTAGTAGTAGTAGTAGTAGTAAGGGGTGGAGTAGTTGCCCGCCTGTCCGCCTAGTGTTACACCCGGGGATTGAACCCCAGGCCCGACGCTTGAGGGAAGACGTCATTTCCACTAGACCATACCGGCCCCCTTCAGTACAAGAGTGGATGTTGGTGAGTAGCGGTTGAAAATGGTCACTGATAGCTGATGATGGGAAGATCCACCAAGCCACTACTGATCAAGTGGGGTTCCCCTCCAAAGGCATGGTCATCATCTCCTACAAAACAGCAATTGGAGAGGAGGCAGTTGATGCCATCAGATGCCGCTGTTCGGTCCGTCTCTGTGTCGTGCCATGATCAACTGTTGATATCAAGCCTGATGATCACCCAGGAAACAACCCATGGGAGTGGATCCAACCATTTTGATGTAAACTGACCAAATCAATATATTTTTCTGGAGATGCCGTTCTGATTTGCCAACCTTGTCAGTGCGAGCGGAAGGGCTCCTTAGGTGCGCTCGGCCACTGGGCCATAAAAAGAGATGCTTTCTGGAATACCATGGTTATGTCGGGGATTATGCAACTTTGTTTATGGGTATCAATTCATTGTCAATAGTTCATCCGGGAAACAATGACCATCATCATTCGGGCATACTCTTTGGGTGTTCATCGTTTCATTGTATTAGGGTCAAATCATGTTGACCGACTCTTACCATGACAGGTTCTCCATCAAATCAACAATGCTCTCTATATAAAACGAAGCCTTCCTCACATTGCATGTGGATTTATACAGCGCCCAACATATGCAATATACATGTGGATGCTGTGCATATGAAGCCTGGATGTGTCCCTGTGATGTGTGCGTTGCACCTTTCAGCATCCAGGCTCCGCGGCGTTTCGCGCAAGCCATACAGCCCCAAGACGAGGTGGCAATGCCTAGCTGCTGCGTTGTCGTTGCGCTGTTGCTGTGGCGCCTTCGGAACCGAGCCAATGGGTATCAGGACCTGAAGATCAGGATATAATCTATATATATATATATTTGTATATATAATAGTAGACGTCTAGTGTAGTAGTATAGTAGGGACTACCATTATATAATGGTCACAACTAATCATCGACCAGAAGATTCTGAAGTTATTTTAGAGTGCAGAACGCAAAGCAATGCAGTAGAGCTGATTGGTTGTCCTTAGCACCACCATGATGCCACGGGAATGCTACTGTTGACGAACCATAGAAAGGAAACTACACAAGGGTTTTTTGACACTTGTCCATTTGCAGACATGGACGGCTATGAGCTCATTAACCGGTTACTTCTTAGTTTTTGACCCCTACAAATGAGTCTGAACCATTGTTGACCGACTTGTTTCCAGAAATAACAGGTGCTTGATAACTATTGAATAGTTATTGACCATGACTTCAGCATTATTGTTGTCCATGATTAATCATTCGTGGCTACCCAGTATTGACCATTCTTAGCCAATATTGATGTTCGGCACTCTCCAAGCATCCAGCTTGGTTCATGACGATCTTTCATCATTCATCGAGCATAAGGGCAGAGTCAATGATGCACCCCTCAGATTGTTAATCAACCACCAGCAATAGCCTATTTGTGACACTTGATTGCTACCACCATCAGTTGCTGCTATGATCAACCTGGTTGTTGCGATTTGTAGCTGTTGATGATCATGACCCTTCATTGGTTTATGGTTGGCCACTAGATATGATGTATGACCAATTGTGATTGACGAAGTGGTTGGTTTGGTTGAAGGTTTTGGAAGCATCGCTGGGTGGTTAGCTCCAGGGGGAGGATCAACAGCCACCAAGACCAGCTGCTGGTTTCTCCAGTTGCATGGTGTAGCCCTGTGACCCCCAAGCTGATTGGTAGTCTCCCCATTCCAAATCACTAGGACTTGTCTAGCACCAAGCTGTGGGATACTGCACCACAGGTACCATTCATGGAAAACCCCAGCTGTGGGATGCTGTGGGCACTGACCAAAGCTGCCGAGGCTCTTCGTTCCGAGCTCAAAGCAGCATTGGAGGCACATCAGGCACTGACCGGAGCCAGCGGATTTCCAACTGGCTCCAACCAATGTGTGGGGACTCATGGCTGGTTTCAGGGGCTTTTGGGATTCGCCATGAATGAGAGGAGCCTACAGATGAGGGTTGTTTGAAATGTCCGGCTCCGTTTCTGATGTTTGGGACTATGCTATGTTGGTGAAGCCCACCACAGGAGTCCCTTGCTCAGTGATCAGAAAAATGAGACACACCGGATACCGATAAGGTTGGCACTGCTCATACTGCCAGGTAGTGTAGCCAGCCATCCAAATGAACAAAAATCGCCAGGTGTTTTGTTGCCCTGCTCTCATGCCTGGAGAAGATGGCAAACGACCATTTGAATCAAGAAGGTTTCTGGCAAATTTACCGTTTTAAAGTATGGGAAAATGGGTGAGGCTTTATTCTTGAAGACTTTCGCAGTTGCACGTGCCCCGGAATACTGAAAGACTACCATTCGTGAACTTGTGCCAGTTCCTGACTCTCCAAGAGTTGTCAGCTTCACCTACAATACAGTACAGGTATTAACAATCGCCAACCAAAGGTCTGCAATGGGCAATATCACCACCTGCTATTGCTGGATATAGGTTTTTCAGGATGATGATTATGGACAATGTTGCTTCATTCATGATCCCATCATGTCATAATCATCATCCTTTGTCAAATAACAGGCCATATTCATCATACACCTACCAATCATGATAGATGGATGCTTTCAGCTTCCCATGCGAGAAATCGCATGTGTCAGGCCTGCAGCGTGCGCGCCGAAGATCTTTGGCGTTTAGCTGAAGCAGGTGACGGCCGCACACCAAAAATGATGACCGCCATGGCGAGTGTGAGAGGATGATCAGCATCATCATCATCATCATCATCATCATCATCATCATCATCATCATCATCATCCAGAATTGTTTAAGCTTATTTGGCGGTTTCTCAAAAATTGGGAACCCAAAAATGGTTGGCTTTCTATTATAAATGCTGATTGACATGGATGATTTTGGGGTACCCCTATTTTGAGAAACCATCATACCAGGATATTGATTTATTAGCGCGTCGGACACATCGATTTTTCCATCTGCTAGGTTGCGACGTGGGAAGCAGACAAAACGAGCTGGAGCTTGAAGAATCTGCCTGCCGCGCGCGGGAAGAGGCAGAAGGGGCGGTGCCGTCCCAGGAGAGTCGCCGAGGTCAAACAAGCAAACTCGGACGGTTCTTTCTAGTGATTACTTAGCAGATGTTACCAGCAATGGGTCTCAATGCGTCGCATTGTTTGACGCTGTATGGCTATTCAAAATGGTTGCTAGTGCTCAACGTTTATCAGTACTGGTGATAAATTTGGGGTCGTCAATTCTTATTGCCATGGTCTTGAATGTTGTGGTCGTCCGGGTTGGTAAATGTCATGTGAGTTATGATTAATTTGTTCTGATTGACGGTTGACAATGGTTGAGTATGGTCAATCAATGATGGTGAACTTGAAGGTGCTGGCTGAATGTTTCGTCGTATTGCTGGTGGTACATTATTTGATGTTCCCATCTCATGCTTAATACTGGTTTACTAGCGGGTTTGGTCAATCTAGATAGGTTGTCCCTGAGCCTTTTGAAATGGCCGTGAGGGAGTCTCCACCCTCGAAACCATGGCAAAGTGCTACCATCCACAAGTTGGGGTAGGAAACCACCAGGTACCACAACAGCACTGGACCACACATGGCTTTGTATCACACATGGCTTTTTCGAACGGAATTGTTATGCATCATTATTTTCATTTTCATGGATGAGTCGAGTGAAACTTGCTTGGACCTCAGGGTGTTGTTGTGATTGCTCGGGAAAAATATGGATTATCTTGTAGCATTCTGGCAAGCAAAACAGTCCAGTAGTGAAGGATCAGGATAGCCCACCCTGATTCCAGAATCGTTCCATCCATCATACAACCATCCAATATTTTGCATAGTTGATGCTTCCTGCTTGCCAACAGCTGCCTATGAGACCAAAATGTGAACAGATGGGATAGTGCTCTGCATATTGTTCACCAAATCATACATTCATTTGGTTGGATGGTCAATCCAACAGCCAAACCACGCAAATACGACATCCCAGCTGCAAAAAAGGATGCAGATCCTGACTTTGGGATGACAGGGGGCACCGTTGGTGAACCGCCAACTGGTTCGCACTTAGGATTGTCACGATCCATTTGAGAAGCCGGGAGTATCATGAAGAGATGAAGTACAGCGAGGATTCGTATGATACAACTTTTTTTCGGGGCCTTCGGAAAGCCATTCACTGGGGGTATACAACTATGAAGGGCAACAGAATGCAACCAAATCCTCCTGGTGGCTTGCCGAAGCTGAAGTTGATGATATTCCCATCTCTCCAGGGTTGCTGCTTCATCGTCTTATGAGTGGCTGCAACCATCAGTGATTGCTAACCATCACCCAGCACTCTGAATTCATCGCTTGCCGCGATTCTCCACTGTGAATCACCACTAATCATCCCTAGCCCTCACTAATCATCATTACCACATCAACCACCACAATGAACGTGCACAAATGCCGGATTAGGTGAGCCACATGGGCTACCACCACAACTAACCACAGAAATTGATGGCAACTTCCCCCTGGTTCTCCCAAGGATCCGCAGCTCCCATGTGCTCCAGGATCTTGCGGACGCTTGCCGTGCGCTCTACGAAGTGGCCAAGGCGCGCGCTTTCTGCGTTGCTCGTTGCGAACCCCTGACGTGCCGAACGGGAACCCGACGTCTTTGGCAGTGACAAGCAAGCAGTAACAGAATTAGGTTTCTAGAAAGTCCCCAGAATGGTACTAAACTCCAGGTTCTTCTAAAACCTGCTCAGAATGATCGGATTCATAGAACCAGTAGCAAATCAGGATGATTGGTTTAATCACTAATAGAACCAGGTAATTACTCCTCAAGCAGGTTGCTAGTAATGGTAATAGAAGCGCGCTTTAATAGCAGGAACTATTACAAGCAATTGTGATCATTCTGAACCAGGAATATTTGGTTAGAGGAGTTTGATCACTGGTTGGAACATAGGAAATCATTAGGCGATCACTGCTGAACAGGATCATTCTGAACTACAAAGTTCCTGGTTCGACCACTGATTCCGGGAACTTTTTGGTTAGACTGAAATTAACCATTGGTTTCTGATATGTTTCAATTGTTGATAGTAATAGAGTAACGGTTTGAGAATAATTGGCTGTTGTGTTTGGGGTCAAAGATGGATGTCCCTCTGAATTTCACATACCCCCAGCGGCACTCTTTCAGTTACGACATGTTACGACAATTCTTGTGGAGTACAGCAGTTGGAAGCGCCGCATGGCCTCAGAAAACAGCACAGAATGGAGGAAAGCTGGGGTAACAATGAATGAGATCAGTTCGAACCCATCATTGTGAGTTACCCGATTAGTTCCAAGTTCAGTTCGAGTCACAAGCCCACTTAGCTACATTGTTATTTACAACTTGGCCTTCCAACCACGAGGATAAAGACCATGAAAGTTCAGTTTTGATAGTATATCATCACCAACTGGACCACTATCGACCATGATGGACCGTTATTAACCAACGGTCATCCATAGCCAGAAACTATTGGTTGAGGATACTACTATACAAACCAGTATCAACCACTATTCATATCCCATTATCAGTCATAGCATACCATCTATACCATCACCAACTAACTTGGGAGCCCAAAAACTGGTGGCCATGGAGGGTCGAGTTGCGCCAGGTGGCCCAGACGCCGGAAGCCAGGAGCAGCGCAGGGTGCATCCAACGGCCATGGTAGTCGTTCACATGTCAACAGAAAACATGTCGAGAATCAGTAACAACTACCACAACTACCAAAGCATCAAGATGTAACAAATGTTCAACAGAAATTGCTTCAGCTTGTCAATGAGAATCAACACAGGATCAAACTGCGATCAAATTGAATGAAACTCGTTGAATTCAAAGTGGATTACTATGATAGACTATGAGCTGATTGAGTTCGTTGAGAGCCAGGAGCTATGAGCAACATTGGCTTCGGGCAGAGCGGAAGTTCAAATCGTCCAACGCTGAGGGGTGCTGGTCCAGTCCCCCAGCTGCTGCAACAACCTGAGGAGCACCAGCTGGGTCTCACGTCATAGGGGACTCCCAAAGCACCAGCTGGGTGTTTCCTTTACCAACCGTTTGTAGTAATGAACCAAAGGTTGATTTTTTTTTGTGGGCTTTATTAGCCATTTGACCTATTTTGAGAAAGCACCAGCTGGTGATTGTTGAGAACGATGTCAGAGTCCTCCTAGCTGTCCCCAGTTTGCAGAACTGGCACATCCCTGCGGTGTTGTTATTGGTTACGACCCAAATGTCTGCCCGAAAGAAGGATGTTTGGTGAATGCATTTTCCCGGCATGAAAACGATGTTCAATTTGACCGGTGACCATTCATACTTGTTGTTGGATCAAGAAATATCCAACAACATTGGGATCCATAGCGCAGTTGACAAATATTTAGCATTGATCGTTATGAACAATCACACTTGCTTTTTGCTGGATCCAAGTGAGACTTGGAAAACTTACTGACAATTACACACCATTACTAACGATGATTCACTGGTGCCATTTATTGCTCATTACCAAGCATTGATATTGGCATTGGAATCTCCACGCGATATCCACACGTTGCACGACAGGGCACTGCGCCCAAGGCATAGATCAGATCGCTCATGGCTGAAAGCCATCGACTACGCCCAGCGGTTGGACGCTGAGCGCGTCAGCAAGGACCGGTTCTCCAGGGACCGAGGGGGCCCCAGTGACTACCAATCACAACTATGGCAACCAGTGAGTTCACTTGGGTTATACTTTTGTGGGTACCAGCAATAGTGAATAACTATAACTAGTGGTATCTACAGTTCACTAAGTAAGTGGTTCCACTTAGGTTATAACTAGGGTAACTACCAAGTGTAGTAGATATAACTAGCTTGTTAGAGGGGTTATTAACCAAGTTGTGACTTGGGGGGTACCACTCTCCATGAACCTGACAAACTCGTCTCTGTGCTCTCGATGTTCCCAGGGACTCCATTGCTATGGTGAATATTTACCGATAATTTGCTTGCAAAACTGGACAAATGTTCATAAATGCATCATACATGGATTGTATGGGGTTTGAAACTGGACAAATATGTTTGTATCTTTGGAACTGACATGAATTGACCATTATGGGCGGGTTTGACGGGTTTGCACTGGCCATGCAACGGCAAACGAAGCAGCAACCTCAATAGTAACAAAACCAGCAGCAACGAGTAGGAGCTGGTAAAGTTCATAGTTGCGATATGTGGCGATCAGTCTCGGTAGGCATCGGTCAGCAACAACCAGCAGGAAAAATCCGAATGTGGTTTGCTAAATATGGTTACGCGACGAGTATTTCAATATATTGCCAAGAAAAATCAGCAACAACCAGCAACAACCAATTCATTGCCCCTTGGAAATACTTGCGTGTAACCTTGGCATTTGTCATTACCACTACATACAACCTCTCTTGAGCACTGCCCATATCGATCGCTATCAGCGGCAATATCAGGGTGGACCTTTACCCATGATCAACCCCAACCAATGACTATCAGAATGCCACCAACAATGACTGCAGACTTGAGCATTTTTCACCAGAACAAGGCAATTATTGACCCCCATGAAACATGATTTACCGCCAGGAATCAAGCAATGACCATTCAACTTGCACTTGGAAATGACACTGATGTTGAACACTATGTGGGTCTCCCACGGGCTTTTTGGTTGTCATCCCCAACGATTAATTAGTTTCGTAAGCATTGCATACCATTAATTATCCAACCTTAACCATCATCACCCCCATTTCTAATCAACATGATTCATCGGTCAATCAACCATCATTGCCTCTGATCAAACACCATTAATCCACATGGTGGTTTCTCAAAATCGGGGTACCTCCAAATCATCCAATATGAATCGTTCATTAACAATAAACCAAACATAGCTTTGGGGCTCCCTATGGCTTGAGAAACGACCACGTGAACCATTGGTTACCCATAGAAAGACGTGCCAGGAGAAGTTGTCCAACATGTTGGACGTGGAGTTGAGGCGTAAGGCCAGCACTGACAGACAGTCTGGGTGAACACGAGACCCCACTCTGCGCGAGGCCTAAACGAAATGATTAAATAAGAAATTTGGACAAGAATAATTAGATAATGATAAACAAGAATAAAACAATAATTTGAACAAACATGGAGCCATCAAATCGACCATCATTAGTCTTCATGATTGGCTTCACTGCGCAAGTGGTAGTTTCATAGGTGGCCATCCACCATGGGATCAACCCTTGCCTATCCCGGGGGCGACACGTCAGGTGCTTCTGGAAGCTGAGTTGGTGGCACCACCAGAGGCGCCAACATGCGCCAGCTGCAAATGGAGAATGATTTGATGAGTTTGCTTCATGATTAACAGATTAACATCAAATGGTGGATGATTTGATGGGTTTCTACTACTTATAATGGATCTTCATAATGACACTAACAACAATGATTAACTTCAAGATTCACTTATAGTTACTTACAAGGTACTTTAGTGGATTATGATGGATTCATGGTTATGGATGGTTGATAATAGGGGTCCGCTTAGACTAGATTGGTCATTTGTTTTGTTGCTCAGCGGCTGCCGGCCTCTCTGAACCCATGACTGGTCATGATGTTGGTACCCCGCTCACAGGCAATAAGGGGCCCGGTTTTTGGGGTTGGTTCTGCCAATGATTTGAAGGCCAAAAGAGCTTTGGCCGCTTTACGTGCGGAGCTTGAGGTGGATCGAGGAGCAGTGACAGAGCGATTCAGACAGGGGTGGATTTTTACATATGTTCTTTTCCCTAGTAATTGTCAACAAATGGTTGGTTGACCAATATTTTTGATAGGGGTTGAAACCACCACCCAGTTTTGCAATTGCAGGGTAAAGTAAAGGTTTCTGCAGTTGTGGGGTAAAGCATCCTACCTGAAAGTGAGTAGACGTGAGTAAGGATTCACATGCCAACAGCTTCATCGCGGGATGCGACCGGCGACTCCAGCCGATGCCTTGCGTTTCCACCAGCGATTCTAGTGGCTAGCATCCCTCCAAAGCTTGTTGCGCAGCTACGCAGTTGCCATATGGTAATTTCTCAAGCTGTAGGGGACCCAAAAAATGGTTGGCTTATTACTATAAATGGTTAATAAACTTGATGATTTAGGGGGTCCCTTATGACTTGAGAAACCACCAAATGATTCTCTTCGGTGGCTGACTTGGGTCATTGTCCCCAGATTCTCCGATATTCTCCGTAAATTAGAAACTTTATATTTGAGCCCTTGATTTAACTTCTTCCCCAACTGTTGTAGTGGCGTTTCCGATGAAAGATTGTAGGGACACACATATTCACAGCAACTATGTTCATTTCTTCAGTCAAAAACCTCCATTTGGGGATCTGTCCACAAACAACAACACCTGCCAAAAACATCCAAAGCCGATCTTGTCGAATAGAACTATTGACTGAAGCTATATATGTAATACCTACTAGTTATATATATATATACAGCATAGCTATGTAACAAACACATCATATAAATTCTATCTCAAATAGCAGTTGTTCAACCATTATCGTTGATTATCATCCCCTATTGTTAACCTTTATTACTGGTTATAACCGGCTTCAACAAGAAGTCAAAAAATGATGAATGAAACCTTGTAAAACCATAGTTATCACTAGTTATCACCCCTTTTTTTCACCCACTTTCCTGCTGTTTCACCAGCTGTGCCCCGAGGTTCTTCTGCGCCGGAGCTTTCTTCCAGTGACCTGCGCATGCTCACATGAGCTGCGGGATGAGCCGCGTCACGTGGATTCTCATGGTTGATCCAGGTTGGGTGAGTTGGTGAACGATGGTTGACCATGGATGGTTCATAGTGGTTGATATTGCTTAAAAGTGGTGGATGGTAGTTGATAATGGTTGAGAATAATTGTGGATAATGGTTCAGAATGGTTGATCCATGATTGAGATGGTTCATAGTGGTTGATACTGCTTAAAAGTGGTGGATGATAGTTAATAACGGTGAACAATGGTTTATACTGGTTGATAATCAATGATTAAGATGGTCAATAAAGGTCAATAATGTTTCCTGCCTGATTTGCTCCTTAATCTCCGTGGAACGGTCAGCATAATGCGTACAGTCAGGATGAAACTCAACAACGGATAATCACGGTTAATACTGATTGACAGAATCACTATTAATAGCTTGTTGGACTTGACTGGTAGTGGCTATGCTTGAAAATATAGACTAATAATGGTTGAAAGTAGTTGATAATGGTTGAGATAATGCTTAGTGATTGATAATGGTCGATAACGGCTAGTGTAGCAAATGCTCATGGCCTGTAGTGGTTAATAGATAATGGCGATTAATTGAATGGTTAATACATGATAATATGACTCAGACCAGCAATGATCATGATCACTTAAAATTGCTTAAGTGACGGTTCGGAACGGTTTGTGGTTGACATCAATGGAGTCGTAAGCTTCGGTTTCTAGTTGACCATAGCAAGGCATTCCCAACAGCGGTGTGCGTCATGTTTCACCAGCGCTGCCAGCGCAGTGCGCGTTGCGTTCGTGGACTTGGACGCGGATCACCACACCAAGTCATTTGAATTGTAAGAACTAGTAGTAGTAGTAGCAGCAGCAGCAGTAGTAGTAGTAGTAGCAGTAGCAGTAGCAGTAGCAGTAGCAGTAGCAGTAGCAGTAGCAGTAGCAGTAGCACTAGCACTAGCAGTAGCAGTAGCAGTAGCAGTAGCACTAGCACTAGCAGAGTGGTACTAGTAGTAGTAGTAGTAGTAGTAGTAGTAGTAGTAGTAGTAGTAGTAGTAGTAGTAGTAGTAGTAGTAGTAGTAGTAGTAGCAGTAGCAGTAGCAGTAGCAGTAGCAGTAGCAGTAGCAGTAGCAGTAGCAGTAGCAGTAGCAGTAGCAGTAGCAGTAGCAGTAGTAGTAGTAGTAGCAGTAGTAGTAGTAGTAGTAGTAGTAGTAGTAGTAGTAGTAGTGGTAGTAGTAGTAGTAGTAGTAGTATTAGTAGTAGTAGTAGTGGTAGTCGTAGTAGTAGTAGTAGTAGGAGTAGGAGTAGGAGTAGGAGTAGTAGTAGTTGTAGTAGAAGTAGTAGAAGTAATAGTAGTAGTAGCAGTAGCAGTAGTAGTAGTAGTAGCAGCAGCAGCAGTAGTAGCAGTAGCAGTAGCAGTAACAGTAGCAGTAGCAGCAGCAGTAGTAGTAGTAGCAGCAATAGCAGCAGTAGTAGAAGTAGCAGCAGCAGCAGTAGTAGTAGTAGTGGCAGTAGCAGTAGCAGTAGCAGTAGCAGTAGCAGTAGCAGCAGCAGCAGCAGC
>VSDK01017751.1:507239-548825 GCA_009767595.1 Symbiodinium kawagutii | reverse complement strand
AGTAGTAATAGTAGTAGTAGTAGTAGTTGTAGTAGTAATAGTAGTAATAGTAGTAATAGTAGTAGTAGTAGTAGTAGTAGTAATAGTAGTAATAGTAGTAATAATAGTAATAGTAGTAGTAGTAGCAGCAGGTGTAGTAGGAGCAGCAGTGGTAGTAGTAGTAGTAGTAGTAGTAGTAGTAGTAGTAGTAGTAGTAGCAGTAGCAGTAGCCGTAGCAGCAGCAGTAGTAGTAGTAATTAGTAGTAGTAATTTTGAATACTACTAGTAGCAATAGTAGTGATTAGCAGTAATAGTACTACCACTAAGGCAATAACTTTGTATCAAAAGCAATATTTATTATCATGGCCAAAGTGATCACTACTAAAGCAATGAATGTGTACCGACATGCACAACCAATCTTCCATATTTTCCATCGAATTTCTAGGAGCTTTTTGAGTTAAACCACTGAAGCAATGCGACTCTCCCGGTTGAGACTTCATGCTTTGCGGGGGAATCGCTTGGATTCATTGCTAGCCTAAAGTCTACCCATTGGTCAACCGGTTGGGTTAGTGCAATGGTTGCCACAACGTAAACTCAAACTCCTTCAAACTCCAGCCGTTGGCCACTCTCTGCATGGTAAACAAAAGCTTATTTATCTTCCCATGCTTTCCCTTCTCATGTTTGGACTGAAGCTAAAGGATGATCGTAGGTGCACCAATGAGTCTTGGTACTTAGAATCCACTAGTGGTTGACAAGGAGTCACAATGGTTTGATACAACAATAATGGTCAATGATATGATTTCATCAATCGTTGAAACACTATAACGGTTTCAGTAACAAATCAATTATTTTATTCAATAATACCGGTTTCTATTAAGCATGATTGATCATGGTACATTGACACTGCATGGGATGTCCAGTTCGATGACTCCCTCAGTGACCCATTGAACACAGCCTGCAATGAAAGCTGAAGCTTGGGTCCCGCAGTCCGATTCCAACGTAGGAGCTCCTTGAAGGGGAGAAAACAGCGGCCTACGTGGGTGCGACGAATTCCCAAGAATGATCCTTGCACGTTGGAATGTACTGGGGTGCATGTACTTCATGGACATTTTGATCATATCAATCATATCCAGATTCGGAGCACATTGCATGACAAGATTGATCTGACTGGTTTTGAGAGTGGGGATCATGTTCAGAGTTGAAGCTCCTTTGGCGATTGTTCACTGGTCATTTAAACGAATGGCCTAACCACCTTTCCGAAAACGGATAAGCTTATCATGCTTATCAAAAACAAATAAAATGCAAAAGTTCACCATGAAAAAGTTGACCTAATCCAAAAAATGAGAATGCTGGTTTGAGTGTTCTGAAGTCTTGCAGTGCAATTTCTGATACTACTGAAGTGTTTGATGTGGATGCAAATTAGTGGATTTTAGGGAAGCATCCGCATGATCAGGTGATGGGAGATCCATGTAAAGACGCTGCCTTTATTTGATTCTCACCGGCTACTTGTGGAACATTCATGACCCTTGACAACTAGCTATGATCAGCTATGATTGAAAGAGAACATTTTTTTTATATTTCAATCCTTGCCAAAGTCTAGTTCCAGGTGGCTGTTTCTGATGCTGTTGGATGGGGTTGGCCACATCCATTTGATCAGTACTGACTAACTAAATTGCTTGGTTGTTTGGTTGCTTGGTTAGTTCCCTGATTGGTTGGTTGGGGTTGGTGCTGCGGAAGCGTGCAAGACATGTTACTGGGTGAGGATCACAGCGACCCAGTCTCGGAGCAACCATCCCGAGTAACAAAGCTACGACCAGGGGGAAAGTGCATCGGGATTGAGGTCTTATCATTGTTACCTTGATGAAAACGTGGGTTGTTGTTGCAGCGAATGTGAAAGTTTTCTCTCAGGGCATGTTGAGATTGATACCAGCGTAAACCAGTTTCTCGGGTGCCTGCATTCTGTGTTCTCAAGCTTGTCAGAAGAAAGAATGAAACAACGGCAATCAGAAAAAGAGCTCAACAGTCATGAACCCTTCTCAACTACAATGTCAACCAGTTCTCATTCTGATATGTGCCCTAATCCCATATTAAGCAGAAGTAGCTCAATGGCAGAGAACTTGAATGGGAAAAACATGGCGATGATGCCACTCTAGTGACTAGAATTTCTACTAGATGCCTTTCCAGGGATCATCACAACCGGAGCCAGGGAGTAGAACACAACCGAACGCTTTGACAAATCCCAAGTTTAGTAGCATGGGTAGACCAAACGATGAGTTGGATATTGAACATGAACAATCAAAAATGCTCCAAGAGGCCTTTTCCCGGGAGCTTACTGCCTGATTTTCTCACCTCGGTAAAACAAGACAAGCCGTTTGCATTGCAAAATCCGCCCGCGTGGCCGAATACGCAGAACATGCAGAAGTTTGAGGAAGTTCAAAGCTGAGTTGGATAAGCAGGAGATCAAGCCCGCTGCAAGATTTGCATCGCTGTCTCCTAAAACTGCAGGAATAAAACCAGATTTGCATAGCATATGCGTCAGTGGAAACAGTCTTGTATGGCAAGTTACTGTGGAAAGCGGAAACAGTCGTGGTCGTAGATTGCAAAATTCTGGCTATCGCACCGTTCCACTGATTGTGGACACACGCAGATCATATAGATGTAATGCAGGAGGAGAAGCATGCGAAGGAAGTGAAAAAATATCCAGGCTCCTTCATTGGCATGGGCATTGAACATCAATCAGGTTGTTTCTTCACAACTGAACCGAATCGGATGTCTACTAGCCAACGAACTGTAGTAAGACATGACAACTGGAAGACACTGGTGTGTGCCTTGTGGACGTTGGAAGCATGGAACCACGGTGGCTTTTTTTGAACGTGCCCTGCATTTTGGGATTGTTTGGCGTTCATGACAGTGAGGCATCCACGATGAGAAGTAGCTTTTCGAAATCCAACAATCATTGTTTCATTATCCATGCAAGCGTGTGGTCCGTAACTTTTTTGAACAAGGGCAATTTCCGCAAACACTTATCATCATTCTATGCATGTGAATGCCAGTTATCTCGATGCCATGATTACGTAAGAAAGTGTTTAAAAAACATTTATATTGAATGCATGGTAACGGTGGTTGGCTGCTTTCTTTGCTTGCCAGAGGAGTCGTTCTTAACACAAGCCTTAAAGTGGGACTGTTGCAACTACCGAGATTCATCCAGGTTGCACTAAGTGTCTATCCCAAGCCATGGGTAGACTGGAAACGCGGGTGATCATATCATTTCAGGATACAGCAGCGGACAATAGCCTAGAGGGCTGCCCATGAAGTGTGAAGTGCTCATTGCAACCCATCATACCTCACATAATTTCAGGTGCATGCATCATGTGTAAGAACTAGAACTGCACAGAACCAACAATTCTGTGCACGATATGTGCGTAAAAATACTGGTCCATGGACCATAAAAGCAAGTCGGGGGGTGCAACAACTGGGTATAATGATAATGTTAACACCTCCGCACAGACACACTGATGATATAGATGATATAGAAAGATTGCAGGCACATCCCAGTGGCCACAGAATGCTTAGCCACTTTGCTGTGAAAGATCAGCTTGCACTGGTGTCAGCTCCGGGACTAAACAATTCCCATGAAGCTTTTTATTTGCAAACATTCGAACAGCAGCTGGTGCGAATTTCCATCATCACCATCATCATCATCATCACCATCACCATCACCATCATCATAGTCATCATCGTCATCGTCATCGTCATCAACCATGATTTGCTATCATCATCCATCATCGACCATCATTGACCCTGGCTTTTACCATGTTTTCCAGCATGTCGAGCAACAGGTACATCAATCATCAGAGGTCCTGAGGAATCGATGGAGAAGTTGGGAAGTTGGCCATTCCAACGTCTACGCTTTTCAGAGGAGCTGGATGGATGGGAGATGATGAGAGATGATGGGAGCTACGGAGCCAGGGGTATCCTGCCAGGAGTGGCCACTAACCAATTGATATAAGCATCATTAAACATGATTGAATATGGTTGATCATTGTTCACCACCAGCCATCATGAAGCATTGTCGACTAACATGAGCCAAATCTAAGTAGCATTCCCTGGGAAGCCTAGTGTGGGGTGTGGTGGTTACTGCCAAGTGCTATTATTATGGTCACTGCATACTGACCAGCTACGAGTTGTAAACATATGAACGTTGATAGCACTTGATTGATCTATATATAGCACTTTGCCTACTGCGATTATAATTGGTTTGCTTTATCATCATTGAATTCAAGTTGAAATTGGTTTCTAACCATCAATTATACCATGAATCAATTGGTATACAACTGGTCATCAATTATACCTCTTATGTTTTCTACCAATTGAATCGACCAGTCATCCCTTGAGTTTTTGTGATGACCTTTCTGGACCGGTACGAGGTGTTGGGACGTTAACTTCGACTCGTGCTGCAGCAAATTTCGGCCCAGGGCTATCCCCACAAGAGCTTTGCATGTACCAACACCTATGTTGTGAATAATTCATTGCTGCCTTGGGTCGGACTTGTGAGGGCTTTGCCAAACATGCGCTTCGTCGTCATGGTTTCCGCATGCGGGTTTTTTCTTTGCTCGTTCAAGCCTGTAAGAGCATGGGGAGGGGAAATCCTGCAGAATCCGGAATCTGAAGCTATGCCCAGAAAGGCACCGCCCAAAGTTTTCGTGGGTATCATGTCAGGGCCAGGAAATGCGAAAATGCGTGACAAGTGGAGGAACAAATGGCAATGCGGAAAACAATTGCAGGCTGCAGGAATTGTTTACAGATTCATTGTTGGATGGCCGATAGACAAAACTAGATCTTTGTCAGCGCACCTAAGCGGACAGGTAGCCACAGATTCCGAAGCCTCTCAAGCAAACCAACTCAGAAACGAGAGTAGTGTGTACCAAGATTTCAAGTTTGTCCACTTCCCAGACACATACCTGGGCCTACAATCCAAGACCTTTGCTGTTTTCAAATACGGCTACAACTTGGGTGCCTCCTACATTGTCAAGATGGATGACGACATCTGCGTGAATGCATCCTTGCTGTTGCTCAAGATCGAAGAGCATGAAGCGCAAGCGAAGAAGGGTGGTCCTCCCGCGGTTTTCGCTGGCGACATGCTGATTACCTGGATTAAAGCAATCAACGGAGTGAAAACCCCCTACTTTTCCGGGCTGTGCTACATGCTATCCAAGGATTTGGTTCGACCAATTGTTGAAGAAGATTCAATGAACGCCGTGCTTTTTGCCCCCTATGGCTCGTACGATGAGGATGCACAAACTGGACGCTGGGTAGCCTTCGCCAAGAAGCATCACAACATCTCTGTAAATTTCATGACATGGGAAAAAAAGAAAATGCATGCCTTTTCTGCGCATGTGCAAATGTAATCACAGGACATCCATGCCTGTTGAAACAACTTCCAGCCTGCAAATGTCCTGGATTTGGTGCTACAAACATGGTGAGCATTCAGCTGATGCAAAGACCTTTCAGCTTAGAAGTGCCGCCAGTGCTGTGAACATATGGTCGATCAGAAACTGGTGAAGGCAAGTCATGGATTTGTCCATAAATGGTACCCAACAACCATCCTATAACAACCATCATTGATAGTCAAACCGGCCATCTCTGGGGGTACACCATGTTTGGACAAACTCTAAAATTGCCAAAGTCTCAACAAGTTTCAAATTTGCGGGCCAATTGAACGATGCCAGAAGAAAAGAACCGCGACCAGGGTTTTCGCGCTCTTATGAATGCAACCTTGCCTTTGATGTCGGTTTAAGCACAGAACGGAGCAAGTATCTCGTTGGAGGAATGGCAAGTTGGTTTGTTTCTCCGTTAGTTGAGGCCATGTGGTTGGTGGTTCTCTACGAAATAATGCAACTTTTTTTCAATGATTCTGATGCCATTCTGCCGTTCTGCAAACCTGTGCCAAAATGGGTACACTGCCAGCACGAGACGTCAAAACTTGCCCTGGTTCACATGCTCCTTTGCTTGTGTCATTTGTGTGAATTGATGTCTCGTCAGATGACCTCAAGCAAATTTCAATTCTTTTCAATAACATTGTCACACCTTCGTGCATGTGTTTCATTTGTCTGGGCACCTGTTCGTACAAGCAAACCATTCAACTTGGGGGAGATGCTCCATACCATGTGGATTCCTATGTGGATTTCCCTCGTAGAACAGGTCCGACCGGATCCTACCCTCAACGCTAGGGAGGCGGTTCGACCTTGCTCTCAGGACTCTGAAAATTCACAATGCTGAAGGAGGATGGATGATGGCAGATGTGCGCGGGGTAAAGGAAATGCCTGGGTCGAGTGCTGAGTCAGAATCAGTGATCCCAAAAACATCATGGTCCTTCCATGGGGTCACCAACCACTTGTTCCAACCACTCTTGGGCTATGAGTTTACACTTGTTGCAGAACGAGCTTCAAACACTTCCAAAAGCCATCCAATGAAGTGCTGCAACCGATCATAGCTTACAGAAATTCAGGTTTGTGAACCAGGTCAAAGAACTTGAGTTGGACAAAAAGTAATATGTTTTTGATGCATGAACGACTGGTTTATAGAAGGAAGTAGAGCGCAAGAGCTGGGTATAAGAATATATTCAAGAATGTTTAAGAACAAGAATAAGGATATATTGTTGATATACTGAAGTCTACCGCATGGTTCAATATGATAGAATATACTGAAGTCTACCGCAGGGCAATGAGCCTTTGTCCAGCGGCCACCAACTTTGCATCGGTTCCTTTACGCAGGCCATGAAGAAAAGTGTGGATCCCGCTGGCAGCAGAATTCATCGATCGCTTCCATTTGAGTACAGCATGGCGGAGCCAAAACTAATTTGATCACCATGCAGCTCCACAAACTTCGAGGTCATAACAATTTTTGTCCCAAGGGTTTTTTGTGTGACATGCCAAACTGGCAAGCGAAAACAATTTGAGGTTCCCAATCTCGGGAACCCATTTGCAGCTGCCAGTCCCATGCTTCAACTTCCAAACCCCTGCCATCCCACTCTGTCCCTTTTCTAAAGGTTGAGACAGTGGACATACATGGACTTATGATGTTTGTAGAAGTATCCTGGAAGCCATGATACATGGGAAAAGATCACCGACAATAGAAGCCCCATCCCTCAGAGATTCACTCTGTGACCCACGTTGTACTTGTTTCCCGTTGGAGTGGCGGGTGCTTCTATGTGTTGCTTTTTCCCAAAGAATCCGCAACTTGCCATTGATAGCAATAAGCATGGACGAGGCACCTTGACCAAACAAATCGGACTTAGACATGTATATAAATGCAACTGCTGCACTGAGGTTACTTCACCGAGAATCAAAGGAGTACCATCAAAGCAATGGCACCCAACAGAAAAAACTCTCCTTCTGCAGACATTGACAACAATGTGTAAAACAAAACAAAACGATGGGTCTTCAAGATCCTAAATTCAAAACACAACAAATGAACTCCTGTTCTGAGAGTCGTTGCCCAAAATCATTGAGCCCTCTCTAGAATGAACAAAAATTCATAAACGCCTATCAATTTGTTTGTTGACCAGTGGGATTCCCACCCCAGCTTCGAAGCAGCACTACTTTAAGATATATCAACGCAGTCAGCTTTGAAACGTACATGCAAACATGCGCATGTATTTCTACCTGCAGCATATGATTGATTTCATGCAGATGTTTTCTAAACTAAACATCAGCTGACATCTTTATTGCCGACCTGCAACCTGGTTGCAACCATCCAAAAAGGCCACGCTGTGCCTAGCCACCTTGCTGTTTTATAGCGGGCTCGTCAATTCACCCAGTTCCATGATCAATCACCATTGTCATCAACCACCACGATTGGTGATGGTTGATGATCAACCAGATTGACTAATTAATCAATGACTAATTACTAATTACTCATTAATGATCATGAACCGACTAAATGAATCAACCAACTTAATGACTATTCGTTAGCCATCAGCCACCAATCAATGCTATGATGTGCTGCATGTTTTCAGCTGCGGTGGGTAGAATCACCAGCGAGGTATGACTGAGAAGTTGGTCATGGCCATTCCAATTCCTGCCCTTTGGATCCCGAGGAGCCGTCCGGGATGTGCCAACCATGACACATGAAGCACTAGCACCATCAGCATCCACCGTTTTCAGCCACCATTCAGGCGTTGTCGGCCACCGAATTCACCATTGCTCAGTTCGTCAATAAAAAATGTATCATTGAGTCTTTGAGTCATTGTGGCCTCGGTTGATGATGTTTTTCCGGGGCTGCGAATGGTCTCTTCTCTTGGTGCGCTGACGCGGCATGTGTTTGTTCGGCCAATGTGCTCGGTCGTGTCCCAAAATCAACGAGGAAAGTCGTTCACGTTGTGAATGGATGTCCAGCTTGCAAGGGGTTGGTCGCCTATCAATGCAGAGGCATATCATATGCCAATAAATATATGAATGGAGATGTAAACCGGACATATAAAATGATGAGCGTGTCTTTGCTGTGCTGCAGTTCTGAATCTGTTAGAATCATGTTGTTTGAACATCAACCTTGATGCCATGAAGATTGAAAACAGCTGTTTGCGTTTGCATTTAAGTTTTTTCACAAGCGCACAGCAGAGACATGCTAGAAATTGTTGACCTCCAATATGCAGGGTTGCTCCATCCATAGATGTTTTGATGACCAGTCACAGTTTTCTAAGGCGATCGGTTTGTTCTAGCTTCATGTTTGACCAGTGAGGTTTTGTCTCATGAATTTTGTCATGAACTTCTGAGAAGTTTTGATTTGACATAATTTGATGGCTGCCTTCATATGGGCATTACGAAGAGTTGCTGTGTTCATGTCTTTGTGGATAGAATTTTGCCCAAGGGCTCTTGAATCCAAACAAACCACGGCTTTCCACCGACCAATGCTTATGTCGCCGACCTGTGATTGCTGTTTTCGGAATGCAAGCTTCAGGCTTGCCAATACGTGCGCCGTCGTCATGATTTCTGCATCGCTTGGTCTTCTGTTGCTCTTGGCAAGAGCATGGCCAGGGCAAGACCTACAGAATCAGGAATTGGAAGCGATGCGCAGTAAGGCAGTAGGTATGTCAGCGCCAGGAAATTCCAGCAAGGGGAAATCTGAAGCTATGCCCAGAGAGGCACCGCCCAAAGTTTTCGTGGGTATCATGTCAGGGCCAGGAAATGCGAAAAAGCGTGACCGGTGGAGGAATAGATGGCAATGCGGAAAGCAATTGCAGGCTGCAGGAATCGTTTACAGATTTATTGTTGGATGGCCGCTTGACGAAAACAGATCTTTGGCAATCCACAGAAGAGGACAGGTAGCCACAGATTCCGAAACCTCCCAAGCAAACCAACTCAGAAACGAGAGTGGTGTGTACCAAGATTTCAAGTTTGTCCACTTCCCAGACACATACCTGGGCTTACAATCAAAGACCTTTGCTGTTTTCAAATACGGCTACAACTTGGGTGCCTCCTACATTGTCAAGATGGATGACGACATCTGCGTGAATGCATCGAATCTGTTGCTCAAGATCGAAGAGCATGAAGCTCAAGCGAAGGAGGGTGGTCCTCCTGCGATTTTTGGTGGCTACTTCCTGATTACCGGGATCAAAGCAATCAATGGAGTGGAAACCCCCTACTTTTCCGGGCTGTGCTACATGCTATCCCAGGATTTGGTTGGAGCAATTGTTGGGGAACAGTCAATGGATGCTGTGCTTTTTGCACCGTATGGCTCGTACGATGAGGATGCACAAACTGGACGCTGGGTGTCCTTTGTTCAGAAGCGTCACAACATGTCCGTAAATTTCCTGGAGTGGAACAAAAACCCCATGCATGCTTTTACTGCACATGTGCAAATCTAATCACAGGCCATGCCTGTTTCAACTTCCAGCCTTCAGCTGATGCAAAGACCTTTCAGCTTAGAAGTGCCACTGCTGTGAAGACTTGGTGCGGGCCAATTGAAGGATGCAAAAAGAAAAGGGCCAAAGAGCCGCGACCACAAACAGGTCTTCGCGTTCTTGTGAATGCAACCTTGCCTTTGATGTCGGTTTAAGCACAGAACAGAGCAAGTATCTCGTTGGAGGAATGGCAAGTTGGTTTCTTCGCTGGTTGGCCCAGGAGTCGGCGAGGCCATATGGCTGGTGGTTCTCTACCACATGACGCAACTTTTATTTAATGATTCTGATGCCATTCCGCGGTTCTGCAAACGTGTGCAAAAATGGGTACACTGCCAGCACGAGACGTCAAAACTTGCTCTGGTTCACATGCTCCTTTGCTTGTGTCATTTGTGTCGATTGATGTCTCATCAGATGACCTCAAGCAAATTTCAATTCTTTTCAATAACATTGTCACACCTTTGTGCATGTGTTTCATTTGTCTGGGCACCTGTTCGTACAAGCAAACCTTTCAACTTGGGGGAGATGCTCCATACCATGTGGATTCCTATGTGGATTTCCCTCGTAGAACAGGTCCGACCGGATCCTACCCTCAACGCTAGGGAGGCGGTTCGACCTTGCTCTCAGGACTCTGAAAATTCACAATGCTGAAGGAGGATGGATGATGGCAGATGTGCGCGGGGTAAAGGAAATGCCTGGGTCGAGTGCTGAGTCAGAATCAGTGATCCCAAAAACATCATGGTCCTTCCATGGGGTCACCAACCACTTGTTCCAACCACTCTTGGGCTATGAGTTTACACTTGTTGCAGAACGAGCTTCAAACACTTCCAAAAGCCATCCAATGAAGTGCTGCAACCGATCATAGCTTACAGAAATTCAGGTTTGTGAACCAGGTCAAAGAACTTGAGTTGGACAAAAAGTAATATGTTTTTGATGCATGAACGACTGGTTTATAGAAGGAAGTAGAGCGCAAGAGCTGGGTATAAGAATATATTCAAGAATGTTTAAGAATAAGAAGAAGGATATACTGTTGATATGCTGAAGTCTACCGCAGGGCTCAATATGATAGAATATACTGAAGTCTACCGCAGGGTTTGCAATGAGCCTTTGTCCAGCGGCCACCAACTTTGCATCGGTTCCTTTACGAAGGCCATGAAGAAAAGTGTGGATCCCGCTGGCAGCGGAATTCATCGATCGCTTCCATTTGAGTACAGCATGGCGGAGCCAAAACTAATTTGATCACCATGCAGCTCCACACACTTCAAGGTCATAACAATTTTTGTCCCAAGGGTTTTTTGTGTGACATGCCAAACTGGCAAGCGAAAACAATTTGAGGTTCCCAATCTCGGGAACCCATTTGCAGCTGCCAGTCCCATGCTTCAACTTCCAAACCCCTGCCATCCCACTCTGTCCCTTTTCAAAAGGTTGAGACAGTGGACATACATGGACTTATGATGTTTGCAGAAGTATCCTGGAATCCATGATAAATTGGAAGAAAATCACCGACAATCCGCAACTAGCCCAGGCCTTCTTGGCTCTTAGTTGTGTTTCAAGTCATCATACCCCTCATACTGCCATGAAAAAGTCACATGTTTTGCTTTGCAAAGGAAAGCTCTTGAATGAAGTCTGGTTCTTTGTATGCTCAGAATGCTAGCTGAACTCGTGCCCCACCTGATCTTTGTGTAAGGGAATTTCTACCACCCTCCAGGTTACACCACTGGTGGGCCATCTGGGAGAGTCCCCACTCACCAGGGATCTTCACCGCAGGTATCCGCTTCGCCCCACGAAGGTGGACCAGGGAATGGCCGGTGGGTTGACCTCCGCGCGTTGGATCGCTAGCAGAAGCATGGCAACATCACGAGGATGGGCTACTGATGAGGATATGCTTCATGAGGGGATATGAGGGGTATGTGATGCCGGGTGTTCCAGAGAAGTGCTTCATAGAGAGCATGGCTCACCTGAAACAGATGTGTAGAAAAACAATGGACCAAAAGAGTTCATCATCGTTCCTATTCTCAACATGCCTGTGGGTATAAATCGCTCAGGACCCGGCCTGTTCACTGTATAACATCGGTTTATGGGATCTATTGCTTGGCAAGGGGGTTCATTGACCTCGGCAGAGCACTGCTGACGGAATCAACCATTGGGCCGGCTGATGTTTGTTTTGACACCCACTGTGTGCCGAGTTTGCCGAGTTTGCCGGGTCCATCTGATATCTGACTGTTGTTAGATTGCTTTGATATGATTTGATCAAGCTCAAGGAGAAGCAAAGAGGCATAGTTTTACTTCTATAGTTGAACAACTGTATTTGGCCTTTGGAGAACGACTTTGGGATCTACCTTGTACGCTCGGTTGATATGTTTGACAAGCACGGACCTTGGAGTCGAGCTACGACAGGCGCTCATGATGTTCACGTTATCTCCCAGGAAGTTTGACCTGGCGTCCGTGATGCTCACAGGCCCAAAACATGTAGAAGTTTGAGGAGTTCAAAGCTGAACAAACGAGAGATCAACCACGCTGCAACAATGATTTGCATGGTGTCTCCTTTAGGACTTGACCATTGCGTGGTGCAGTTGACAAAGACCTGTACTGATGGCTACAGTGCCAGGGTGACAAGCCAACAGAACAATTCCGTTTCACATCGTGACGAACACTCCTCCGAGTCAGCCGCTGCCCAGATGAGAAAAGGCTACATGTTTACTCCGAGAGATGTTGGTTTCGATCCATGCAAAATGTTATCGGTTTTTGCAAGGCCTCAATTGACGCTTGAATATACGGGAGGGGATGGGTGGTAAAAACCCACTAACCAGCCACAATCAGCCACCAATCAGTGATGATTGGTAGGGAATTAGGTGCTTGCAGGTGGTTGCTTCTGGCGCTGTTGGATGTGCCTCTCATTAGTTGTGCTGCAAGACATGTTACTGAGTTTGTTGAGGATCATGACGACCAAATGAAGCAACCATCCAGCAAGAAGTCAGGATTCGGGCCTCATCATTGTTACTGAAGCGTGGTTCATTTTTGTAGCGAATGTGGAAGTTTTCTCTCAGGGCATGTTGAGACTTGATCCAGCGTACACCAGTTGGCAGGCTGGCGGGTGCCGACATGCTCTTTTCTCAAGCTTGTCAAGGGAATCAAAAAACGACAATCTGAGAAGAAACTCAGCGAATCATTTGTGTTTCTCAACTATACTGTCAACCAGTACTGACTCTGATATGCCCTTATCGTCCTTGTCCACTATTGAGCAGAAGTAGCTCAATGGCAGAGAACTCGGATGGGAAAAACATGGCGATGAGGCCACTCTAGCGACTATGGAATTTCTCCTAGATGCCTTTCCAGGGATCATCACAGCCGGAGCTAGCAAGTAGAAAACATCCGAACGCTTAGAAAAAATCCCAAGTTCAGTAGCATGGGTAGACCAAAAGACGAGTTGGATATTGAACATGAACAATCAACAATGCTCCAAGAGGCCTTTTTCGATCGGCTTACTGCCTTGTTCTCTCACATTGGAAATTTTCAACAACAAACTGTGTGCATTACAACAACAATCCGATCGCCGGGTGGCCGAGAGAATACGCAGAACATGCAGAAGTTTGAGGAGTTCAAAGCTGAGTTGGACAAGCAGGAGATCAAGCCCACTGCAACGAAGCTTTGCATGGGTGTCTCCTACAACTGCAGGAATAAAACCAGATTTGCATAGCATATGAGTCAGTGGAAACAGTCTTGTATGGCAAGACCGTAGCTATAATTAGATTGCGTGGCATACAGACGACAGTGCCAATGGAAACAGTCGTAGATTACAAAAATCTTGGCTATGGCACGATTCCATTTAGTGTGGACACATCAAGATCATGCAGATGTACTGTATCTCTGCCAGGGTGTGGGGTCTGGTGGATGATTCCTTTGCAGGAGGAGAAACATGCGAGGGAAGTGAAAAAGTATCCTGGCTGCTTTATTGGCATGGGCAGTGAACATCAATCAGGTTGTTTCTGCACAACTGAACCGAATCAGATGTCTACTGGCCAACAAACTGTAGTAAGACATGACAACTGGAAGACACTGGCGTGTGCCTTGTGGACATTGGAAGCAAACACGAAACCACGGGTGCGTTGAAGCCATGACTTGGGACAAGGCATCCGCAATGAGAAGCGGTTCGTGATGCAAGCATCATTGAAATATTATCCAAACGGATATAGTACATGGATATGGTGATATAAGATTATATGTACGTGCTAGAAAAGTGTTTATGGATGTATGGATATATCTACGATACAATAGTGTTGGTCCAGAGTTAGATGGATGTTTAGTTGTTCATAAAATATCAGAAATTGCAAAGCATGCTAAGGGCCATTAACAACAGACAAGAATCAAGAACTAACAATAACAAGACCATTGATCGCTATCTCCATGCCTGCAAATTCGCTTAGTTGGACTTACCAGTATCATCCTGGTTGGATGATTTCATTATCAAGTTTCGACTGCACGGACTTGCTGAGGATTCAATCGGAGGTTGAGGAGTTGCGAAGGCATCCTGGGCACAGTTGCGACAAGCTTCGGCACAGAATGAGCCATGATAGCTGGTCAAACAACGATCCTGGCCTTTTCTGGTATGTTGTAGGTCTTAAGTCCCATGCATAATGATGAATACTGGCTGGAAAGCGTGGTAATATCTGGCTGTGGCTCGCATACCAGGAGTTCATCGGTCGGGTGGCACTTTGAAATTGTGTGACCCATCCTGTTTGATACCATGCCATAAGTCAGTTGTGTTGTGTCCGGTAAAAGTGATCCGTTTGGAATGCTTGGCTTATTAATGATAATAGTCGATCGTTACAGTGATGGTCAATTTGTTCGAGGAAAATCACAGCATCTCAACCAGTTTCAGATTCGTGCGAAATGAAATTTGCAAAGTTGGCTGGCTAGTGGTTTTAAACATGTTTCCCCGTATATTTGGGATGCTTGACTAGCCACCAACCGGTTGGTTATTGTCAGTTACTTTTGCAGACAGCCATGGTGCTCAGTGATGATGCTTAATCATTTGCGGTGGTAGTTTAATAGTGATTGATGGTAGTTGATGGTAGTCTAATCCTGGTCAAATGTGGCTAACGGTCGTTAAATGAGGCTAGTGGTGGTGAATGGTCGCTCATGGCACTTGAATGTAGTTGGCGGTGACCAACTACGTTTAAATGTAGTTAACGGCGGTCAACGGTGGAGAATTGCAGTCAAATGTAGCTGATAAAGGTTAATGGTAGTTAAATGTAGTTACATTTTCTTCATGGTGCTTGGCGGTTAGATGTAGTTGATGTTGGATAATGGTGGTTAAGTGTAGTTTCTGACGGTTTGTCGTGGATGAATCTAATCAATGATGTTCAATGGTGATCAATGTCTTTAATCATAAACAGTGGCAAGTCCCTGCTTATTCGAATGCATAAACCAAGCTGGTTGCCTGGTTGGCTCATTTCTTTGGGGGGTGAACAGTGGTAGGTTAAGGCTCGTAGCTACCACCGGTACCAGCTGATATCCCAATGATAGGCATCCAATGTGCCCCGGTGCTGTGCCCCTCTTCAGCGGTGCTTCAACCAGTGCTAGGCGCGTCCGGGAACACGAAGAGGCCGAAACGCGCAGCCAGGGACTCCCAGGTCCAGGTGTGAGCCATGGTCCCAGGGGCCAAAAAAATCGCTACGAAATCATCCATGGAAGTTGGCCAATTTCAACCACATCAGCTCAAGTTCCATTTTATGGAAGTTGGATGAATTTGATGTAATATGTTTATCGATATTGATACTTCCATTTGATTTAAAGTATTCAACCCAGTTGATGCTCACATTGGAAATCATGGCTATGGCAGTCATAGCCCCTGAAATCCACCCCGAAGGGTGGTTGAGTGCCATGGTACTGGAACATTCTCAGCCATCAATACATCCTCTTGGTGCCAAAAAGCCCATTAAAAACCCCAATCATCGGGATTTCATCGCATGGTTTGTATTGGTGCTACGGGACGCTACGGATGCACTACATATGGGACTAAAAGGGAAGTGCAGCGAAACCACGTGTTTTGCAAGCCTGACCGACTTGAACCGCGCTGATACTGGCATACATGCGCGTTTGGTTCAATTTAAGCGTACAATTCGCATTTTGAACAGTCTGCATGTTATACACACACTTGTGCACTTTACACTCTACAAGTGTTTTGCCACAGGATGCTGGCGAACCTGGAAAGTTCCCCCCAAATCACTCACTGGTTTCTATAGAGTTTATCCATAAATGACGATCACGCTTTGTAAGGAAAGCGTTTTCCTATGGATACACCATTTACGGACAGTCCCTACATATGCAATCTTCGAAAGAGCTGGCTGTCACCTGCATCTGGCACTTGTAAGTGGAGACCCCTAACCATTACATGATATGGATTATACCATTTCATTTGATTACATGGGATAGAACAACCAGTATACTATATGGGTTACAATCCCCCATCAATTACCATTTCTATGAGATTACAACCCAGATGTAAAGTGGCTGGGGGCCGTACTGTGTTCAGCTTAGGCATTGGTTTCAATGACAGTGCCACAGACTCCTTCGTTCGAACGGTGGAGTGGCGGCCTCAGTTTGTCGAAATCTTGCACCCTTCATGAGATACATCAATCAACACAGCCATGAAAACTAATGTTTAATGCTGGTCAATGGTTGCTTTATGATGCCTGCAATGGTCAATGATGGCTCAAAAATCAAGGCCTTTCATGGCAGACCATGTTGAACACGACTGGGGCTCCAATTGAGGTGGACGATCAAGAACTTCAAGAGTGAGGTGCAGTCATGGCATGTTGCTACATTTTGAGACATCATTAACCAACCATTAATCAACCATTAACCATTAACCAACCATTAACCAGTAACCAACCATTAGCCCGCTTATGAGAGATGCATTCCAACAGCTGCGAAGAATCCTGTCTGGACATTCTTGAAAACAACGGAACTCTAAGCTGGAATAAAGAAACGAACCACGAAACAAATCTGGCGCTCAAAGCCTGATGTGCAAAAGTGATTTAAAAAATCGACAGAACAGTCTCACAGTCGCTGACTGGATGTTCGAATGTTTCCAATATCGATCAGGTTTGACACACACGGGTATCGTGGCTGTTTGAGGTCAAGGCAGTGCGAAAACAGCACAGCTACAGGGTTTCAATCTACCAAGAATCCGGGGGGGGGGGTCACAACTTCTGCAGTTTGACCTAGAAGTTACCAGTGGAGTCACTAACCAATGGGTTGAACCGTTTAATGTGGCATTTGAACACTAATCAGATATTACTCAGTATTTAGGAACAATATGATAAACACTAATCATATTTAGGGGGTACCCCCATTTTGAGAAACCAGATATTGCTCACCAATGTCAGTGTTTCGTTCGCCGCGTTCGCCTTCCCGCTTTCTCCTCTGCGCTTCGCAGGAGAAACTCTGCCCGAAAGGAACGCCCATGTGGTCCCGGGCTGAGAAGTAGCTGCTTCGGCCCATTGAAGTCATGGAGCTTAGTGATCTTAGTCATGACGTTTAGTACTGGTTGGCAATAGTTGAAGTCATGAGGTTGGTAATGACGTTTAGTAATGGTTGACAGTTTGGTGGTTTGGTTGACATGTTTTGTTTTCCCTATGAACAAATGGTTGGTGGACAAGTACATTTTTCATAGGGGTTGAAACCACCAACCAGTAATGGTTGACGTTAGTATTGTGACTGATGTTAATAGTGGGTTTGTAACTACTAACCAGTCATCGTATTGTTAGTAATGGTTGATGGTGGTGGTTCTTGGTTGATAGTTGATACTACCATCATGATGGTTAGCAACACTTGGTGGTAGTGGTTGATAGTAATGGTTGATGGCAGTGGCTGATATTGATGGTTAACAATAGTGGTTGATAAAGTTTAGCAATGCTTATCAATGGTTGGTAGGGGTTGTTACTAGTGTTGAGTTATGGTTGATAATACAGCCACTGTAAGTTGTGGGTAGTAATTCTCACTTCGCCCTGGGAGGATTCAGCATCATTGATATTCATTGACCATCCCTAGACAACCCATGGTGATGCGTTATTGATCATTCAGAATACTGAAATAACTGGTTCGTTGGGTTGTTCGCCTACCCATTTGGTGATCGGTTGATATGGACCTGGCTCTCCATATCCTCATCACCTCATCCTCCCCTATGCTGTTGGTCAGCCCAGGTCCCCTCGTTTCAAGTTGGCGGGGATCAACGCTGGAAGTCTCAGGGAAGGGATTGACAGAGTGATGCAGGTAGTGAAATCCATCGAGGTCCTGGTTTAGATACAGCAAACTCAGCAAGCCAAGTTTTAATTACCGATATCATTACTGACCATACCTAACCATGAACAATTGCTACATGAAAAAACTGGATAGGAAAGCACCGCTAGTTTAGAGCAGGTGATTCACTCTCAAATATGGAGGGTTGAATCATACGGGTCCACCATTATGTGGATGGATCATCAACCAAGTGTCATAGGGTCGGCTGTCCATTGAGTCAGTCATACTGTTGAATACTGGTGGGATGCTCAGTGGCCAATCATACTGTTGAATCATTAATTTAGCTATCCAACAGTAGGTTGGCAATGATCAGTGAATTCAGCAGGAGATAATTCACAATCATGAGCCCGAAATGATTCGTGTTACCAACATTGAGCTGGTTGGTGGCTTTTAACATGTTTGATCTCTCCGAATATTTGGAGTTGGTTGGTTGACTGTCATTCTTGGGATGGCGCCACCACCATCAACAGGTGAGCTTGCAACAAAATCACGTGCCGTCATGGCTATGGCTATCGACTGGCCATTGACCGAAGTGAAATGCAGTTCGAAGCAACGATCTAAGTGAACAGTGGTGCGATCAATATTTGTTTGTCGGCAGTCAGTGAACAGTGGTGTGATCAATGTGGATGTGTCTTAAAATTAGGAAGCCCAAACTTATGGTTGGTTGATTGCCAGACATGCTTAATGCAAAGGATGATTTGGGGGTCCTAGTCGACAGCTTGAGAAACACCCATATTGGTTTCTAGTCGTCGCACAGCAACTTGCCTGGCCCCTTGGATGGGGTCGCTTCGTGTGATCCCAAGCTTCAGGAAGTGCGTTTGGAGTTTCTGCCCAATGGACGAGAGAAATCCTGGAACGGTGCCTTTGGCAGTGACGCTACCAACAAAGAGACCAGGATGGTTATGACATAGTTATTATGGTTAATGATGGATCATGGTTCGCCAAATTTTGATGAAAAGTGATTTTGTTGCAAAAGCAACAAGGAACATCCGTACCTAGATGTTTCAACGAAACCAAATCATTGTCTGACCACGTAAGTCTACAGTCGAATATTCCCCACAAGTGGTGAATTGTAGACTTATAGACAATTTAAGCTTCCTTATTTGCCGGTGCGCCGGTTGATCCATGCGATGCTTCATGATTTTCAATCGCGCCATGACTTAGCCATTGTGGTGGTGCAACCCAACCAGGAATCTATGGTCACCCCACCGCTCGTAGTATAGAAACCAACCGCCGAAGTTGTGGAGTTTCCACGGATTGCGCTTGTCCAAGCTCAGCTGGAGGGTCAACATTTCCCCATCTGTGGAATCGTTATGGCTTCAAAGAACCGACCGATGAGTGAGTTTGTTTCATGGTGGTCCATATTCTTCATAGGCTCTATGCTACTAGATTTGATCCATCCTAGAAACCAATTTCAGAGTACTGAAACACCTGCGATGCGACCATAAAGCACAGCTTAGTCGATCCAATGGATTTGCGCTCCAGAATTCATGCGCCATTCGAACCACAAGTTGGCACGTTCGAAGCGCGAAGAAGTAACACATGGGTATGTGCCAAAATAGTGGTACCCCAAAACCTACGGTTTCCTAGTAACCTGGATCATTATTTGGCGGGTCATTGGTTGCCCTATGGCTTGGCACGTGCCCACATCACGGTCTGCCACCAGTGGTCACCTGGCTCAGATCCTCACTTCAGCTTCAAATAGCTGTAGAATTGATGGTTTTGAATCGTATCAGAATCATCCCGACCCTTCCATTTACCTGGTAACCGACCCCAAACGGAATGCATGGTATTTGCTAGTACAAACTGGCATTTGAGTTTACGGGAAAACGGTGTGACCGCACTGAGTTCTTAGAGGTGAAAAAGCCTGGGTTCGATCGGGGTTGGCTAAGCACAAAACATGGGGTGGAAAGCTGTGGGCGCGCGAGCTCTCTTCAACTCTCCCCGTTCCGTGCTCCCCTTGGACCTTCTGCGAGGGACCATAGACGTTTGATGAAACATGGAACAGTGAAGTGGCGTCATTGGGGTGCAGAAAGGTTGTGACACAAACGTTTCGAGTGGACGGGCGAACGAACTTTTGCTGTTGTTGCTCCTGACTGGCGTGTGTGCCGTGCGCATGTTGATGGAAGTCCAGAGCACAAATCCATTGAAGAGAACTTCCTAACGGATCATGTGCAAGCTCTCCCGATTTCACAGCCACAAAGACCTATCTTGAACGCACAGGATCGCATGCACAGCTCTTGCCAAGGAATCTTGTAAAAGTATGATAAAGTATGTAAAAGTCCCCTTGTAAGCTCTTTCTCGCACAGAGTTCTTAGTAACAGATCCTTAAAACTCCTTTTGAGAGAGCTGTTGCAGAGATCTCGGGATTTTGTACAAGTCCTGAGGGCACTCTTGCAAAGATCTTGCCAACGCATCTTGCCAACGCATTTTGCCAACGCATCTTGCCAACGCATTTTGCCAACGCGGATCCACAAGTTCACAGGATTTCATGCACTGCCAGGGATTTGCTGAGATCTTGCGCCGGTCCTGTGAACGGATCTTTTTCAGAAGCCAAGGGTCCTGCACCGCTTCTCTCAATGGAGTTCTTGCGCCATGTGTAACCATTGTAATATGCGTTTCAACGCTAAGAATGGCAGCAGAATGGTTAACAACATGCGTAGCATTTGTCAGCAGTTAGCAAAAGAAAAGTGTAAAGAAGTGGTCAACTGCCCGAAATCTGTGGCATTAATAGGATGAAGGAAGAATAGTTGGCCAGCGGGATCCGTCCGTTCGACATGCCAAACTGACAGTCGACATGCCAAAAGTGGCCGTTCGACATGCCAACAGTGGCCGTTCGACATGCCAAAAGTGGCCGTTCGACATGCCAAAAGTGGCTGTTCGACATGCCAAAAGTGTCCGGTCGACATGCCAACAGTGCCGGGTTGACATGCCAAAACTGACCTCTGGACATGCGAAAACCCACCGTTCGACATGCATAAAAGATCCACTTGCCCAGTCATTGAGCATTCCATCCATCCGGCTGTCCATCCATCCATCCATCTATCCATCCATCGATGCATCTGTCGGGCATGCGGAGATATTTGTTTGGCATGTCGACTGCTTTAGACTCATTTAGCTCGTCAACCGGTCATTGTTAGCATGTCGACCAGTTCATATTTGGCAGGTGGACAGGTCATTTTTGGCATGTGGACGTGCTTGTCTGCTCATTTAGGCAATGTTCGGCCGTTTCTTTGGCACGTTCGCCTCCATCCATCTCATCCTTTATCTGTTAGTCTTTGCATCTATCGGTTGATCTGTTTATCCTTCTGCTGTTCGGCCGTTTCTTTGGCGCGTCCGCCTCCATCCACCTCATCCTTTATCTATTAGTCTGTGCATCTATCGGTTGATCCGCTTATCCTTCTGCCCATCTATGTTCCATCACTATCTATCTGTTTATCTATCCATGTATCTTTTTATGTATCTTTATTTCTGTGTGTATTTTTGTATCTATCTATCTTTCTTTCTGTATCTTTATCTTTCTTATTATCTATCTATCTATCTATCTATCTATCTATCTATCTATCTATCTATCTATCTATCTATCTATCTATCTATCTAACAATCTATCTATCAATCTATCTATCTATCTATTTCTGGATTTATCTATCCCATCTATCAACCGATTGATCTACATATTCAGCAGTTTATTTATCTGTCATTTTTCCTAGAAGGGAGACGTTGTGCTATGAGGTCTGAAGTCCAGCAAAGCATTCCTGCAATCCGGTGCAGCTTCTTCACCGGGGTTCCGACCGGGTTCCAGAGGGTTTTGGCATGTGGACAGGTCATTTTTGGCATGTTGGGGTGCTTGTCTTCTCATTTGGGCAATGTTCGGCCATTTCTTTGGCACGTCCTTCTCCATCCATCTCATCGTTTATTTAGTCTGTGCATCTATCGGTTGTTCTGTTTATCCTTCTGCCCATCTATGTTCCATAATTTTTTTTGTTTATCTATTCATCTATTTTTCTATGTGTTTTTTCTTTATGTAACTATCTATCTATCTATCTATCTATCTATCTATCTATCTATCTATCTATCTATCTATCTATCTATCTTTCTGTCTCTTTATCTTTCTTTTATTTATCTTTTCATCTATATATCTTTTCTATTCATCTATTTATTTTATCTATTTATCTATTTCTCTCTCTCTCTATCTATCTATCTATCTATCTATCTATCTATCTATCTATCTATCTATCTATCTACCTATCTATCTATCTATCTATCTATCTATCTATCTATCTATCTATCTCTCTTTCTATTTATCTATGCATCTATCTTTCTGTCTCTTTATCTTTCTATTTACCTGTTTATCTATTTATATATGTATTTATTTATCTATCTATCTTTCTATTTTTGTATTTATCAACCGATTGATCTATATATTTAAAAGTTTTTTATCTATCAGTTTTTCCAAGCAGGGAGATGTTGTGCTATGAGGTCTGAAGTCCAGAAAAACTTTCCTGCAATCCGGTGCAGCTTCATCACTAGGTTCCCGACCAGGTTCCAAAGGGTTTTGCCGCAGATACTTGGTTCGGTTCCGGTGCATGTAGGTCGAGTTCCTCCGAGTTTTCCAAGCACCAGCCTGGTGTCGCGTGTGCAGCATCCATCTTTGGTTCCGGAAGGTTTCATTGCAGCATCTAGATCGGGCCTGAATACACTTAAAAAGGAGGCAACATGGGCTTCAGACAGACTACGCATACAAATGATCATGCTGTTGGGCATTGCTTTGTGAGTTTATGGATTATTTAGCTGCTTGTCGCTATTCAGTTTTCAAATCTATCTGTCCATTGATCCAGTTCTCCTTCCGTCCATTCATCCATCCATTCATCCATCCATCAATCCATCCATCCACCCATCCATCCGTGAGTTTTGTCTCCTAGAACAAGACCGGTTGTCTTTGGACATTTCGGTGGTTGGTTTGGAGCGTGAACCGGACGGATCCTGCCTGAGAAGTAAGGAAAGTACCTTGTAGTAGTTGGCAGTACCTTTCCTGGCGGAAGCTCACGGGAGTAAAATAGTAAAATAGTAAAATAGTAAAACTGCAGCCGCCGACATGCCAAAAGTGAACCGCCGACGTGCCAAAAGTGTCGTTCGACGTGCCAAAGCGGACGTTCGAGATATGAAAAACTAGATTTTGTGGTACTTTGTAAACTTTGTAGTACCTTGTAGTACCTTGTATAGTACTTACCCTCTGGCGGAAGCTCGCGGGAGTAAAATAGTAAAATAGTAAAATAGTAAAATAGTAAAACTGCAGCCGCCGACATGCCAAAAGTGAACCGCCGACGTGCCAAAAGTGTCGTTCGACGTGCCAAAGCGGACGTTCGAGATATAAAAAACTAGATTTTGTAGTACTTTGTAGTACTTTGTAGTGCTTTGTAGTACTTTGTAGTACCTTGTAGTACCTTGTAGTAGTTCGCAGTACCTTTCCTGGCGGAAGCTCACGGGAGTAAAATAGTAAAATAGTAAAATAGTAAAATAGTAAAACTGCAGCCGCCGACATGCCAAAAGTGAACCGCCGACGTGCCAAAAGTGTCGTTCGACGTGCCAAAGCGGACGTTCGAGATATAAAAACTAGATTTTGTGGTACTTTGTAAACTTTGTTGTATTTTGTAGTATTTTGTAGTACCTTGTAGTACCTTGTATAGTACTTACCCTCTGGCGGAAGCTCGCGGGAGTAAAATAGTAAAATGGTAAAACTGCAGCCGCCGACATGCCAAAAGTGAACCGCCGACGTGCCAAAAGTGTCGTTCGACGTGCCAAAGCGGACGTTCGAGATATAAAAAACTAGATTTTGTAGCACTTTGTAGTACTTTGTAGTACTTTGTAGTACCTTGTAGTAGTTGGCAGTACCTTTCCTGGCGGAAGCTCACGGGAGTAAAATAGTAAAATGGTAAAACTGCAGCCGCCGACATGCCAAAAGTGAACCGCCGACGTGCCAAAAGTGTCGTTCGACGTGCCAAAGCGGACGTTCGAGATATAAAAAAACAGGTTTTGTAGTACTTTGTAGTACTTTGTAGTACCTTGTAGTACCTTGGAGCACTTTCCCTGGCGGAAGCTCGCGGGAGTAAAATAGTAAAATAGTAAAATAGTAAAACTGCAGCCGCCCACATGCCAAAAGTGAACCGCCGACGTGCCAAAAGTGTCGTTCGACGTGCCAAAGCGGACGTTCGCGATATAAAGGTTTATATTTCGAAAGTCTCTTTATATTTCCTGGGTTCGTTTTGGCATGTCGGCGGGCCCAGTCCCTTGCAAGAAGCCACGGCACTATGAGGTTTCTGCTCGCTGTTCCTGTGGTGTCCACCTGGAACCAAGATAAGGCGCCGGCACGAGGATGAGAAACACAGGGAGTTGCGGATGGAATGGAACAGCTGAATTTTGACCCTACGATCTATTGGAAATGAGTTTGATCAAGACACGGAGTTGGATCATTTTTTACGAGCGCTTTGTTAGGTGCCGCTCTTGATGACAGGAGCCCTGAAGAGGGACTGTTGCAAGTATCAAAAGCACGATTGATCCAGCTTGAACAAGTGCGTATGGATCCTTAGCCATTGGGAGATAGGAAATACATGCAGGGTTTTGTCGATGATCTTATAATTTCAGGAGAAGCACAAGGGCATACAGCAGCCGGCCTCCCATTAGATAGAAATGAATTTGTAAGACAAACTGCCATGTGAGGATATCATCCTGCACATAAGTTCAGTTGCCGCACAGTTCAGTTGCTGCACAGCAGAACAAAACCAAAACATCACTTACAGCTCACAAGCCGTAAGTATATTATTCCATACACTTTGTTGCAGAACAAGCCTGAATACATATGCATAGCCTGGCATAGCTGTTCTAAAAGCCAACAAAGTGTGCATTGCAACCTATCATGCCTCAACTTCACTTGCATGAAAGAAGCCAAAGAACCAGAGCTGTGCAGGACCACAATGACAATTTTATACGATACAAAGGCTACAGATGACACAAGGAAGTCGAGCGGCAACAACTAGGTGTAACAAGATGAAAAAACACTTAAGTCAAGTCATGCTAAGATGCTACATGAAAAAACATGCTTAAGTCTATGCTTAAGTTGTTGCCGTTAGAATAAGTTGTTAAGTTTAATATTGGTCTACCGGTGGGCTCGCCTTGCCGCCAGGTACCAACTTTGGGTTGGTTCCTTCATGAAGGCTCCAGACGAAGACACGTGTGGATCCCTGATCAAAGTGGCACCACCCACATGTCAACTTTCGGATATCCGAAATACAAATGTGAAGGAAAGTTAGGAAGCCGTTGCAACCCAAGAAACAAATAGAAACAATGGAACTATCCAAACTTGTTGGTAGCACCTGGTGGAACTTGTTTGTGCGAATCAGGGTTTGAAGCTTTTCGTGCACGTGAAGCAATGTTGGTGTTGGAGACAAATGAGTTGTATGATGTTGCCATTTAGAACAGTTCGGAACTGCTGGATACCCCCCCGAAAAAGACATGTCTTCGCGTAAATGTTTCCGATATTTGCAATACTTGGAGCACATGTTCGTATCCATAGTAATTGATTCATCATTAACAACCACTAGTTATCACCCCTAATACTCTCATAGGGGTTATAAGACTACCAACCAGTTATTTTATCTCCAAAACATTGGGAGCCATTTGAAAGCAAAACCAGATTGAAGCCTCACTTCGAGACTTTGAGTTCCTCCTTTTTGACATTGTTCAATACTGTAGTACAATACTTATTAAAAACTGAAAAAAAAACTAACGTATCACCCACCCACCCAAAAAGACTCGCCTTCTTGATGTGTTCTTTTCTGTTGACAAGAACATGCCAAAAACTTGCAGTTATTCTGGTATTTTGCAGCTGTTCCAAAAACAAGAAGCAAAGTTAAGGAAAAAAGCAACGAAATCGTTGGGCTTGAAACCAAAGATTCTCTTGAAAATAAGGTGTTTTTTCTTCGGTATTTTGGTGTTTGGAATTATGGTTTAGTACACTGTGTGCAAATACGTTTAGATTTTGATTGAATCGACCATATCAAGCAAATAACCAACCCATACCAACGTGGAAGCCAAAACTCATCACCTTATGTACTATGAATATATATATATATATTTATATATATATTTATATATATATATATATTTATATAATATATAGATATTGTATATATATATATAATATATAGATATTGTATATATATATATGTAAACCAGCTACCTGTAAATGATAGATACTTTTGTGTTCGTAGTTCCTTCCTCTCACAAACTCTCACATCCAACCGTTGGCTCTGGCTTCGCAGCTGCATAGACAGGGCCTTCCCATTGGAGTGCAGAGTTTCAGACCTTGGAATCGAGTGTCAACTGACGATTGGAAGATGCAAGAAAGACCAAACAAGAAGATGGCAAAGCCTTGCTGGAAGTACCAGAATCCACTTGCAGACATTTTGTAGATGAACAAGGATTACAACAGATTGCTTTAATCCTTTTTGGAAGGCATCTATTTAGAAACGTGGTGTTGCACATTCCTTGAGGACTGCTAGCATAGGTTTGAAAGAACAAGCTGACCCTGGAAAACTGCAAAAAGGGATAAGTTGACAAGGACAAAATTACACCTTCGTAAACTAATTCGACTTGGAAATGTAATGCAACTGCTGCACTCTGGTTGCTGCTAGCGAGAATCTCATTTTGTACATTCCCAAAGGAGTACCACCAAAGAAATGACACTACGGAAAGACGTTCCCCGTTGTGTTTGCAAACATTTACATGTGAAAGCAAAACGATAGGTCTTCAAGATCCTAGATTCGCTCAAAAAATGAACTTGGGACATCTTGGGACCGTGGATTCGATTCGATTGGCATGCCCTGGACTTTAAAAAAGAATGGGCTCCTTGAATCTCACATCGAATCCAGGTTCTTGGAGTCGTTGCCCGAAATCATTCAGTCCTCTCTGAAAGATCAGTTAAAGCCTATCAAAGTGTTGAAGAGTGGGATACCCATCCCAGCTTCGAAGAAGTGGCACTACTTAAAAATACATCAGTAGTTCAGGTTTGAAACGTATATGCAAACATGCAGCATATATTTCTACCTGCAGCATATGATTGATTTAATACCGATATTTACGAAACATCAGCTGAAAGCAGCTGACATCCTTCTTCCTGGACATGCAAGCTGGTTACATTTTTCACCATCCAAAAAGGCAGTCTTTTTGGGGGCAAGCATGCATTGATTGACAAATATAGTGACATAGATATACAACTATGTACTAGTTAGTTGTTTCAAATGTGTTTTAATCTTCATATAGAGTGACATAGATATACAACTCTATACTAGTTAGTTGTTTCAAAATTGTTTTAATCTTCATATAGTGACATAGATATACAACTATATACTATGTACTAGTTAGTTGTTTCAAATGTGTTTTAATCTTCATATAGTGACATAGATATGCAACTATGTACTACTTAGTTGTTTCAAACTTGTTTTAATCTTCCCAAGTGTATTCACAAATGGTTGGTTCGTGGGCTGGTTGGTTGTTTGGTTGGTTGGTTGGTTGGTTGACGTGAATTTTTCATAGGGGTTGAAACAACTAACCAGTGTATGTCAACACATCCCGACAGGCCACGGGCCTCCCTGATAGATACAGCCGCAGTTTGCGGTCCATCACAAAGGCCACTGTGCCGCCTGCCACCTTGCTGTTTCATGGCGGTCGTCAATTCACCAAGCATCCATGATCATTAACCATCATCAGTCAACCACCACGATTGATGGTTAAGGATCAACAACCAATCGTTAGCCATCAGCCACCAATGCCATGATGTGCTGCATGTTTTCAGCTGCGGTGGGTGGAATGCAGCGAGGTATGACGGAGAAGTTGGTCATGGCCATTCCAATTTCTGCCCTTTGGATCCTGAGGAGCCGTCCGGGATGTGCCAACCAGCCATTGTGAAGCGCAAGCACCGTCAACATCCATCAACGAGGAATTCGTTCACGTTGTGAATTGATGTCCAGCTTGCCAGGGGTTGGTACCTATCAATGCAGAGGCATGTCCTATGCCAATAAGTGGTGACTGGCGTACCATTGGTGTGCTGCAGTTCTGAATCTGTTAGAATCGTGTTGTTTGAACATCGACGTTTTTTCATCAATGCACAGCAGAGACATGCTAGAAATTGTTGACCTCCACTACGCAGGGTTGCGCTATCCATAGATGTGTAGATGACCAGACACAGTTTGCTAAGGCGATCAGTTTGTTGTAGCTTCATTTTTGACCGACATTTTGTCTCGTGAGTTTTGTCATTTGTGAAGCTTTGACATGATTTGACAGCTGCCTTGAGGTGGGGATTACGAAGAGTTGGGATGTTGATTGCTTTGTCGAGAGAAGTTTGCCCAAGGGCCCTTGAATCCCGACAAACAATAGCTTTCCACCAACCAATGCTTCTGTTGCGCAACTGTGATTGCTGTTTTCGGAATGCAAGCTTCAGGCTTGCCAAGATGTGCGCCGTCGTCATGATTTCTGCATCAGTATTTGCAAGAGCAATGTCCTGGCAAAACCTATGGAATCAGGAATCAAAAGCTATGCCCACTAAGGCAGCACCCAAAGTTTTTGTAGGTATGTCAGCGCCAGGAAATTCTAGCATGGGGAAATCTGAAGCTATGCCCAGGAAGGCAGCAGCACCCAAGATTTTTGTGGGTATTATGTCAGCGCCCGGGAAAGCGAAAATGCGTGACCAGTGGAGGAACAAATGGCAATGCGGAAAGCAATTGCAGGCTGCAGGAATCGTTTACAGATTCATTGTTGGATGGCCGATCGACGAAAACAGATCTTTGTCAGCACGCCCTAGCAGACAGGTAGCCACAGACTCCGAAACCTCCCAAGCAAACCAACTCAGAGACGAGAGTGGTGTGTACCAAGATTTCAAGTTTGTGCACTTCCCAGACACATACCTGGGCTTACAATCAAAGACCTTTGCCCTTTTCAAATACGGCTACAGCTTGGGTGCCTCGTACATTGTCAAGATGGATGACGACATTTGTGTGTATGCAAGCCGGCTGCTAATTAAGATCAATCAACATGAAACTCAAATGAACAAGGGTGGTCCTCCCGCATTGTACGCTGGCTGGAAGCTGATAACTAAGATTCCAGGAATCAACGGAGTGAACACTTCGTACTTTTCCGGACTGTGCTACATGCTATCTCAGGATTTGGTTGGAGCAATTGTTGAAGAACAGTCAATGGACGCCGTGCTTTTTGCCCCTTATGGCTCGTACGATGAGGATGCACAAACTGGACGCTGGGTGTCCTTTGTTCAGAAGGATCACAACATCTCCGTAAATTTCATGGAGTGGGACAAGCGATGGATGCATAAATATTCAGACCATTAGAAACTACGTGGCCATGGGCCATAACTGTGCCAATAGTGCTTTGGGTTTGAGGCCACCAAAAGGGTGAGCAGCAACACTTGGCTGACGAGAAGACCTTTCAGCCTAGTGACTACTGTGAACGCTTGGTCGTTTCAAACGTGACTGGTTGGCGCTCATGAATTGAGGAAGTCACACTAGGTTTCAGTTTGCCGACCACATGCAATTCATGGCTTTAAGATTCCGTGTAACGTGGCTATGCAAAGCCCATCCAGTTTGATCAGGCCATGTGCGAAGCCCACAATCCAATGTCCAGGAGGAGTGCGCATGTTTTTGATATTTTTGTGATCAACTTGAAGTGCAAGAACAAGCCATCAATAACCTCTAAGCAGGGTCAGCCATTGTCGACCATCGAGCAGCATTTATAATCATTGAGTGGATCAGAATCTTCTGGGCGACTGACATTTAGATGCCAGTCATTTGCCGGCAATTTTTCTTGTGTCATGATTCTAGGGTTGTGGCAGATTCGCCCGTAATGTTCAGAAAAAGCCAGTCCCAAATTAGAGATTATTGTTTGATTGTCGTGTGTGTGTTCGGATATGTTTTTAAATTTTCTGTTTGAGAGTTGTGAGTTTCCACATATCAATGCAGAGGCATATCCTATGCCAACAAGTGGAGCACGAGAGAATAATCGGGACACATAATGATTGTCGTACCTTTGTCGTTCTGCAGTCATTAATATGTTTGAATCATGTTGTTTGAACATCACCCTTGATGCGATGAAGACTCAAACAGTTTTTTGCTTTTGCATTCATTTTTTTCACCTGTGCACAGCAGAGACATGCTAGAAATTATTGACCTCCACTCTGCAGGATTGCGCTATCCATAGATGTGTAGATGACCAGACACAGTTTGCTAAGGCGATCAGTTTGTTGTAGCTTCATTTTTGACCGACATTTTGTCTCGTGAGTTTTGTCATTTGTGAAGCTTTGACATGATTTGACAGCTGCCTTTAGATGGGCATTACGAAGAGTTGGGATGTTGATTTCTTTGTGGAGAGAAGTTTGCCCAAGGGCCCTTGAATCCCGACAAACAATAGCTTTCCACCGACCAATGCTTCTGTTGCGCAACTGTGATTGCTGTTTTCGGAATGCAAGCTTCAGGCTTGCCAAGATGTGCGCCGTCGTCATGATTTCTGCATCGCTTGGTGTTCTTTTACTATTTGAGAAAGCGTGGCCAGGGCAAAACCTACGGAATCAGGAATCACAAGCTATGCCCAGTAAGGCAGCACCCTTAGTTCTTGTGGGTATGTCAGAGCCAGGAAATTCAAGCAGGGACAAATCTGAAGCGACGCCCAGTAAGGCAACACCTAAAGTTCTTGTCGGTATGTCAGCGCCAGGAAATTCTAGCATGGGGAAATCTGAAGCTATGCCCAGAAAGGCAGCGGCACCGAAAGTTTTTGTGGGTATTATGTCAGGGCCGAGAAATGCGAAAATGCGTGACCTGTGGAGGAACAAATGGCAATGCGGAAAGCAATTGAAGGCTGCAGGAATCGTTTACAGATTCATTGTTGGATGGCCGATCGACGAAAACAGATCTTTGTCAGCACGCCTGAGCGGACAGGTAGCTACAGACTCCGAAACCTCCCAAGCAAACCAACTCAGAAACGAGAGTGGTGTGTACCAAGATTTCAAGTTTGTGCACTTCCCAGACACATACCTGGGCTTACAATCAAAGACCTTTGCCCTTTTCAAATACGGCTACAGCTTGGGTGCCTCCTACATTGTCAAGATGGATGACGACATTTGTGTGCATGCAAGCCGGCTGCTGATTCAGATCGATCTCCATGAAATGCAAGTGAAGAAGGGTGGTCCTCAAGCATTGTACGCTGGCCACATGCTGATAACTAAAATTAAAGGGATTAACGGAGTGAACACTTCGTACTTTTCCGGACTGTGCTACATGCTATCTCAGGATTTGGTAGGAGCAATTGTTGAAGAACAGTCAATGGATGCCGTGCTTTTTGCCCCTTATGGCTCGTACGATGAGGATGCACAAACTGGACGCTGGGTGTCCTTTGTTCAGAAGGATCACAACATCTCCGTACAGTTCATGCAGTGGGGCAGGGGATGGATGCACAAGTATTCTGCACATTTAGATTTGAAACTACATGGCCATGGGCCATAACTGTGCCAATAGTGCTTTCGTTCTGTGGCCACGAAATGTTGAGCGGCAACACTTGGCTCACGAGAAGATCTTTCAGCCTAGTGACTACTGTGAACGCTTGGTCGCTTCAAACGTGACTAGTTGGCGCTCATGAACTGAGGAAGTCACACTAGGTTTCAGTTTGCCAACTACATGTAATTCATGGTTTTAAGAATTTCCGTGTCACCTGGGTATGCAAAGCCTATCCAGTTTGATCAGGCCATGTGCAAAGCCCACAATCCAATGTCCAGGAAAAGTGCGCATGCATCTTGGTATTTTTTCGTCATCAACTTGAAGCACAAGAACAAGGCATCAACAAGCATCATTGAGCATGGTCAGCCATTGTCGACCATCGAGCAGCATTTATAATCATTGAGTGGATCAGAATCTTCTGGGCGACTGACATTTATAGATGCCAGTCATTTGCCGGCAATTTTTCTTCTCATGATTCTGGGGTTGTGGCAAATTCACCCATAATGTTCAGAAAAAGCCAGTCCCAAATTAAAGATTATTGTTTGATTGTCGTGTGCGCTCGGATATGTTTTTTAATCTTTCTGTTTGAGAGTTGTGAGTTTCCACATATCAATGCAGAGGCATATCCTATGCCAATAAGTGGAGCACTAGAGAATAACAAGGACATACAATGATTGACGTACCTTTGTTGTGCTGCAGTTCTGAATCTCTTAAAACCATGTTGTTTGAACATCAACCTTGATGCGATGAAGATTAATTAAAACAGTTTGTTGCTTTCGCATTCAATTTTTTTCATCAGCGCACAGCAGAGACATGCTAGAAATTGTTGACCTCCACTATGCAGGGTTGCTCCATGCAAAGGTATATTCGTAGATCAGCAGTCACAGTCGGATTGGAGGTTGAGTTGTTGTACCTGTACCATTGACGGATGCTGTATTTCAATGTCCTAGCTCCTATGAGAGTGAAGTCGCGAGCAGCACTGAATATGGGATGATGACAAAGTGCAGTCGCCAAAATGATGATGATGACGATGACAACGATGAAGATGACGATGACGATGACGATGACGATTATGATTTTGATGATAGATGCTAGATGATAGATGCTAGATGATAGATGATGGAAGATCGCCAGACTTTTTTTGCTTCGTAGCTACCCACCTGGGGCTACCGTGACGCCAGAGTTGTTCGAAAATTAATGGTGGTTGGTTCACGCAATATCTTCAACCATGATCAACGATGGTCGCCGCCAGATCGACCTCAAGAACGATACAGTCACTGTGGGCTGCAACATCTTTGAGGCATCCGTGGCATGGTCTATCGTTTCACGGACATTGATCACGGCAATGGTTGGGAGGGTTGAAGCCAGGGGTACCCACAACTGAGGCATCAAATTATGATTTAAGATATTGATCGCACAAGGCGGCAGAAGTTTCCAAAAGAGGCAGCTTACAGGAAGAGAATGTTGGATGAGATGAGTTGATGGTGTGGATATTGCTAGTGATGATTGATGAAGGATGATTGATGCTGAGATGATGATGAGATGATGATGAAATGATGATGAAATGATGATGAAATGATGATGAAATGATGATGAAATGATGATAAAATGATGATAAAATGATGATTGATGAGATGATGACAATTGATGATTGTTGGCAATGAGATGATGATGGTGATGATGATGATCATCATCATCATCATCACCATCATCATCACCATCATCACCATCATCACCATCCATCACCATGGTTGATGATGGGTGCTTGATGATGCATGACTGATTGATTGATTGATTGATTGATGGATTGATGGATTGATTGATTGATTGATTGATTGACTAATGGATTGATGGATTGATTGATTGATTGATTGACAGATGGGTTGATTGATTGATTGATGGATTCATGGATTCATGGATTCATTGATTATTCAATCACTCGTTCATTCGTTCGTTCATTCATTCATTCACTCATTCACTAATTTGTTTGTTGATTCATTGATTTGTTGATTCATTGATGTGTTGATTCATTGATTCATTGATTCATTGATTCATTGATAGCTTGCTTGCTTGCTTGATTGATTGATTGATTGATTGGTTGGTTGATTGGTTGATTGATTGATTGATTGATTGATTATGATTTTGATGCGTCCAAAACAAGTCGTAAAACCTGCACGTTTTGAAGATTTTGACTTGCAGTTCGGTGTGTCTCGCCATAGTGGCGTTCAATTTCGCATTCCGTTCTACCAGCTGACCCACCCGTCCGCTCGACGAACCCACCATTGCGGAGCACAAACTAGCAAAAAACACAGCAGTTGGCGCGATTCCTATCAGTCACGCCGACACATCTTTGATTTTATCAGTGATTTGATGATTAGTTAGCTGCTTCAACCTTTCATAAGTGGGATGTTTGAAATTTGGAAATCCTCCGACAAACATATGATAGACCACTTGGTGGTTTAAAGATGTTTCACTTTCCCGAATATTTGGGATGGATGGTTGGTTGATAGGAGTTGAAACCACCAACCAATAGAGATGTAACCAAAAAACCAACAGGCCTAGTTTTCAAAAGATCGAGCTTATGACTGTTGGTTGGTTATTGTAGGACTGTAGGAGATTGTACCCTCTTTGGTTTTTAAAAAGCTACCAGTAGCAAATTTTGCTCAGAAAGTCCACTGAAAACCAGTGGAGAAGAACACGTGCTACTTCACGTCAACCACAGAAAGTACAGTTTTTTGCGAACATTTCTCCATGAGAGACGTCTATCCATCAACCACCGAAACCTCAAACAAAAGTAAAGTCTATCCTTTGTTCTTCTGTGGCGAGCCCATATGTGAGACCCGCAAAGTGCTGAGTCATCCTTGATGCAAGCTGACTTTCTTTCAGTCCTCAGTTCCTCAACATCTGGACCCGACAAACATCAAAAAAAAACACACCGGAATGGTTGAGCTTGTTGAGGCCCCTATAGATGGTTGCCTGCTAGAGCCTTCAGCGGTGTTTTGCTATCGGAGCTCTGGTCAGGTGATGACCACCTACCACATCAGCGAGCGAAATCTGACCCTCTATGCTTGGCCACTGCAGCATTGGGTCAAGAAGGAGGTGTGCTCCGCTCTGCGAAAGCTGTTGCTGGAGGTCGCCACTGCTATTCATTACCATTGTCAGCCACAACCATTACCATCCATTACCCATTTCTCACTAGCCACCCGTATCGATCCTATGAATGGCTCTGTAGTTCGCTAAGATCATAAACTATCACTCGACTTTATATTAAAACGGTAAATTAAGAACTATTGAACAGCAATCGTAAAAACCCTGGTTTTGGAAACTGCTGTTCCAATGAAATTCCCATCACTTCTCACATCTTCTCACCGTTCCCATCTTTTTTCCCCATGATTTCAGCCTGGAGGCTGAAGTTCTGGAAAATCGCAGTGTCAAGTCCATCACTTGGAAGGTAAAAAAGGCGCCCCTTGCGGCAGCCTCGATTGTGCCAGGTTGCAGCGATGTTTCTGTTGCAGCCATGGGTAGATTGGATTACCATAGTTGGATACTCTGGGGATCCTTGAACCAAAGGTGGGTCCCAAAACGGATGGACTAGCAAGGCAAATTGGTAGGGACCACATGGGTTGGGGGCTCAAGACTATGATGATAGGCGGCTGCCAAAAGCTAGGGGCCGCACATTACTGTACTGGCCATATACTGCATAGTGGTTCACAATGGTTGACAATATGTTTTTCAAGATGGTATTTACGCTTACTGCTATGGGTAATAATAGTACTTGTGCTGAATGATGGTTGATGGTAAACTGCTGGTTAGTAGTGAGGCTTTAGGATTATCGATCAAAAGTTGGCCGATAGTATGGTTTCTCAAATTGCCATTAACCAATATGAACCAATATTGTGCCATCTACAGCTAATTCTCCACAATTATTGACTAATGAGCTAATGGTGTGTTAATTGTTCAATCCATGGTTAACTTGTTAGCTTCAATAGTAGATATACCATCAATCTACCTTTTCTATCAATGATATGTCCTTAGTAAAAATGAATAAAAAGAACTTGATTTGAAAATCTTAGAAGTTCGGAAGAACTGAGTCAAGGTAAGTAGAATTATTAACTAGATAAGTAGATTTAAGCACCATTTAAGTAGTTGATTCAGTAGCTAAACTACTACTACTACTACTACTACTACTACTACTACTACTACTACTACTACTACTAAGCAAAGTTAAGCAGATGATTAGATTAATCACCATCAACCACCATGAGCTACTACGAAGAAGTATTAACCACTATTAACCACTATTAGCACTACTATCCAGCTAATGGTCAAGCATGATCTACGAAGAAAGTGAGTCCTAAGCAGAGTAGATCCTTGGTCAGCTGATGGACAGGTGGCAGAAGCCTTGAAGTTGTACCAACGAGGTGCTTCCATGTGCGGTCGCCCAAGCCATACTCCGAACTGGGCCATGGGCGGTGAACTTCATTGATTTGGTGCCCCTGGCAGCACGAATCGTAGTTGCTCCTCCGCACAAAACCTCATGAGGAGGGCCGAAACCAGTTGTGTGAACGGTATTTATGGTTTTGTGTATCCGCTTTTCTAAACAATTGTCTAAAATCTTGTGTTTTGAAGTCCTCAGAAGCCCATCCTTTCTTCAATTTGCTAATCGCTCCTTTTGCTAGTTCCAATTTGTTCTTTCGCCCGACATACTGTGCTTGGGCAACCAACTGTGCATTAGCCAGACCGTTGCGATGTGATTCATGCTGCCACACCAAGCATGGTGTGCAAGTGAACATTAACATCCCACCCCCCTCCCCATGATCACACAAGGAACGCATGAAAAAATGCCAGAATTATCAGGGCCCCAGCGCAAGGGCCCGTGTAACCATAAACTGACTGGGGTATATCTGTTAAATTGTGTTTTTTGCATAATAGTCTATGAGAATATCTTTACAGACAATGTACCCCCACAGTTTCCCGACAACGGTTGTCATGTGTGGCTTGCGGTATTTGCGAGCCCAGCTGGTTCACTGATCCCATTTCAGCTTTGCTTTGAGGAGAGTCAGCTGAGCTGGGAATACCCTTGAAAATGTTGTGGATTGGAATGACGGATAGACCTGTGAACGAAAAAAACGGTTGTAAACGGTGGTTGCCTACATCGAGCCACGACTACCTATATAGTTAGGGCTCATATTGATCTCTTAGTCACGACCAGATAATGAAACCAATATATCTACCGATAGCTTCCAACAGTAGCTATATAATAGAACCAAAACTGCACATATGGCATTGGTTTTGGATGACAAATGTGTCTTGAGTATTATGGGTTACATTATCAATCATTATACTCAAGACATGAGTATATGGGTTTCAAGCATTATGCTTGATCATCACACTTAGTATTATGGGTTACATATCATTATAAAACATTATATGTTTCCCAGCTGGACCATAATACTCATAATGAAAGACGTGACTATCCCAGCTTAGCATTGTACTAAGTTTCAAAGCGCCCAGCTGGACCTGCCAAGATGCAGCCCATGCTTCACTGCGGCTGGCATCAGTGACATCCAGTCGGGGTGCCGAGAGACCCTGGTGGCCCGTGGGGGCCTCGCGACACAGCTGGTCCTTGTCATGTTGCAGGTGACTGGGGGAGTCCAATGAAAGTTCCTGGTTTTTGTTAGGCTTGAGAATTATCCCATATTAATAGTAATAGCAGGACCCAACTGATAATTGTCCAAAGATCCTGGTTGATTCTTGTGATTCTTTGGCCGACGGCCGTTGTTTGGCACGCTTTTGGAAAGCTTTCAAGTTAATGAAAATTTCCAAGAGAGCAATCACAAGAATAACAGTTTTCTTTGAGTTTCTGGGAACATAACAAGATGGTCGGAAGTATTGCGAATATAGTATCATGAATAGACATTGTATATCATATCGATATCTATTAGCAATCTATACTATACAAGATGATGACTAAGAATACTATTAACTTTATGAATCAAGATTATATTTACTCTCAATTGCATCTGACGATACGAGAGGTATCCCCCGGTCAACCATGAAACCATTTGTGACAAGCCAAACATCTTCAGCAGCTGGAAGCCACGAATCGAAGCTGCTGATTTTTGATACCATGGCCGCGGTGAATTTCGCAAATAGTCAGGCTTGTTCAGAAGTGGCTAATGATTATTAAATAGATACCATTTATCCTCATTACAATTCATCAGTCATGGTAATTGGCCCGCTTTTTAAAATCATGAATTAGCAATACCAATATTAAGAAAAGTCATGGGTAGTGGTCAGACCATAGTAAAGGTCCTTATTGCTAATGAATGGGTTTAATGTCGTTGATACTGGTGAATAGTAATAGCAATTGACAACCATGACCACTACCACCAACAACAACAACACCATGCCATTCCACGATTTTGCTTACCTCTTGCCAACTTCCTTGCAGCCAGGATGGAGTTCTATCCCAATGGCTGTTCTGCCACTAAGAAGGACCTGCTGAAACCGAGCCTGACAAGGTAGGTTGTTGATGGTTTCTATTTCCCAGTTTTAAGTGTTCTGAATAAGCAATGTGAATAGTCATTCTTAGCAATCAATACTACAACCACTCGTGTGAAGCATATTCTTAACCAGTATCAGCCATCATCATTATTCATTGTTATTAGATAACCATGAATTGGGTGTTGTTGTTGCCTCTTTGTCCAGGAGTATTGCCGGTTCTCAGTCCGTTATCAACCCTCATGAAGTATCAGAAGCCAGTGTGATTAGATTGGAGTTTTCCTTCTTCCAGAGTCCCAGAGCTGTTCTGTTTCATTTTCAATAAGAGGTGAACTGGTGAAGGACCAGAGATGTGCAACGTGCGTCAGGACGGCTTCTGTTCCCTCTACGTCAGGCCGGGACCAGGACACTCGAAGGTTGGCGCCATGGTGAAGGGCTTTGGTTTGGCCCAGCCTCATATCGTCACCAGCTGAACAGGGATGACAGGGATGACAGGGATGTGCATGCGGTGACCATGCGGTGCATGCACAGCCATGGTGAAGACTTGTCGTCCACCCTCTCCAACCCCGCGCCAGATGCCCGGAGAAAGTGGTTTTGATCCTCACATTGATCGTCGGAAAGATCAAAAAGGCGAGGCCACACAGCCGGGTGGTGCTGATTTTTCGATTGCTTCAAAAGGGGTGATGTTATGGTCAATTTGATGATACATGCTTCAAAATCTTCAATTTTGGTCATCAAATGTATCATTTGCTATCCATGAGACAGGACCTTTATAAACAGCCTATTCTGTACAGCATTCTCGTCGAAATGAAGCTGGTTGCATGACATGTCTTGTTGTGAGTCGTTCCTAAGGCTGGTGCAAGTGAATGATCCTTGCAAGCAACACAACAGAACCGCTTCAGAACCGCTTCAATCGTAGCATTCAAGTAGTTTGGCCTAGATGATTGAGGTAAGAACCCGGATTTTTCATGAACTCTGGTCATACTAACACTAGTAACCACCAACCAGCATTGATCATTATTAATTAACCATTATCTAGTTACTGTGTAATAGCAGTATTAGCCACTCATTCCTATATCATGATTCATTGCAGTGTTACATAGTATTACCTAGTAATTGTTATTGGCCACTATTAACCAGTATTCAGCATCATTAGCACTATTGACCACTAATCATGGCTGACCACCAACAACCATATTCAACCATAATTTACACTATGCAATGATCATTGTTGCCCCCTTAACCATCATTATTATGCAATGATCAAGAGAGACACCATTGTTCGCCCATTAATAATACCTTTTCCCATTGAATTCATTCACCGTAATGATCATTGCAAATAGTTAATCAAGCCATCAATAACCCCTAACAATGACCATGGTTATGATGAATCACCGTTATTCCCCATCAGTAACCCCTAATTCGCCATGGCCTTGCGCCCGGCTCAGGGTCCCATCAAAACCACCTTCGATACGGCGTCCGGAAAGGGTCTCCCGGACTTCTGCAATCTGGAGGACACGCCAGGGACACAGCCAGAGCTGGTGGGAAAGTGATCAAAACCATGGAAACCCGATGGAAGACCAATGGAAAGCCAATGCAAAACAAGTAGACGCCCATGGAAAACCCTATAGAACCATGAGTTTTTGTTACCAGTTTTGGTTTGGAGAACTGATAAAACCAGGTTGATTTGGACTTGTTTTGAAGATTTTGTAGTGAAGTGATCCTACTATATCATCATGATATCATCATCGATGGATCATACTCCTTTGTGAGCAGGCCACACATGTGCAACAGTCACAGTCATACCTTGGCATCAGCAACACAGTTCAGCCGGCTTCGGCGATCAAAATGCTTGAGGCTTGAAATGGCGAGCTGGGTCAAGCAGTTAACCAACCAATAGCAGGGGATGATAACCAACAACAATAGGGAAAACCATGGTTAATGACAGGGGAACCAGGGGACTAAGGGTGAACTGACCCACTGCCAAGTTGGATGGGGGACTGATGGACATGTCATTCACTCTCCGCTGCTTTTCAGGATGGCGTACTCCAACCTAAATGTTCCTGTACTTGGCACTCTGAGACAGATCATTCTTGGGGCACCAAAGAGTGACCAACCTCAGTTCTACCGTTGAAATATCATTCTCAATGCAGATTCACGAGTACCACACCACGCACTCCTTCATCTAAACGAATGCAAAAGACATCGTAGAAGAAGGTTTTTCACAAAGAAAAACTTCGGACCCAGGATCACCCAGTCGGATCACCCAAGTAAGTTTCTGCACTAGCTTTAAGCTCCACTGTGGACAGCCGCACCAAACAACAAGTGCTACGAAGTGCCAGTGCTATCTCTGGTTGCCTTTTGCCCGCCACAGGAACAAATCAATGACGATGACACCTTGGATGTGCGGTTCCCATCTTGGTGAGCTTCGCGCTGTCTTTGGATCACAACATGCGGATACTTTTGTTGAGAGCTAATGGCCTATCTACTCAGAAAACAGTTGCTGCCCGTGGTGTCCTTCGACCTAGTTGTGAGATTTCACACGTGGGAAGCACCACAGTTCTGAATGACTGCATGTTGCGTTCACAGTTCAAGCCAGCCTACTGTATGTGTGGTCCCAATCATTGGTTGTTTCCTCATGCGGTTCCCTTGGTTTTGAACCAAATGATAACAAAGTCTAGGCAGAATCCTTGTAAAGGATCCATGTCCAATTACCATGAGGGAACGCTATGGTTGGCAACCTCGACTTAGTAATCATTGATCATGGATGATGATATATAGTGAGTAGTAGGGATTCGGACCATTCGCAGCATCACAAATATCATTGAAGGAATGATACTTGCCTTAAGGGGACCCGCAATCCACTGCAATCACTGGGACTTTTGGGTGATTGAAGCTGCCAAGAGACAAATCATGGGATCTCATGCCAACTGTTTTGTGGTGGTTGGTTGTTGCTTGGTTCCCTGGTTTTTGGAACCAAGCACAGCAATTCATCAGTCATCACCATTTTCCCGGTCGAAGTCGTATTTCGCAACTGCCTTGGATTTGGAAACTAATATTGCGCAACTATTTGGTCGGATTTGGAAACTATTTGGTCGGATTTCGCAACTAGTCTTGCGCAACTATTCTTGCGCAACTCCCCGGATTTTGCAACTAGTATTGCGAAACTGGCCGGATTTTGCAACTAGTATTGCGAAACTGCCGTCTAGGATTGCGAAACTCTCGCGTCGGATTGCGCAACTATTGTTGCGCAACTATTCTTGCGCAACTATCTGGATTTCGAAACTAGTATTGCGCAACTATTGCGCCGGATTTGGAAACTATTTGGTCGGATTTCGCAACTAGTCTGGC
>VSDK01017751.1:485175-506757 GCA_009767595.1 Symbiodinium kawagutii | reverse complement strand
TTTACACTTGGTGGATGTGCTGTGCAAGACAGGTTTTCCTGCTTGTTTGCGAGTTGTGCTGATCCGGCTGTTCAAGAGCTGGGAGAGCTGAAGAGTTCAAGTCCGGGCAAAGTTGCTGACAGGGTGGAAGGGAGGCAAGGGCGATGGAATGAGATCTTGGAAAGCTGTCCAGCCAACCAGATCCAGTTTCAGACCCAGAGTTTCAAAAGACAACCGCAAACAGTTTCAAAATACAGGTCACCAGTTCCCAAATACAACGTGCGAGTTTCGCAATACGAGTTTCGCAATACCAGTTTCAAAATACAACTTGAAAGTTCCCAAATACAGGTCCCAGTTTCCAAATATTAGTTTCAAAATACAACGTCAGAGTTTCCAAATATTAGTTTCAAAATACAACCGTACAGTTTCCAAATACAACCGCGAAGTTTCACAATATTAGTTTCAAAATACAACCGGATAGTTTCAAAATACAACCGATTAGTTTCAAAATACGCCGTTGACCCCATTTTCCCTTGTGAGCTACCACCAATCACTCAATCATGTTTTCGTTTAGCGTATTATTGGCCAGAAGCAGCATTTGGTCCAAGATATCCATCACTAACTCGTGACATCCCATACCATGACACCACAAACAGCACCTGCGATTTGCATTCGCAAATCACCGCCTTTCTTCAGGTGGGGATTGAGTTGCAAAGTCGACTTTCTGCATCGACACTGGGACTCAGCAGCTGATTTCCCTTCGAATTTGGTGCTTTCCAGATGTGAATCTGCCATGAATGGAACATGATTGACCATTACTAGCTACTAGCCATTACTAACATGAACTACAGCCATTATAACTGCTTACTTACCACAATTGACATCTGACATGAACCATTCTACCACTATTGAGACTCACGAGGGATGGACCGACTGGTTGGTGCGCAATCGCCACCTGCGATAGCGAACCTATCATGAGAGTTGCATAGATAGAACCACTAGATGTCTAGAGATGCTTAAAAATGGTGGAGTGTCTTTAAATCTTGAGTATTTTCTCATGACCCTACATGAAGAGTTGTGTATATGCTTGTTGCACCTCCAGACTACCCAATAGGAACCTTGTAATGCTTCCTCATGGGTGAGTTTCCCGTCACATGAGAATTTTTATTGGATCCACCGGTCAAACTGCGCACATGTTCAGGTATGCTCATGGTTGAATGTTCACCCCAAGCTATCCTACTAAGAAATGGCAGCAAAAGCTGCGGTCAATTCCACAGATGTTCGAAGTCATAACGCTCTCAGAGCCGGTCATGATAAAATGGGCATGTTTTCTTGTAAGGTTGTGGACATTTTTGTGGACGTTCCCAGGTCACTCAGAACTTAACGGGAACCTTCTTGTCGCGCCTCAGGGTGTTGTCCTTGACGGGTTGAGAGCGAGGAAGCGACATGGCCTCAGAAATCGTGACCGTTGCTTTGTCAAAGACTGCAGTGTCTCGCTTTGTCAAAGCAACACTTGCAACGCCCTCTCTATCAGAATCTAGCAGAATCAATCGAATTTCTTGTCGAATCTATCTATCATACATCTATGCAAATTATAGCGACCTCAGCCGAGGTAACGAGGTGGGGTTCAAAGATCTAACGAGGTCAGCGCCGAGGTGGCGAAACGTGAATTAGGCAATCCAGGCTTATTATATGGCTGATTCGAAACAGGGAGAAGCAAAAACAACTTTTCAGAGCCCGAAAAGTTGTTTTCTGCGATCCCAGCACGTCCAGAGAACGACAGAAAGAAAACAACTTTTCAGGCTCCGAAAAGTTGTTTTTTTGTTTTCGCAGCACGTCCAGACAGGAAAGAAATGAAACTTGAACAAGTGGTTTATTGTTTGACCAAAACCAACACCTCCCCGGGGATCGAACCTCGACCTAGCGCATGCTGAGCGGGTGTGATACCACTACACCAGAGGGACCTGGAGCCCTGATGACCATGTGTGTCTGTTATTTGAGCAACCGTCAAAACTCCGGTAATTTAAAAATAGTATTCGGCGGCCATGGCTTGCAAGAAATCTAATCTTGAAAACATGAGGTAAGCGATGGGACCTTCCCAAATAGCGATACCCCTTTTGTAATCTCTTGTATTGTTAAAGGTATTTGGAGGGTTTTACTCGCAAGCGATACCCCCCAGAAAATCATATCGTTGAAATGTGCCAAAATTGTTGTAAGACGAGAATACTCGGACATCATGGTCGACATGAGCCCTCCACAGAAGCGCCGGTGAAGAAAAGTGCAGATCCGGACGGAGCTAGCAGTTGTGCATAATAGTATCAGTTTATCATTCAGTACTTAATACATCTCAGGGCTGACAAGCCGCTATTTAGCCGATATAGATTTAACGAGGCGACCTACTATTTTGTAAACCGTATTTAACGAGGCGAGGTGTTAAATGCTCCATCCCAATTTCACAAACGAGGGAGACGAGGTAAGAATTAAAATAATTTCCCCAGATACATATACATATATATATATATTATACATGTAAGCACGATAACAATGCTACCAAAGATGTACCGTAGGCGATGATTGAGATGCAAGTCGATGCTATTGCTGGGATCTCCGCCCAGCTTATACGTGGCGGCACCCAGATCCGGCATTGTTCATGCCAAAAGACTGCTGCCAAGAATAGTTGATCCAAGGAAATCCAACTTATTTTTTGCGATCATTTAGGATATGTTATGACATGTTATGATAGTTGGCAGATTGGTGATTTCAAACATTGTGTGCTTCCCTTGTATACCAAATGGTTGGTTGGTTGACTCATATTGTTCATAAAGGTTCGAATTACCAACCAGTTTAACATGGTTTATAATTCCACGTGCCAAAAATGAAGTAGTTTCCAGAAAGTTTGCTTGATTGCTGATGGGGTATGATGAGTTGTGCTACAGAATGTGTTTGCTATAGATGGGTATCATCGCCTTCATGGCAGATTATGGCACAACTTATTCAAGAACCGTATATTTGCAGGCTGATATTCAGCACCGCGGGCCATGTCAAGCGAAGGCGTTTTAAACTGCACTGCTTCCAGTGCCGCGTCTCGTTTCACCTCGTTGATGGCAGGGGCAGCCGTGGACACGCAGCCGTGGAGTTGTGAATGGAATCCCTGCTGCTCAGACGGTCCGAGACGGGTATCATGTACATCATAAATCATTTATGTATGCATGGTACATCAAGAAACATATGTATATATAGATGTACATATAAATAATAACATATGGATATATGGTAACATATTAATGTGTTTGATATTATATATAATAACTAGAGAGCATGTATCCATCAACCACACATGGGGATGCTCCCCAGCGAATGGCCAGTGGTTGTCACCGGTTTCGATCAGTATGGGCCATGGCTTGATGGAATCGCCAGCTTGGCCCAGCTGGCCTTCACCGAGGGTCACAAGTTGGTCCTCGGGGCTCACCGTCAGCTGTGCTTCAAGATGATTCCAACAGATGCAGCAGTTCACATGGTGGTTTCTCAAAAATGGAGACCCCCAAAATGGTTGGTCGGGTGATTCCTATACATAGTCGATGATGGATGATTTGGGGGTACCCCTATTTTGAGAAACCACCACATCTTCCATTACGATTTGGGAACTTGAATGGAGGCCCCTCCAAAAGAGGCCTAATGTCACATGTTGAGTTGCTGCATTCCCAAAGTGCATGACGAACATTGTTCGGTTGCACATTACCACAGCCCACTTCTTGTGGTACTTTGGCTCAATGCAGTATCTCTAGTTCCTCTCTGCATGAGGCTGAGCAAGGTTCCACCGAGCAGGGTAGAGACAGTCATGGATATGCTGATGCCAAGCTCTTGATTTGAAAATACCGCGAGAATCGCATCCTCCATAGCAATCTGGGGGTTCCACTCAGCGCGTGGGAGAAGCTGAACGATCTCACCAAGCTTGAAACAGCACTGGACCAACATCATCAAGCGATCTCAACTAGCAGCCATCAAGCAACAGCAACCATCAGCCCTTATTCACCACATCCTCATCCATTCTCAATCATCAAACAATGATTTGCCATCATTAGCGGTTAAGAACCATCAAATGAACCATTGTATCAACCAATAGCGGCTTATCAATGCTTCTTAACCATCGTCACCACCATCTCAGCATATCTTAACCAGTCACTATCTTAAGTCATCATCACATATCTTACCTCCAATGAATCTAAACCACATAAACATAGACAAAAATACATAAACCACCAGTCTCATCCATCACATCTCATCATCCGAAGCGCTGCCATGTGGCGTTCCCTGGGCCGCGACGGCGCCGCCGCGCCGCGGCAGCGCCAGCCGCCGTCCCAGACACCGCTGCCGTCCTCGCCCCCGGAGGACGCCTTGCCGCGGCCCGATGGCAGCCGCTTGCAGGTGCCGTGGCGCGGAGATGGCGTGGCCATGGCCATGGCATCAGGGAGATGGTGAGATGGGAACTTTGCTGAGCGATGGAAGGGCCGTCCTTAGCATGGAACTTGAGCAGGATGTTCCTTAAGTGATGTCTCTTGGTGAAAGAAGCAAAGGTCCAGTTTGGGGACATTAGGTGTTGCCACCTAATCACTCGAATATACTAATCAATAGTAACATATAGTAACCAAATACTTGACAGCGGGACTAGTGATTAATCACTTGATTTGGTTAGGAATGATTTTATAATATTGTAACAACGACAACCAACAATGTTTGGGGATGGTGACTCTGGTTGATGATAACCAACATCGGTCGATGAATTTTGGTTGATAGTCTAAATGAGAACGGCTAATTAATGAGAATCACGGGGGTAGGAATGAATGGTTGACAATCTTTGACAATTACCCAACAATGGGGATAGTAATTAATGATTATGGTCGTGGTTTTTGGCGATGGGACCTGCGAATGAGAATGGTGATCAACGATGGTTAAGAATGGTTTCAAACCTCTTCCCCTGGTAACGGAAACCCTGTTTTTGTTCACGATCCAGTTTTTTCCGGCCGATTGTCTAATTTCATTCATCTGCTGTGGGAACTGAAAATCAACAAATGCAATGTGCAAAACCGCTTGGTACCACTCTCTTCGTAAAGACAGATGAGTTCGGGCAGTGTTATCATTGTTCCCCCAATAAACTTAGTCTTGTGTTTAATAAGTGTGTGTGTGTGTGCTTGTTATTAGCTGAAGCCTCGATCCTACAAGTGTTGGCAAGGTGTCAAGTGATTTTGGAAAGAGCTTTAACTGTGGAAAATACGGAGGTCAATTTTCCTGATGTTCTCTGCTCTTATTTGTTCAATTAAGGGTTTAGGTTTGATACTAGGATTTCCTCATTGCAAAATACCCCCTAACAATGAATATGTGGTACGGCTTTTAAGACAAGGGTGAAAGGATTGCTGATGGCTGATAGTGATTACTAGTTGTTGAAGAACGGTCAATGATTCGTAGTTGGCCATTCTAGTTTGTGGAGAATGATTCTAGTGTTTATATCATGTTGGACCGTTGGTTACATACTGATCACAAGTAACTATACTGGCCACCTATCCAACACTAACCACCAGAATGGCTCCATCATTAGCAATCATCACCGGCCTATGAGAGAAACTCCTCGACCACCGTGATGGTGGCCACCGTGGTCCACCGTCGGGCCCGTGCCCGGGGCTCGCCAGTTGCTGGAAGACAACACGCTCCTGCGCTGGACGCAGCGGGGGAATGGCGCCTCAGAGAAAGCTGCTTCCACCGGGGGCAGCACGGACAGGTTTGAGGTCCGGTACTGGTTGCTGAGCGAATCCAAAAACGGGAAGCATATCTACTGGTGCAAACAGCAAATAGAAGTAGACAAAACATCTGGGTAGGATAAGATAGGTAGCGAACTATGGTGGAAACATCAAAACATATTGTTCACATATATATATATATATATATTATGTTTCAACTACAATGCATGTTTGTAGTTAAAACAGATCCATAAAGATCCACCTGGTCAAAACATCAACATCCGCAGCTCTGGGGGTTTTCAGGGCCTCAGCTGATCGCTTCGCCGCGCGCCGCGCGCCGAGGATCTTGGCGAAAACCGGAGCTTTGGCCCGTCGACCGCGATCAGCTCGAATGGCCGTTTGGCACCAATGCGATGACAACGCTGAATGATAAGATGATTCACTGGTTGGTGGTTGATAAATGGGCAATCATAAGGGTTGAGAATGGTTTGTAGGGGTTGATCAGTATTGGTTAATAAGGGCAATATGACTGGTTGGTGCTTAATCAAAGTGGTTGGTGGTCATGAATATGTCCTATTTCCATCAATATTTAGGATGGTTGATTGACTATGTTTTTCGCAAGTGTTGAAACCACAAACCAAATAGTAGATTAACCAGTAGACAACGTCTTGATGAATGATGATCGCCAACAGCAATAGTAAATTAGTAATCGATCGTAATAAGGATGACTAACAAGAGCAAACATATTACCAAAAACAAGAATCTAGTACCAATATGTTTTCATTGGCTCATGATGATGGGGGATAAGCATCGGTCACCACCCCCCAATGATGATGACGATGATGATGGTGATGGACATTGCGAATGCGATAGGTAATATGCAATCCATGGTTTACAACAACAGTTGGAGTTACCAGTTATTTATATGACTATATAGATCACATGGGTGCAATAGTAATGATGCTTTATCATGGTCAACCATGTGAACCATGGTGTTCCAAGCAGTGAATTGTACTGATTAGTGACGATAAAGGATAACTAAGGGCCAATTGTTGATAATTGTGGAAGATTGCCACAACAGCCACGCCAACAAGGACATGCCAAGTGTATATAATGTAGCTTATCATTGGCCGTTCTGCTGTCGTTGGGTTATGTACCATGATCAACTAGATCACTGCCCATGACTCATCATGAAACCTCTTTACCACCCTCTTCTCAGAAAACCAGGTCATTATCATGATCAACCATTCATTTTGGTGACTATCATTTCTGTGTTGCTTTCATCAGGATGCAACCACCAACATGCTGCTGATTGCAATACCCCGAACAGGTCCAGCCATGGCTTCACAGGAACTGGGCACAACACCTGGCTGTGTCGTGTCGCAGAAATTTGCTGTTTATAGTTGGCTATGGGTCAATATTAACCATCAATAATGGCTTACAATGACCAACCAAATCATAGGGAAAACAACTCACAATGACCAACCAAATCATAGGGAAAACAATGGGTAATGATGGGGGAACCAGGGGTACAGGGTTTTGACCCACTGCCAATTGGGTTTTGCAACATGATTGATTGCGATCTTAAAAAGACCATCACTGTATCTACATTTTTGTGTGAATTTGTTTTTTGGAATGATTGGGTCAATCGTGGTGTTCATTGTTCACAATTCAACGATCGAAGAAGATCACCATGATCAAGCCAATAATTATCAAGCTACCTCTGGTTGAGCCAATCATTTCGATCAAAGAAGATCATCATCGAAGAATCAGCATTGACAGATGTCCCTGGTCTTCTTTAGTGAATTGTTGGTGATCTCTGGTGCTCCGTGCCGTGCTCCACAAGCGGTGCAGGTTGATGTCCCAGATCTCCAAACACCAAGTGGATCTGGCCGAGAAGCGCGAAGCCGAACGCGTGGCCAAGGAGATGGTGACCGAAGTGCTACACGGGAAGCGATTGGTTGGGTGACTTCAGCGGTGGTGAAGTGGTGGAAAATAGGTGGTTAAGAGGTGGTTAATAGCGTGGGAACGATGAACCACATCAACTATCAAGAGGTGGTTCATAGTGTAACTGAGCATTGACTGAGCTGTTAACTGGTCGACTTCATCTTTTGAGTGGTGTTTAGTAGCTTGGCGAAGAATTGGCTACCATCAACCTTTGATTGAATACTATTTACCATTGATGGGTTTGCCAACGACTGAGTTGGACTAATTTGACTAGCAGCATCTAGTAGCTAATTCTTGACCAACTATTCGATGCTGATTCGATGCTGATTTGATGCTGACTATTAGCTGTATGCGAGCCAGTGGCAACAAAACTTCGAGGTATTTGCACATGGTGGAGTGGATGTTTGACAACCACCAACTACGAGTGAGTATCTATTCTGAACGTTCGGGTGATGCTGAATTAGTCCAGCACTTAATTGAACCTGTGATTGATGGTAGTCAAATTGACAAATCAATAGCCCAACTATGAAATATTCAGCTCAGCTGCTGGATCTTCCAGTTGTGTTTCCTTCCCGAGAGCATGTGTACGGCCAATGATGAGTAGAGATGGAGCACTGCTGATCTGGGATGCTGGCGCACGACAACAAAATCACTAGGCGAACAGCGGTGAACATAGCAATGGCTTTGCAGATTGGTTGGGATGTTCCCGGGTGGCGCTGTATCTATTTTGACCCATTCTGGCCATGACTGCCTGAGTTGAAAGGGGGTTGTTCCTGGTGATTTGCACGCCTGGAATTCCACAAAATATCCATTTTGAAGATGCCTGTTACCAGTAGAAATATGTACGGCCCAGAAAGAGAGCTTTGATGCCTATTGCTGGATAAACTCCGTCTTTGCGTTGTTTGTCACGAAGGAATATGGTTGTGGTGCGCGTTGGTGTGTGGTGTTCGCAAACACATCTATATATATTTATATATACACACATATTTGCGTACGTTTACATCTATATGCATGTTTATTTACATAAATATATATATATATATATATTATTTTGGATTCGGCTTTTTTGGACAGATGCCAATCCATGGCGGTCACAGAGCTGGGATCCTTTATTGGACCAGACTCTGCCGGAACTTGACGGTTCCTTTTTTCCAATTAGGTGCTAGACAGCCGCGACTCGACTGAGTCTCAACATGCTGGAGGAAAAAAACATATATATTATCTATATTGATTTATATGCGTGTATATATATGCATACAACACAGTCATGTGTCACCAGCTCCAACCCCATCTCTGCTCCTTAAATGGTGGCCTTTGATTTCACTCCAATTGCCAGGAGGAGAGAATCAAGCGGGAGAGGCCGCGCCAAATGTTGGGCCAACATCAACAAAAACCCTCGTCCTTTGCAGAGGGTGGTATGGGCATTTCTCAAAATAGGGTTCCCTCAAATCATCCATTACTAACCATTGATAATTGTAACGCAACCATTTTCGGGGTGCCCATATTTTGAGAAGCATCCCTATAGCAAGAGAACGAGTTTGTTAAATTCTATTCTAACCAAACTATAGTGGTATAGTGCACCACCACTGTTTGGTTTATACCAATAGAACCATTCTAGTTCGGTATAGTGAACCAAAACTGTTCTGTAGTTCTATTCTAAAAGCGTTCATAAATGATTGGTCTACCAGCATGACCAACATGACTGGTAAGAAAATGGTAGACAAGAAACCAATCTATCTGACTGGTAGTTGGAGCAGTAAAGCATTATAACATGTCGTGACTGGTAGTTGGTATACCAGTAGAACTGCTTGGCGGCCAACAGCGGTGACCCCAGCTACCCACGAAATCAACTGCACTGGTGATGGGGAGCGGGACAGCACCATGTTGATCAGTCCGAATCATCGGTTGCGAAGCATGATGGCCTCGTAGCCAACAACTAGTGGTTTTAATCTTCAAGGACTGGTGACATCCAGTATCCGCTTGTGACATCAAGTACTTTCATCATTCATCGATGACCATCAAATGCCACCACTGGTTTTAATTAATCTTCGAACTGACATATGTCTTTTGCTGACGAACATTGGTTGATCACTTCCTGGCTCTCGAAACAAATCACCAGCTGGCTTTACGTCAAACTCATCAGGGATATCAGCATCCAACTGCTTTTCTAGCATAGCGAAACTCTTGGCCCATCCGAGAAATTGTGCACTGTGCAGTGCAAGTTTGCCAGTTCATATCAGTTAACAAAGGGAGCTAGGCGACGATTGATGGTGGTTAATGGATACTAAACGTGGTTAATGATGACTATAGTGATAATGAGGGGAGTCTTCGTGGCTAGACTGACGAATGATCAGGCTGAATGATGGTTGATGCATCGATAGAGACCTGGCTAGAAATAGACAGGAGAATACTGAGGAGCTTCAGATGTTGGTGATCTCGGTGATCTCGACCGTCAGGATGGAAAGGCTAGCGCAAAGGCGACGGGGGAACAACGGCAGCCTTTCGAAGGGAGAGAGTCCAAGGAGTCCAAGGTCATGTGATGGAGTTGAGACTTGGATAGACTTCGAAGAGGATCCAAAATCACGAACCTAGAACGAATCAAATGAAATATATGAAAACACATGAAAAACATTGAAAACCAACTTCTAAGAATCCTAAGAAGTTAAGTATTGTGGAAATGTCAATGATCCAATCAGGATGATCCAAGGTTTTTCAAGCGGAAGCATCCCCTGCGGCATAGGCTGCAGCAGCGGCTGCTAAAGCCGGAGGACCCGACGTAGCAGGGGACCTCGGCCGTTGAGCCGCCCATGCCGACTCTTCGGAAAGGTGGTCCACTATGGCGATGCCCAACCTGGCAGATGGACCTTCCCCATGGGACACAATAGGTGGGATTTGGGGTGGCGCCATTGGTGGTCAAACCACGGACCTAAGGCCAGCTTGACATGATTCCACCCTGCAGGATTCTGTTCATGTCTTGGAAGAAAAACGCTGATGAGAGCGGATCATTGTGCTGACCACGATGAGAATGGCTCCGGTTATGTAATTACATCCTTCACAGTTCGTAATGAAGCATTATCGGCTATCAAGGGTTATCACAATCATCGACCATCTCAGTCAAGCCCAAGAGCCCATATTTGAAATCTCGCCATCAGCTTGAACCTCTGAGTCCCAGCGGCTGTTTCTACATGGAGCACAATATGGAGCTGGCGTGACCACACCAAAAATGATCACTCCTCTTCCGCGAAAATGACCATCCCCAAGCTGCAGTAAAAGGGTAGCCTGTCTGTTGGAGAATGCCACCTTCGTGCAAGAGAGACCTCAGTACTGTCAGATCATGATGAAGAGGAGACCATTTGTTGATGCCGGATTGTGGACCAAACCGCATCTCTCACATGAACAACTGAAGGGGCAGACCCTGTGCGAAAGCCACAATGGCATGCAGCTACAGACATCCCACCGCCGTCGCGCCGGAATATCTACAAGTTGCCAAGAAGCCAGCGACAATCTCGTTGATGTTCCTTTGCGATTCATCGTTGGTGACTGGTTATTACCCTGCTTAGTTCACCATAGTTCACTATACTTCACGAAGAATTCAGCCATCCCAAAGCCATCCTCTGCCTGTATGTGACCTCCACTGGTCTCTGTGCACAACCTCAGGATGTTGCGGAACGAGTGGCACAGCTCTTGAGCCTCAAGCAGGGCAACCCAAAAGCCATCAGTGCTGATGACCTGATGCTTCACCAATCTGACGGTCGCATAGGATGAAACAAGGTTGAAACCACCAGCTGATGGGATTGCCTGCCAGCTAGGATAGCTCTGAATAAAGTTTAGACTTCATTTTTCTGCAGCACTTCTTTTCATTTTCACATTGGAGCAGACGCTGTTGCTGTCGTTGCTTCAAAGTTCCAGCTCAACTGCTGGGATCCAGAGATATCCAGAGGATTCATTCGAAGTTTTCATTCGCAGTTCTGCAGGGCACCCCTAGGGGCACCCCTCGATCCATCGTCAGGGAGCCACCCGCTGAAGCTCATCAAGCCGATGGCGCGGTGCAGATTGATCTCGAGGAGCTGCTGGTAGCCATCAGGGTAGCTCCCGGAAGCATCCCTTGGAGCCGCCCGAAGTTCCAACCGTTCTGAAGTTACGTTCTGATCGTTCTGATCTTTCTGATCGTTCTGTTTGTGTTGGCTCTGAGCCATCCTGTTAGCCATGTTGCAAGCTTGTATTGTTACCGTAGTGTCATTGACCACCTGGTCGACAATAGTCACTGCTTTACTCAAGGAACGTGAACATTGTGCAATCTCGCAACTTCATGAGGAGAATAAGTGTGCAGATGATTTCAGAATAAGTCATTGAATAAGAAGGATTAACCATTGATTGAGCCTTCGAAAACAGGAAGGATTACTACTGATTCATCTTCGCTTGTCCATGGTGTAGCCACCAACTGCTGGCAGCTTGCGGAAGCTTGAGAGGCACGACGTGATGGTCAACATTAGATGTTGACATAATGCTAATGGCAGCTGCCCAGTCATAAACTATTCTCAAACATTTGTTAAGCATAATTAATGGATATGGTTCATATAACCGACCTCTAACCAACAATCAAACATTGATCATTAACCACCATCAAGCGTAGATAACCAGGGCCCCATTACGCTTTAACCGCATTTAGCGTTACATTAACCACGTGGTGGTTCATCAAAATAGGGAACCCCCAAATCATCTAGTTCATTGACCATTTATAGAAATGAACCAGCATGAACCAGCCACTTTTGATGGTACGCTCGAAATCACCTTATAGTTGGCATATTCCCTACTATTTTTGGTTGTTATCCCCTGCTGTCAATCATTCATCACCATATAGTCAATGCCAATGTCCTGTTGCCTCCAGATCTGCACCGCTTGCAAGGACGGTGCCACCATTCGCTGGACAAAGCGGTGCGGTGCTCAGGGCGACAGCGATACAAAGTGTGAGATCCGGCGAGCAAAGAGTTATGGCGAGCTGTCCATCGCCATGGTGGTTTCAAAGGGGTCACATCATGTCAGAACCGAACCATTGTGATGGTCAATTTGACCAGTCATGGCTGGGTCTATAGCCATGATCAATTGTCAATATGGTGGTCGTTACAAATCATCCGAAGAATGGATAGGTTAACATCCCAACACCTCGACCAGTTTCATCATTTTTGGGTTTTGGACAGCCAGAGACGCAGGGTTTTGATCCACAACCATACAGAGCCCACTATGCAACAAACACTTTATTGGATGCAACCAACAGTAAGAGGAATCTATCCAAGAATCGTGGTTAAATAGTTCAGCCCATCGTTACCGCAATTCCTCAAAGTTGTGTAAAGTCACTGGGCTTTTAGACCCTGATGCTTAACATGTGTGCATATGACGACAAGGCTTGACCACAAATCTCACTGAGACTGGTATTCTCAAGGCCCCAGCATTGCCAATCAACAAAAAAGGGATACTATCACCAGCACTGGCCACTATGAGTCGATTCTTACTGACATCATTAACCTAGGTGGATTAACACTTTCATCACCATTGCCAACAACAATCAAGCAAAGCCAAGCCATATTGCTGATCCTGAATCCTCCAAATGGATAGCAGCGGTGGCGATCAGCAATCCTTCACAAGGTATTCATTGGTTGGTCTGCGCAGTAAGACTCACTCGGGAAAATTCTTCGATGATTGTGTTTGAAAGGAGCGAAAGGCAAATGCTGCTGGATGGACTTTGGACCGTCCAAGGATTTGAAGTCCTGTAATACAGTAACTATAGTACTGATGAAGTATTGTATGTACTGATTTAATACAGTAACTGTCCATGTTTCTGATCCCTTGAAAGGCCTCCAAGAAGCTTCGGCCCAGCTCCGAGAACATGAGGTGATTCCTCCCTGATTTCCCCCCTGATATCGCCATCAACTCTGCGATGCTGAGTTTCCTGAAGTTTGTGGCCCCAACCATGGAAATCCCCCATTGGGAATCATCAGGTTGGGATGGTTTGGATATGATTCTATATATGGGTTCTCCGCTCTATATCCCAAAATGTTTGTTGTTTAGCCCAAAAATTCATCTTGGGATGATTGTGGGCATATTTGGATCGTTGGGGAACTTCTTTGCTGGTTGCTGATAGCAGGCTTGAACAACCTGCTTCGTTGAGAATTTGATGTTGAATCGGGTCTTGTTGGTAATTGTGATTTTGGAGGTACCCCTATTTTGAGATATTTTGAGAAACCACCATATTGTGTTTTCTTCGTTATTGTGTTGATATGTCTATCGGTCAAAGTCCACTCATCAGAATCATCCCGAGACGCCTAAACCCAGAATGTTTCCGGTCGCCAGGAATGATCACTGTGAAAAGTCACTGCATAGCCATGTGGCGGTGTCAATGAAATTACCATTCAGAATTCACAACTTGACATGGTAAGTTAAACCCGACATAAGTACGTAGTGAATCCATGATGAACATTTATGGAACTTCAACCTTACTTAGGATTCGTCTAAATAACCTTAACATTTACATTTTAGTCTTCACCTCAACTCATCTTAACTCTATTTCCCTTTATTCGTCTGACCTTTCATTAACCTGTCCCTGTTGTCCCAGTCCGGATGGAACTTGGCGCAAGCCCGAGCATCGTCGGGCTGGCTGGGCCTGGGACCTCGGCTGTGTGTACCAACCTGGAACTTCTTGAAACTGGGTCAATACTAACAGCATTTATGGTGGGACCAACTTGGAACACAATTTATGGTCAACATCAAGATGTATCAAGTCTTTATTGGAGTCAATTATTATGGAAACTTAATACGTATTGAAGTTGACCCATTTTATGGTGGAGAAGTTCACCACCAAGAATAGTTAGAAAGCAATGGTTTTGCAGATGGTACACCAGGGGTACAGGCTACCCAGAGACATAGGGGTTCCTGTATGCATGATATTCATCAAGAATGCATGGTTAATTGATGAACCTTGATCTTTTGACCTTCTGATTCTGACCCGTCTTCGAAATATCTCTGAATGACTGTCATGACTCTGACCTAGTCTCTAAACAGGTTGGAATGGTCCAGGAGCTTTTGAGACGTTGAGATCACTTGAAGCAGACCATCGTGAGGGATTTTGTTGAGTCTTGGGTCAGTTCATTGGGACCTCAAAACTGCATAGCAAATTGATAAAGTAGTGCTTCTTCAAAGAGGAAAATGGGAGATGGCACCCCAAAGTGGCTCACCTCCGAAGCTTGAGGAGGACCCATTTGAGCGTTCACCCTCTGTGGAAGATCTAAGAACTGATTCAAGAATAAGCGGTAAATGTGCAGTAGATGGAACTACTCTATAATTGATAAGATCTAAGACGAATATTCCAAGTGTTACTGAGCCTCGAAAAAGGTGCAGTAGGAGTTCTGTTCATCCAGAGGAACCTAAACCAATCGATCAATCAGCTGGTTGTTGGGGATGTATGGAGACTGTGTCTCACTAGCTTTGCGAGAGTTATGTTCATGGTTCGTATTCCTCATTAGACACTTTTAGGGGGAGCTGATAGGAGTTGCAAGAATATGTGACTGTGGGTGTGTTATCTTGGGGGTAAGGGCTTGTCAATGTGGTCAACCAGAAGAATTGCTGGCGTTTGCTTAATTAGTCACTATGCACTATCGAACCATGCATAAGTGTGCAGAGCTATTGGTGTATCCACCTATGATTACTCTTGCTATTGCAGTATCCGCCTTTTATTACGCTTGTTATTTGAGTGTCCACCTCCTACTACGATTGCCATTGGAGAATCCACTTGTGGTTGTCCCATCACCAAGAGGATAATTACAACAACCATGGTGAGATTTGGTACATGGCGCGGCTGAGGTGGATGAGCTGGAGCAAGCGAAGTATGTTCCGCCCACGGCACGCCGGACCCGGGCGGAAACACCAGATGTGATTGCTTGGTTGCTGAACCATTTCCAGCAAGAAGTCAGGTAGGAGTCCTACAGTATGAACCTTTCTCACAAAAGGCATGTCAGGACAAGTTGGTCAGGTGGTTAGGTGTTTAGTTTCCACACCTTGCACGTGGCCTGTGTGAGCTAGCCATCTCCCGCGGTAAAGACAGGGACACTGCATCCAGTGGATCCCGGTTGCAAAGACTCACCTTCAGTGACCTCATACCGCTTGGGTTTGTAGATGGTCAACCTGGTGACCCGCAGTTACAAGGAAGTGTTGGTCGATAAACTGTTGAACAAGCAATCGTTGTGCCATAAAGCAGCCACGTTGTCCTAGTTACTTTGTGTATGCACGCATTTCCTGACGTTTACAAACCCTATTCATTCACATTCATTCCAGTTATGCCTACCAGTTCCGTTGGGAGTCACAGCCGTTATACCTTCCAGTTCCAATCGCGTTCCCAGACATCTTGCTCCGGCCAGATGCGGCTACTTGAGGGTGCCACCAATGTTGCCACGCGTGCCGTGCTGCTGTGGGACGTGGGGACTCTTAGAGATCCGAAATGGAGCATGGGAGCAGCATTCATTGTGGTTGTTAAGGGTCAGTTTGTCGTTGACACTGATTGATTCAAGTGTTGAAAATACATGTTGTTGATCGATTGATCATGAGGATTCGTACAATCCAGTTGCTGACAATCTGACTTGAAATCTTTCAAGGTGCCCTCAAGACGCAAGCCCGTCTCTTGAAAGGGACTCGTTCCACTTCTGCAGCTTAAATCTAAACATGTTTACTTGATCGATCTTGATGGTCCATACGCCACGCAATTCAGTGGTGGCAACCTCAGTTCTAGGTGCCTTGTGACCTTCCCTCTCTTGTACCCTAAGTACCTTGATATACTCAGGCGAACAGCCCCTCAGCAGTCAGAATTGTTCTTACGTTGCGATGTACATTTACCCGAATCTGGGAATAGCTTTGAAAGGCGCGCTCCTAGACCCTATTCCCTATAGTTCATGGTCTCTCCTTCAGAATTACCAAGATGATCACCAGAGTCAAGCTTTGTTACTTCAGAATGAAAATCACAAATCGATGGCACCATTGCAAAACAGGGATCCTACTACTATTATGATAGTTAAGCACTATTCCCAGCACTATTGACCATCATTTGACCACTACCCTTGCAGATTCCTCGCATTACCGAGGCCGATTACGACCGAGGTCCAGTGAGGGCCTTAGGTATCGGACCGCCACAGCTGGGAACCAGCGATCAGGAGCCAGGGGTATCCCGTCCTATCCCTTTCAAGGGGGAGCGATTTGAAGCTACCAGGAGTGGTGTAACGAGATGGGAGAAAAAACACCAAGCAACCCTGACAATGGATGATTCATGTTGATCAATCAGAATTGGTGATGTTTAAGCATGGAAAATGAGAGTTGATGCCAAATGTTTTTGAAGAAATTTCATCAATATCAATCCGCCAAGCTCTGAAATCCTAAGCCAACAGGAGACCTCTGAAACCCCGAGCCAAACACAGGAGACCTCCTGGCTGAGGACTCACCGGACTGCCCATGTTCTGCCCCGCTCAGGTCGTGTCCAAAAGCTACTCCCAGGTGCAGGTGCTCTTGTAGAGCTGGGTGAACAAACGCAGCCCCCAAACATTCCCCAAAAATGACAAAGAAACCACAGGAAACCAGGAATTTTGGGAATGTCTGGATGCCCTTTGCCTAGGTTATAGTTTTTGAATGTTCGTGATCAAGCAAACATTCATGTTTACAGACAATTAGTTGGAAATGCGTGTTTACTCAACTAGCTTTGGTGATTTTATCACTTGGTCGACCAGGTTAGGTTGGTGCCAATGTTGACCACCATTGCCTCAGATTATCCCTATTGTTATTGGTTTTAAGTTGATAAGTTATCGTTAGCCAGTACTATGTATGATCACTATGTTTGCCGAGATAATGATTAGTAAAGTCACTAATGGTTTCTAAAGCCACTACATCGAACACTATGTAGCTGAATATCCAGCCATGCTAAGCTTCTTGGAAAATTATTATCCCTATTCCTAGCCACTATTGTCTTTCCATCCATCGATCTCTCCATCAATCCATCGATCTATCCATCCGTTTGTCACTTCATCCACCGATCTGTTTGTCCATCCATCCCTCCGTATCCATCCCATTCAACCCATATCCATCCCTACCTATCCATCTGTCCATCTATCCATCTATCCATCTATTTTTCCATCCATCTACATATATATATATATATATATTTCTTTTTACTTATTGATATTGTCAAACTCGACAAAGGTAGCTTGTTTCACAACCACAGAGGCCCTGCCTCTCCGAAGCCACAAGTGCACCCGGGCACTCCTTTTCCACCAGCACCAACGATGCGCGATGATCCAGCACCTATGATGACTGCTACCCGGCAGTCTTCCAGCAGGCCACACCGCGATACTGCTATGGCTCTAGCCTCCCACCACACCTCACGGGGCCTTTTTTTGAACCCCTGCCCAAAAGGCTGCGTGTGGTGAACCCTTGACCTGGCAGTGGTTGACTGATGGAAGGCTGGCATCGACACATGTGAACAGGATTGGGATTTTACATTCCCAAAACTCTATTTTGTTCATCATGTGTCGGGTGGCACGGATTGTCAACTGGCTCCCCTGAGCTGCTGAAGCTCTCAACATACAAGACGACTTGGCTTTTCCTATATGCGAGAACCGGCAAACAAAACAATTTGACATTAACTTGTGGTGTGATGTGTCTTCAGCCATTGCATTCTGGTGCGATTATCTGATCTATTTCTCAAGATTTCCTGTTCATCGTGGAGGCTGTAACGACCTTGGCAAAGGAAGTGTCGAAGTACACTGTTGTCCATGACTTTTGTGAGAGCATCAGCTAGCTGGGCACTCGAAGGTACCCACCTGATTGAGATTCCTGACGCTAGATGTTCACGAATCAGTTTTGCTTGAAGAGAAGTTCGGAATTCTGCACATGCTGGGGGTGCTGTGCAATTTATTAAATCGAACAGTGACTTGCAGTCTGTGGTGAGAACAGCACTATGCTTTTCTGGGAGTTTCTCAAGGTGATGCAACAACTGACTTGGATCAGGATTTTCCGTGTCAGGTTTCAAAGGTGGCAAAGCTGAAAAGGCTTGGGTTGTGTATCACACATCCAGGCCCACATCAGTCTTACCCAGGATAAGCTATCTACAGCTCCGGCCAATGCCATGGATTCAGCGGAAAGGGTGCTCACAGCTACTCTTTGTATCTTCTTGCTATGCCATACGATTGGATTTACTGGACTTGCTTGATTTTCTCCTATGCACTTATCCGCTGCCATGATTAACATTCCTTGGTGAGAGTCCGGATTGCGTTCAGAAGCAAACGAAGCATCGGAGAACGCTACGAATCGAAGTCGATCAATGTCAATGGCTTGGATCTTCAGGCCAGTCTCTGCATGTGACTTTGCTTCATGCAAAGTTCTATTGGCTTCTATCAAAGTGCTCACAGTAGCTTTGTTGATTTGGCTCTGGAGATGTCCTAGCCGAGAATAACACAGATCTGGACGACTGTTGACTGCAGCATACTGTAAGCTTCCGATGACAGCTCGAAGCTTCTGGCGTTCGGCCTCAGTGACTGGTGCCTCTGGTTGGGCACGCCGTTCCCTTGTCAGCGAAATGGCATGGATGTCTTTGACGTATTGAGTTTGGTTGACATGAATGGAAAAATCATCCTGCTGTTGAATTTTCATTCCAGTGAAAGTGAACTCACGAGACTTTCGGCTGCCAAATGGGAACAGCTTCTCCAGCTCTGCCAATTTGGATTCGAAAAACGCCGAGCCGCAGCAGAGTCCGTCATCGACGTGGACTGCTAACAAGCCTTCGGTCTGCTTGGTAGTAGGATGGACCAGAACCCACAAGCATGGGTCAAATGGACTAGGAATGAATCCTAGTTTCTCCAAACCAGCCTTGAGTGCTACAAACCAAAGGTAGGGTGCATCCACTCTACCGTATGCCCCTTTTAATAACCGAACCAGGGTTTGAGTCGCAGGCGGGTTCTCATCTCTTCTGGTGGGTCTACGCCTAAAACTCTGGAGCTTTGTTCTTTTCCCCGAAGAAAGGCCGTACTAACGTCAAAGGATTGAATCTCCCAGTGCTTACATGCCGCATACTGCAAAAGTAACATGCGAGTGAGCTTTGACATTGTTGGGGAATCACGAGGGATGGAATCAACCATTGGGTCTTCATAGCCCAATATCACTAACCGTGCTTTCGGTTTGTATTTCGGGCTTTGTCCTGATGTCTCAGTTGATTGGTCGACCTCTTTCCATGTGAGGATCCATCTGGCCCGAAGGATGTTCTGTTCTGGCAGTTGATTCCGAAGGATGCGACATACGGTTCCAGTTGAGATCCATGACTCGATCTCATTCATCTTGGCATTCTTGAAACGTTCTTGATCTTCATGGGAGAGTTGAGCTAGCTTTACCTCACTTCTTTGACGTTTGGCTGCCGATACGAGGAATGCCATGGTGTGTGGTTCTTCTTCTTGTCTCCATCTTTGAACATCATGTTGACTAATGTCCACCTCAAACTTCCAACCTTGGTTACTCTCCGTGTGAAAACACCAAGTTTCATCGTTGACATACAAACCATCACTATCATCATGCAGTTGTGGAAGTTCAGAGCTTGGCACATTCAACTCGGGTTCCCGTCCTGGCCCTGGTGTTACTGGCTCCAATGGAGCTGGTTCACCATCAGGTTGTGATCCAGTGGGTACCGGTGAACCTTGAGGAACCGGGTCTGGTACATTTCCATCAGTTTCGGCTGGAATATTGTCCGAGCTGCTCTGTTGAGGATGGCTTGGAGGTTCCACATCTTCGGATCTTGGGTCTTGAATGAGGTCAACATATTGAGTTCCCCCTTGTGGTTTGATACTAGGTTCACGGCTTTGTTGATCGATGTGTTGTTCCTCAACAGCTGTGACTGGTCGAACATGTTCCGGTGCAATGCGATACAACCGAGTACCCCAGGTGGCCCAAACAACTGAAGAGCCTTCCTGCACTATCACCCGAGCTGGCCCTCTCCAGAACCATCGTCTTGCCCACGTCTACGCCATAACATGACCCATTCACCAGCTTGGTATCGCCCTCTGGTGGGACGAGTTCTGTGAGTGAGGGCTCGACGCAAGACTTGATCGTTATCTACCGCTGCAAAGGCTTTCCTTGCAGTTTCACGCATCGAGAGCTCAGCATAGAACCGGGCACCTTCTGGGGTTGACTCACCTACAATTGCATTGGATGCCGTGGGGCTTTCTTGCATTACCGAACCAGCTCTGTGTCTATTCTTGCCAAAGACCAACCTTTCTGGGGGATAACCTCTATGTCTACTCCACTGATTCTTTGTTTGGGTGGCGAACTGAAGCGCAAGTGCTAAATCTTCAGGATTGTTGATCGGTTTCTCGATGTCCATTTTCGTGAGGATTTCTTCTAAGATTTTGCCATGTCGCTCGATCCTAGAATTTTGCCAGTGGGCATCTCTGGCAATGGTCTTGTGTTGGATATCATGATACTGCAAAAATTCCAGGAATGATTGTGCATTGAGCTCACTGGCAGCATCCATAATCAACATACCCGGTGACCCAGCCCATTGAATCGGTTCAGAGCAGGAATCGCATCACTCGCATCCCGATTAGAGACCAGGGCAGTGTGGTACAAAGTGCTGTTGTCCAAGAAATGATAAAGATGGTACCTCCCACCTTGTCGGCTGGTCCACACTATACCATCCATGGAGATGACATCACCAAAATCACCATGTGAGTGAATTGCGCTTCTGCGCTGCACATAGGGTGGCTGCGCCTCTTGGCAAGCTGAACAGCGAATGTCCGGTACGGCCTCAATCAGCTCAGCTGGATAGTTGCCTTGCGGCAGGAATTCGGCAAGCTTGGCTGCCCCTGGGTGTCCCAGGTTTCGGTGGAGTTTCAACAGCATGGCTTGCTGT
>VSDK01017751.1:447868-485148 GCA_009767595.1 Symbiodinium kawagutii | reverse complement strand
GAGTTTCAACGGCATGGCTTGCTTTTCAGCAGGCAGTGCGAGCATAAGAGGACCATGTTTCTGACCAACGAGATCTATGTGAGTTCTATCAAAGGATATCTCATCAGGCTTGTCACATTTATCGCTCGATTCAGCTGTGGCTGGAGGTTCTACTCTTGGTTTCTTAGATACAGGAGGGTCTTCTGGCTCTGCTGTTGGAGGTCCTCTAACACCTACACTGGCTTCAAAAGACTCCGGTGGTGCATCGGAGTTTGGATTGGAAGACACTCTTGCCTTCGGGCACGCAAACACACTGGCACTCACTCGAGCTGCTGTTCCTTTCTTTCGCAGCTTAGCTTGGGGCAACGATTCCCATGCTTCCCATTCTTGGTCTACTTCTATATCTTCATGGTGACGACGGATGCATACTCTGAGTCGATGTGTGGCCTGTCCCTTGGGTATTGCTTTGCATGGTCCGTGATAGCGATCTGTGCCACGACATACAACTACATGCCGAATGAGATGATCAGGATACATTAATTTGATCTTTTCTATGACTTCCCCTTGTTCTATGACTTTGGTACCTACACGAGGTGCAAGTTGATCAACCTGTGCCATGATGGTTTCCCATGTGAGTGAGTGCATCTGTTCAATGGCCTGCGGGCTGAACTTGCCGTGTAGTCGGCGACGCTTGGTTGGATGGTCATCCGCTTCAGCTGCGTACAACGGTTGATGACCTTGCCGATTGTTCATCAACACTTTGACAACCTGCGATGAAAACTTGATGGGATATCGCTCTGTGAACTTGGGCAACGGCATGGCAACTCCATTGACATGAGTGGTACCTGCGATCTGCCTGTGGGTATGATTCTGGGTACACTTCTGACCATCCAAGGCTTGAAACAATGCGGAAGAGGTCGTCAGGACCTCCAGTCTCTTTCGCGCTAGCAATGCTGTGTCGGGATCTTTCAGATTCCCAAGTCGGCATAGGTCAAAGCAAGCACACTGCGTTTGTTCAATCACAGGACTCAGGGTGTGCAGTGAAAACATTTGACTACCTTGAGGTTGTTCCCAGTGCATGTGCTGACCTATGGCTTGTTGAAATCGAAACAGCACGACACCTAAGCTGATCTGCCACAATGAGGCTTCACGTTGAGACAACACAGTGGAATATCCAGACATTGACCTACCCATGTTCATGTGACTCCAGGAACTCCATGGACCACATTCGGGACTGTACCACAGATTTCGGGGCTTATACTGAACCATCCATGTGAAAAGCTTCATTCGTGAGGCACGATTCGACAGGTCACCTTCAGCCAGTCCAAAACGCATCGCTCTACCGCCTCGAAATTGCATTCGATCAGTGAGAGTACTGTTGTGTGAGCACATGACCTCAAGTAAGTCGATTCGCCGATGTGTCTTAGAGTGCTTCTGGATCTTGAGTACACTCTGAAGTTCTTGTTCAAATTGCTGGATCATCCGGCTGCACTTACGATGAAAGCTACTTAGCTTTTGTTCTGTGATGTTAGCAAGTGTGATCATGTCTCCATCATCAGCATTCTGTGATCGAATGAGCTCCTGAAGTTGCGTTGCTGTGGCTTCAGTCATCTGGCTCATGGCTCGGTCTTCACGTTCATCTTTCGAAGATGAGCCACCATCTCCTCCATCACAGTCTCCATCTGTGACATGCGACGATGCAGGTTCTGGTTGGATTGACGCATGTCCTGCATCTCTTCGATCAGGAAGCCCGGATTGAGGCTCTCGTCCAACTCGTCCCAGTCCTCGATGGCATCGGCTGGCATCTCTGTCATCTTCTTCACATCGTCGGGGATCTTGACATTCTCCGGTGCCATGGCTGCTGAGGAGGCTGATCCCTTCTCCTTGGCTCCAACTTCCTTGTCCTTGGGATTCTTCTCCTTGCGTGGACTTGGAGCATTGGCAAGCTTCAGTTCCACAAACTTCACAAAACGTCGATGTGAGGGAGTGCCGTACTTCTCGAAACGGCGCACAATGAATTGTGCCCAACGAATGTCTTGAAAGGCTTCCTCGTACGTGCACCCCTTCTTCACATCCCCGAACATCACCTTCTCCTGACTCAAGTCGGCCAGAGTCAGCTTGGCCAGGTCCTCCTCGTTCTGATTCGCTTGAACCAGTCTCTGGTACTCTGCAAAGCGATCGGACAGGGACGGCATGGGGAACAGCGGGATGTGGATCACAGGCGAAAGTGACGTGACGCTGAGACGTGGCTGCATGAGTTCCGTGATCTACTCGTGAGTCATGTGTGATCTCCTCATTGGAGGTGGTTGCACTCGGACTAGGTGGAATCTGGTGGTGCTTGACATGCATTGACACTGCTCCGATTTCCTTTTGCTGGGATTGACTGCAATTCGTTGCAGTGTGGGTCTCCTGGTTTGGATCGCCTGCCCAGAGTTGATTGACATCCATCATCAGTAGATTCTTGGGGGATCTTTCCAACAACAAGTTCCGATTCAGCTTCTTACTCCAAAGAGTGCCTTCATCAGTATCTATGACAGCTTTGATCTGATTCAGAAAGGTACTTGACAACAAAAAAGGTGTGCGACCTGGGACTATGGCAACCCGAAACCACATGTTGGAGAGCGGTATTAAAATTGCCCACTTGCTTGTCAGTGTCTGGTGATTGCCAAAAACGAAAAACCAGGTGGTGGCTGATCCTCTGTACCTGTGAACGAATCTCCGATGGTAGCTGAGCTAGCAGTTCAACTGCTTGCTTGTCTCCGATCACTGTTTGAGAAGCACCTAGGTCAACTACACCGATAGTACTTGTGGATGCAAAATGAGATATCATGCTCTTGGAATGCTCGGAGGTCCGGCTGGACTGCGGATGCACGAATTGGCTCACTTCTCTTGCTGGAAATCCTGAGGGCATGCTTGAGTCTGTGGGTCCAGGTGTTCAGTGTATATTGAAGTGCATTGTTGTTGATGTGTTTGTGAGTACGTGTATGGGAATGTGATCATGAGATGTGCAAAACAAAAAACTTGCTTCGGCAACGACGGAGGGGCCATGGCAGACATCACTGGCAACTGCATGATCTCAGAGGCGAGATCAGTGGTTGTCACAACGGATGTGGGAGCGGCTGAGGACGAGGATTCGGCCTTCAAACGCTCCGGGCGCTCGGCTTTCCAGTGTCCTTGTCGATGACAGTATCTACAGGTCGAGTTCGCAATCTTCTGAGCCAGGGTTTTACCCTTGCCCTTGCCCTTCTGGCCTTTCATGGTCCCTTTGCCTGAGGACTTTCGCACTGGCCAGGATCCTCGAGTGCGGACCCGGACTCTCTCTGAGTCCTGGTAAGTGGAGTAGAATGCGGATAAAGCGGCATCAGATTGCAACGTCTCCAAGATGCTGTCCTCAAACTGCATCACCAGGGCCGCATCCTCGTCATTGTCATTGGCCATGGCGGCCACCACATCAGCATCAAGACCATCATCGGTAGTGCAGAACGCTCCTTGGGACTCATCATCATCGGGGTGAACTTCCTCAGTGGCGAAGGCTTGGTGATCGTATGTCTTCAGATTTCGATCTTTCTTCAGACCAGTGTAGTCGTGGAAGAATGCTGAGCTCAGCATTCGAATGACACTCACCACCTTTTCCCACGAGAGATTGTTTCCGGTCTCTGCTCCAGCATCGATGAGCACCCTCTTCTTGTCATCACCACTCAATCGGCTACCCCTGAGCAGTGAATACGCTTTCACCTGCTCCAGAGTTGCCCCTTTGGAGACCAGCTCAGTCCAGACCACATCCATTCTGGCAATGAAGCTGTCTCCCGTTTCGTCATTCTTTTGGATCCCTTTGTAGATGGCCTTCTCAACCAATTCATATCGTTCCTCGAGGGGCACTTGGCCCCAGGTACCCCCAACAATGGATACCAACTTCTTCACTCCTTCGGCATCACCTGTCAAAATCTCTTTTTGTCGAAGTTGTAATTTCTTGTATGCTGACCCAGAACAATTCAGGATCAACCTGGTCGCCAGCTCAGGAATCTTTCCTTGTGGCCACACTTGCAGAAGTAATTCTACTTTTGATGTCCAGGTCTGTACGCTGTCTGTCGAAGGATCGAACGAAGGTACCAGTGAGGCAAGTTGGTTCGATATGGTTCCACTGCCCGACTCTTCGGTCGGCATAGTTCCACAATGACTTCAGTTGACAATCCAGTCCAAAATCATTGCGGAGATCTCAAAATTGGTAGCCCTGAGCCGATCGGTAAACTCCGCTACCAGTGTCAAACTCGACAAAGGTAGCTTGTTTCACAACCACAGAGGCCCTGCCTCTCCGAAGCCACAAGTGCACCCGGGCACTCCTTTTCCACCAGCAGCAACGATACGCGATGATCCAGCACCTATGATGACTGCTACCCGGCAGTCTTCCAGCAGGCCACACCGCGATACTGCTATGGCTCTAGCCTCCCACCACACCTCACGGGGCCTTTGAACCCCTGCCCAAAAGGCTGCGTGTGGTGAACCCTTGACCTGGCAGTGGTTGACTGGTGGAAGGCTGGCATCGACACATGTGAACAGGATTGGGATTTTACATTATATATATATTTATATAAATAAATTTAAATATATATATATCTATAAATATATATATATATATATGCATAGTCTCATCTCTACATCTACCTCTATCTATCTTGGCATGTAGAAGCCATCGGCCATCCTCGTTCCAGGCCCCGAAGGCCCCGCGCAGTGCGGCACGGGAGCTTTGGGAACCCACACGCGATGCCGAGGCCCAACGAACTGGGGTCCAATGCACGGTGATGGTGGTCAATGAGGGTGAATTTCGCTGGTAAATTCATGGTGTTTATGGCTGATAGATGGTTTATAGCTGGTAGAATGTCAGAAAAGCTGGAAAATTGATGCTGGAAAATCGATGGTCGTTGGCTAGTGGTTAACCCTGGTGATGGTGCTTGAAAAATCATGGTCCATATTTGGCTGTGGTTGGGAAATTCATGGTATTGGGCTAGTGGTGATTCCTGGTTTGTAATGATCACAACCATTGATACCGGTGGTCAATGACAAAATGACACGAACCAAGCCGCAGGATAGCTGGGCAGATTGTTGCTTGTGATGGAATATATATGTAATATTTATATATATATATCTATATATATATATATTTATCTATATATTTGTATATATATATATATATTTATATATATATATATATGTATATATATATTTTTTCATATAGAGAGAGAGAGACATGAATACAGCATTGTTTAGCTCAATGAATGATATTTCAATGTCTTTCAATATATGGAAGCTGCAATCTTTCATTTGATTCATGTTTGAGGTTAGCCGCTCAAGCACAAACCAGATTGGAGCAAGCTTCTGTTGTTTGTGGCGCCACAAATGTGGCGTCACATCAGCTTCGAAGGAATGTGTTGTTGTGTTTCGGTTGCTGGAAGATGTTGCACTACGCAAGTGGGAAATGTGATATCTTTTCTTGAAACTTGACCCCAAGTTCTCCCAGCATGTATGGAAAAGGTGCAAATCTGTCTGCCCAAAAACTGGGATTCTCCTCAAAGGAAACACTTTCCATTCGCTTCGACTCCTTGGGAGGTGGGCAGAAAGAAGGAGGAGCCGAGCAAGGCAAGCCGATGATCACTACATGAATCCAGTTCTTGTTAGGTCAGGGCCGGGCTCAAAGTTTGGTCTATGGCCTGGTGAGAAATTTCCTCCGATGAGTTACTAGTGACGAACGAACCCTCAACATTTGTCCATAATAATTATTGATGATGATAATGAAGAAGACTTGGAACAAATTATTCTCAAGTTGACTCTTGGAAAAAAAACAATGAATGATAATAATGATTGCATCAATGGCTTCCAGCAAACAGGAACCAGCAACGCCACCAGCAGTTGATGACAAGTCAGCTGCTAGGCCAATAAGCAGCCAAAGGCAAAGCGGCCTGAGGCAAGAGTCGGCGTGCACGGTGATGAATCATGGGGATGAACAGTAACTAGAATGGTTGATACCGGTGAAACATTTGGCCAAATGATACCAAATGTGTGGGTAATTATGGCTAAAGAATGTAGCTGCTCAAGAATGGTGAAGATGTGTGGGTCATAAGGTTGAAATGAAGTGTATGGTCTGTTGTGGTTTCATGATAGTTCAAGGATGGTTCGGGGCCTATGTCATGGTCTAAATACTTGTTAGAAAAGGTTAGCTTAATGAATAATTTTGTTGGTTAGGATAGATAAATACATGCGATAGATGATAGTCTGGCTGGTGTTTTTTTGTTGGTTGACAAGCATATTTTCATGGCGGGGTTGAAACCACCACCTAGTAGTTGATGGGTAAGCATTCATTCCATTGATGGTTTCAATTCCAATGATGGTCCAATGATGGTTTGATCAGGTCTCCCATGGGTTGTTTTGTAGGTCACCGAGAAGCCGCAGCCATGGTGGGACCTGCAGCTCACAGCTAGGGGGACCAGTTGCTCAAGTGTTAGAAGCAGCAAGGAGCCAAGTTAAGCCAAGGCCCATGGGTAGATATTGAGATCTATTGATATCCCATGGAATCTCATTGAGATACCTCTGGTGAAGAATGAGCTTGTTCGTCAAGAGTCAGTTTGTGATTGTCAGTTTGTATGATTACAAGCTCAAGGGAGATGTGGCTGATCATCATCACTGGAACTACGTGCGAACATGTGATGTTTCCATTGTCGGCTCGGTGTAGAATGATCGAAACCGTGAAACCCCACTGAAGCAGACCCCCCATTTGGCACTCAAAGAAAGTTCCTTAGTTCAATGATTTCAAAAAAATGTGGGTGTTCCCCAGAATTGGTGGAAGCCCTGCTAAACGCAATCATTTCTAGCCAACAAAGGTGTACTGACGAAGCCAGAAATGACTAAAACCATCCACAGAGGATGATTGTTGATGATGCTGGTCATGGTCACTCGTAAGATGTTGCTTCTTGGGTCAAGACAGCCATTTGGATGTTTCGCAGAATAGGGGTACCCCCGAATCATCCAATATACATCATTTTGACTAACAAACCAACATTTTTGTTAGGGTTTGTGAAACCCTGATTATAAAAATTGGACTTATCGTTGCTGCTTGCTTGGCATGGTGGGAATTCCAAGATGTTGCTTTCACACGGAATGACACATAGCGTTGGCTGTGCACTCTTCCTGCTCGAAGCAGGCAGAGAAAAAGCCTCTGAGTTCAGGCTGGGTGGCACCGCTGATCATGACATGCTGGGTCAGGTGGCTTTAACAGAAATCGACAGCAAGGTCTTGCTGCGATGATGCTACCGACCAAAAATGGAGGATACCATGGATTTGGACGTTCAGCTGACCAGCACAAGTGAAAAGAATGATGCCATCGATTGAAGATCACGGGCAACGGCTTGATCGCAAATCATATGTTGGCGGGTATTTGGTATAACATAGATACAGTAGAAAAGGTGAAGTCCACCTCATACTTTATTTCTTAAGATCCTATTTGATAATAGAATAAAGGCACGACCATCTCTAAGACCATCTCTAAGACCATCATCTTCCATCCTTTTTCTCTTTCAAGAGCTGCTGGGTCTCCATGATCTGAGCTACCGGGAAGAACCAGGCAGCCAGCGGACCGCCGCGAAGCCACAGGCAGTGAGAGATTTGCCACCAAGGACCTGGCGCGACACTGAACTCATCCACTGAAGGGGCTGATGATTCGTTGATTGATTCGTTGATGTTGGCTGATGGAGGTTAATGTTGGTTGATGATGATTGATTTTGGTTGAATTTGATTGATTTGGTTGATGTTAGTTGATGATTCGTTGATGATTCGCTGATTTGATCCAAACAAATCCACTGGTGACATCATGGAAGGGCTGGAAAGGTGGCGAAGGGATCAGTTGGGTCATGGAGGAGATGGTTCTATGGGGCTCATGTGTTGACTGGCTCCAGACCCGTCACGGTTGAGTGGAAAGTGTTCACAAATCCTGTCCAACTAATGAAGATGCTAAGCTATCAACAACATGTGCTGGTCCATTGGTGAGTGTTGTTTGCTATCCCCTATTCTTAGCCATTCTTCCAAACAAGAAGCTTGAGAACAATGGGATCTTTGGTCATTCGATCCTTGCTGGGACAGTTTCTGTTGAGCACCATGTCGCGAAGATGATATTTGTGGAGGTTGGTAGAATCCACAGTTGTCAATCCAAGTGATGCATAGTGATACTCTTCCTGTAGATGAATTCCATTCTGTTCAGGACCCCGTTCGGCGCGCACAACGATATCCCTGCTCAATGTGAGCATTGTTAGCTCCCCAAGGGTGTGATCCCGATGTCCTGAGAATTGCCATCATCCATGATGGAATGATCTGCAAAGCCTTGTCAATCCACCCTTACACGAAGGGATTCACATATGAGATGTTGAAGAGCGATGAAAAGTATCCCTAATTTAATATCCGATTTTTGCACGTGTTTGAATAGGGATACTGTCACTTTTGGGAAGCATACCATTTGTGAAATTCCAAGTGATTTCTCAATTTGGATACATCAAAGTGATGATCCAGCTTCCACGTACCAAATCGAAATTCACAAACTGTTGGTACATCCCTTGGGTTAATCAACATTTTAAACCAATGTTCGAAAACAAATCTGTTGATTAAAAGCTTTACATTGGTGACAGCTGCTGATCTGATCTGATATGCTTAGCAGCACAGGTTGACATGCTTTACATTTAAAGCGTAACCATGCTGATAACTAGACAATTTGATGCTGTTGCTCCAGGAGGACCGCAAGGTTGACATGGAGCTCCTTCCGGTGTTTTGGTAACAACATGAGCTGGGAAACAGTGGGGAACGGTGGGGGAAATGGGTTAACCAGCGGTACATGGATGGCTCCCATTAGGAATAAGTAGTCACAATCAAAATAGCAAACAATCACTACTTGTAACTAGTCACTCATAGGAATAACTGGTAACTAGACTTGATGGCAATGATTCGTCTTAGGAGAAAGACATGTTCAATGAGCGACTGACATGATTGTGCACGACCCTTTGGGAAACTAACCTGGATGTTGAAGAATTTCTATACGAAACCCTGCAATCAATGGCGGATGTCCTTGCAACAGGTTTGTTTACCATGAATGCTTTGTTCCTAAATTGTTTGAAGCAGAATTTTGGAATTCAATTCACCACGACCCATTTTTATTACCTATGTGGTTTCAAAATATGGGTACCCCCAAATCATCCATGAATAATTTTGAATAATAAACCTCGTTTGGGGGTTCCCTATGGCTTGAGAAACCCCGTGACACAATCGTCAACCCATCGTTGCGGTCACAACGACGTGCCGTCAGCTTCGTGCTGCTTGGATCCTGTGGGAAGCAGATGGGGAGGGCGGCATCATGTTGGTTTCATACACATTACAGACGTAAAAATTTGTGCATATATATATATATATATATACATATATATATATATATACATATGTATATATATATATATATGATTGCTTTTATTTTTGCATGCATACAATTTGTGTTTACATAAATAAATCATGATGATTACGCTATTTGCAACATACATTATTTGCAGCATGCATTGTGTGTGTGACATAGATTGTGTGTAACATAGATTGTAAGTGTAATGTACATGACATGTAACGTACAACTTCATAGTCCTCTATGTATAACGACTTGCCAACCGTTGCCACCCCGCTGGCTGCTACTCCACCCCTCGATGAATCAAGGCTTTGACGCGACTCTGTGTGGCCAATGGATGGCAGTGAGATTCCAGTCATCTCAGGGCGTTCGCAGTTGTGTTGTTCTTCGAGGCAGCCAATGGGGGTAACCAATGGTACAAGATGGGGCCCCATGATTAGCTAAGTTGGTTTATGATTAGGGTAATTACCACTTAAAGTAGTTCTACTATACTTGAATAGCTTATTAACCATGATGATGTATAATATTTGGTGCCTTTTATACACCACCAGTCACAATGGTAGGGCAGTTTATGGACCATTGTTGTATCTGCACTGCCATTATAACTATAGTCAAGCAACAAATTTTACTGCAGATCATAGCTATAGTTGACAACCAACTCATATGCCAATATGCCAGCATGAGGCTGGGAGTACTCCCGTAGCACATTGTCAATCTACTAGAAATTATCACTGCTGGAACGGCTGAAGGGTGGCCGGGACAAGGAAGAGGAGTGATCATTGTTGGATGATTATCGTTGATGATTGTGTGTCACCATCCTGAACCCCCAGATCATTCTGCATCGGGATCCATTCTGTCCCGTGTCTTGTGATCAGTTTTTGAACTTTTCTGGGGTCCTCATTGATGCTGTTGTCCTGAAGCCGATCAGGGTCCATGGTATTGCTGCCGGCTCGGCTATGTCTATGGGAAACCAATCTGGAAGTAAGCAATCGCTCAGTTTGTCAAGAGTGTGCTCAAAATGATATGATGAATCCCTAGTAAGAATATAAACCTAACATAATTTGATCAACTAGTAATTAAGAATATAAACCTAACATAATTTGATCAACTTGCTTGGGATTTTCTGTGTTTTTTTGGATTTGATTCCCATGTTCGCTTCATGTCCAAGACTCGGTAGCCCTGGGATGAGATGCATTTTTTGGGACCGCCAAGTGCCTGACCGTGGACAGAGCGCCAAGGATTATGATGCTTCGGTGTGTTTCCGATGGCTCTAGGGATGGCTCCCGAAATTGTTGATCAAAAATATCTATATAGAATATAATTAAGCTTCATATGAGCGTCAATGTCCATGGATGATAATAGTGTTACATGGTCTCATTGTACGAGAAAACTCAAGCATGAGAAGGAGGTCTAGATGTTGATACGACGAGTTAGCAGGGTGTAACGCACTATAAGGGTTTCACACCAACTGCCTGTTTACTGCACCAGTGTCCAAAAAGGATTTGGCTCTACCGGATTTGTTCACCAGCTACAAGAGTTTGAGCACCACCATCGGCTGTTGACATCTATTGACCATAGTTCAAGACCTGACTAGCCATAGTTTAACCTTTATTGACCACTATTGGTGACCATTATTAATCACTCTTCATCAGATTTTGGAAACACGACCGGATGAAGCTTGATGCACGGAGTTCGTTTTTGCTGATCCGACTCATGCTTTGTCCTTCCCCAGGGACACCGTAGTTCGCGAAAGATCTCTCTCTCAGGAGTGGAGGTTGTTAAGGGCCCAAAGGTTCGTCAAGCTGGGACAAGCATCATGTGTGTTGTGACCAATAAATCTGTAGCGATTCATTTCACCACAAAGTATGATGTAATTTAATAGTTTTAATGCTGTAATTCAAGAACATATCCATCAAGTAGTGCAATTCAACGTGTGACAAAGCACAACATCACAAAAAGGGGGGCCAAGGCCACCATCACGACAAAAAACCTTGATCAGACACTGGAAGACAGCGCTGTGTTCGGCCACCTGTTGGATGGGTACCTCTTCCATTGGTCGACAACAAGTAGCGCAGGTAGCACCTAGGAACTGTCTCCCTAAACAGATCACGGTGGATCACTGATACCGCCAGGTCCCTTGTGCCAAGACGCTGGGTAAACCGGTACACCTTCAAGACCTATCTTTGGGACGGCATCATATACCTATTAATTATCCTTTGTTGCTCTCCATGAACCTCAGGGCATCACAGGGCTCCCTGGTTGGCACTGGAGAGATCTTCAAGTCTTCGTTTCGTTGCCTGTTCGGTCGCCGGGGCCCGGCGACAAGGGTAGTCTTCCACGCTGCAGTCATTGCCGTGAACCCAACGCGAACCAAAACAGCCAACCATTCCGCTGGCACAGGTGACATTTGAAGCGCAAGATCTTTGGGATGAGAATTATCAAGATAATTAGCTATGTTAAATATTGTTATCATGCTGCTTTCACCCCCAACAACCTTTGCATGTTTGCACCAGGTATCGCATGTTCACCTTAGAAGAATAAGCTCTTGGGTAGCCCCGCAGAAGCCGTGCCATGATCCTGGACAGACGCGTCACGGGTTCACCAGACTGCGTCGAACATGCCATGCTGGGATCCGCATCGCTGAACGTAGCGATGGATGATGATCCTGGCAAGGTCAGATGGTCAGATCCTGAGTAGTGAGGAAGTTGATCATGGTTGATCCGTCTTTGTTACCGTACAAATCATGGTGCCCTCCTGCTTGGTAACCAAGATGCCAGAATTATTCGGCACAACTGAGTGTTGAAAGGTGCACATAGAAGGTTAGTTGTTTTTTTCAAATATCACGCTAGATGTTGATAGTTGTTTAGCACATGGGGAGTCATCAAAATCCCAGTAATGGGAATAGCATGGACTGGAAATTTCAGCAACTCTACGACGGAATGGGACCGTGGCACACGCATGAGAAGATAGCTGTGTCATGCTTGCTCTCATGGAAGCTCGAGGGGGAAGAAACCATCAAGGTGTGTGGCACCCTGCTCGAAGTTAGCTGATCGATGGCCCAGCATTCTCAGGATCAGATATGGTTAAAGCTATGGTCTACCTAAATGAACTGATTAAAGCTTGAGCAGATCGTACACTGAAGTGGTTAAAGCTTCAAAATCTCTGTACTAGTTCAGTGTATGTTGCCACTTCCGCACTTTAAACCTGAAGTGAGTAAGGGCGATGGAGGACATGAGGTGCCACCTGCGAGTAGAAGCAGCTTCAGGATCTGACTCCAATTCGGGTCGAAGCAGTTGCCATTTCAGAAAAAGGAGCGGTGACGCCATCCAGGTGGACCAAAGGCAGTCGGGCAATAGCACTTTGCAAAAACCACTGTTTGATAGTGTTTGTTAATGGTTTTATAGGGGATTATGATGGGGATCATCACCAATAATAACGGTAGAACAACTACAATCTGGTGGTTGATTGTTCAATACTCTGGCCGTTGGATGTTTCAGCTGTGATGCTGTTTAAAGCTTGATTCCAATCAACAAAACCGGGGTTGATTACCAAAGTTCTTGCAGGAAAAGACAACTTCATGTTGATTGGAGATGGTCAGAAGTCTGGTCTTTCTTGGAGATGACATGAGAGTCGTACTCCAAAGCTCGCCAGGGTTAAGTATCCCTGGTGATTGTCTCCAGTGTCATCTTACATTTGGGAAAACATCAGTTTTGGAGGTAGCATTTTGTAGTTTAATTTGACAAGTACGTCTTCCAACATCACATCAAATCATCTTCAATTCGAGGTGTTGAGTGGAATAAGAAGAGTTCCACTTCAAGGCAGGGAGACTCATGATGCGGGTTCGAAATCCAAGAGCTTGGCAACTTCTGAACACGGAATCCACCACACCGGATGTTCCATGTAGTTTGGTGAGGATGATCTGCAGAACGCTGGAATGTACGCACGCATTTGAGTTATCCATCCATACTTGCATATGCAGACATACAATCACATACACATATAGAATTGTATGATGCAAGATGTGATATTTGTGAGCATCACATGTGCGTGCCCTCACACTACATGTTACATCGCTGCCATCGGCTCCTGAGCCTTCGCGGCTGAGCCGAGGTGCCAGCCGGGTGCACGGTGAATTCCAAGGGTTGATGAGTAGTTAATTAACCCATGGTGAATGAACAATCATTACCAATAGGTTGTTCACCAATTCCATGGTGAATTAGAATGGAAGTTTTTAAAAACCAAGGGTTTGTTATGGTTTGGATATTCACCGTGGTTTGTTGCATCAATGATTACCATGTAATGGTTTTTGAATGGTATTCCAATGTGGTTTGTTACTATTGGAACGTGGGTTGTTGAATGGTTTTACTAGTGCTAGTATGGAACGTAGTGTATTGAATAATGGTCTACCAAGGGGGCGATCACAACCCCGGAGAACAGTCGGATGTACTATGTGACAAGGTTGAAAGTGGTGAATAATGGTATCAAGCAATGAGGTGCTCGTGATTCATTGTATGCTGGTACCATTGTGAAGTAGCCGAGTTAGTCATATTTACCATTGGAGAGAGCACCTTCCCGTGGTGGCTTGTGAGCTTCCGATGCATAGCTGATATATAGTAGTTTCATTATACCGCTGGAGCTGTGCTGAAATCTGAGTCAAGTGGTTGCTGCTGCACGAGGAGTGGATGATGTGCCCACAAAGGCATTTGCACAGATCCTTATTCATCCCTAACCTGATGATTTGACAGTGATTTTGGAGCCATCAATGGGTGTTTTGGCATGGTAGCGCTGGTTATTGTTGATCATGAACCATCATCATGAAAACCATCATTAATTAAGATGAATCATGAAAACATATGAAAACCATCATCAAGATCATCATCAACTCTCAACTCTCAACACCAGCGTCATCCAACCAGCATGAGCCGCCAGCACTCATGGATGCATTTGAACCCTTGATCCAACCCCTGGCACAGGCGCAGTTTCGCGCCGCGGGTGGAGCGGCTTGCCATGGCCAGTGCGGCTGGCTGGTCTTGGAACTGACTCTGTATGGTTGGTTATTGTCATGAGCAGGTATTGGAATATTCATCCTACCAAGTGTTATTGTATGGTGATAAAAAACGGCTATGTTGTTGATGGCTATTGTCGTTTAGTGCCCTTTTGGGGTGAGTACTATACAACCAACCACCAACATCATTGCCATCTCTCCACTCGTTCAGCCCCATGTCGCTATTGCTCTCCTTATTGCTGGTCAACAACGGTTGTTCGACAACCAGCCCAACCCACCAAGCAAGCAAGCAACCAACCTCAGCTATTCAAAGTTGAATCAGCCATTGTTGGTCCACACCCACCGACACCAGCCATTCATGATTATTCATACTCCATCTATTTTGTTTGCTTGGTTGTTCTTGGGTTCATCAATTGACCGGGCAATCTTTTACCAATTCCCAATGAGTGTGCATGATTCTTATTCTTATTATTTGATAGCGAACCACTCATAAACAATGATAGAAAACACCAATGACAAGCGTTAACGACGATAAGCAACCACTAGGCAACATTCAGCAGGCTTTTTTTGCGGCTTAACCAGTAGGTGACCAACATTCATCAACATTAAGCAACATTAACATCAACCAGTGGGTGAACCAGCACCACTGGGGCCTCCCTGACTGCGCCAGGCAAATACCGCCAGCGTTTGGCGCAGAGCAGCGGAGTCAGCAGCTCCAGGCACGGCGCGCAGCGGTCGCACAGCGGTGCGTGGTGTTTAACCAGGGATCTTCGCGATGATCGATGGTGAAACTCGGTGAAGAGTTGTTAATAATGGTTAGTATGGCTAGTACTAGGTTAATAGTTTTTTGATAATAGGGATAAAGGGATAATCATAATGATGGTCAAACTAGGTGAATAGTGGTTGATAATGGTTGATATGAGCGTTCATCAGGGTTGATAATAGACATCATGCTTCAGATAGGGATAATAGGGATAATCATTAAGAATGGTTTGTAATAGGAATCAGTTCAGCAACAATAGCAGGAGATAATAGCTTCATAGGTTTTACCAGGAAGAAAAACATTGTTGTTTGGGCACAGCCTTCGTGAGGGGAGTGTTCACGATTATTCATTGTCGTGATTTTGTAGTGCTGGCTATTCATGGTTGACTGTCAGACATCGCTATAGCTAGTTAGGTGCTTGCATCGACCGACTTTTGATTCGCAGGCACCATGCCAATGTCCTATCTATCTATGCGTGTAACCTGCTTAGGTCTACTGGAGAGGCAATACGACCTCAAGAATGCCATTTTGGGACGCAGGCAATAAAGCGCCAAGCGCGCAAGATGATGGTAATTAGTACTAGGATTGTTTGTAACCTGCTCTGCTAGTACGTGCATCTCAAGTTACAGAACAACTGGGGCACCAGACTGTAGGAATACTACGGTGAAGAAACTGATGAGCATGCGAGCTGGTCCAACGAACAGTTTGGGGCTCTATGTTTTGATAGTTGTTTTTTTTCCGGTGGAAGAGAGAGAGAGAGAGAGAGGAAAACAAAGAGAGCTGCAACTAATCCCTTTTTTAGAGGGGAACTAGGGTAATCATGACACACATAGTTTGGCATGATTTTGACCCTGCTGCTTTGCAACAGGTTGCAAAAACGGTGAGTTGTGCAAAATTGCTCGCCCTAGGATCAAGCCAAACAAACGAAATAGGAGACCAAGCAAACAAACAACACATCCACTTAACCAGTCTTTCAATCCCTATTAGCCAGTTGGATGACCATCCCATACAGTCACTGTATATAGCCATCATTTGCAAATTCTGTAACTATTGGTTTCGGTTGGTTGTGGCTATTGGTACAACCGGTACCATAGATGTGGTTGGCCAAGCGTGGCCAAGGGCCTTTGAGTCAGACATTGGAAAGAAGATCCTCATGAAGTACGGCTGGAGGGAAGGCGGCCCGGGAATCCAACGAACTTCAGAGTCTGAAGCAACTGACTGGTGGAATGTGAACATGTGATGTTGGTTCATACTGGTGGATGATTGATGATGATTGATGATGGTTGATGGCCGATAGTAATGAACAAGATTAGCAAATCCACTAGTTAGATTTGGTTAGCAATGTGGGATAATATCCAACAGCCATGGTTTATGAGGTTCTCAATGGCACAAACCCCAGTTTCAGCATGCCGGGGATCTACCATCCAATATGGGGTCTTTGTCAATATATAGTCATTACCGCAAACTGGGCAAGGATATGACTATCGATGTTCTCACCACCTTAACCGAAGATTATGCTGGTGATTTTGCAGTTTCGCCTGTTGGAGATCCTCGTCACATGGAAATATTTTCCCTCCAACCTGCGATACGAACCAATCAGTTGGTACTTTCCAGTTGAGGCATAGGATGGACCTCCATCATGATCAGATGGATCAGTGAAGCTGTGCGCGTTGCAACCAAGCCATGGCAAGGGTTGTTGAAGGCTTCCGAAGAAAGGTCAGGTGACGCCAAGAGACGGCACCTTCTCAGCTCCACTAGAGGACCACTTGTGGAATTACCATGGACAGCACAGGCTGTTGACGACAACGTCAGTGCACATCCTTCACCAGATGATTTCCGCACTGATGTTGATAAGTAGATTGCATAAGTATATAGATATTACTTCAGAGATTTGTTAGTAAACCAATAGCTGTTTGGTATTCTAAAGTCAGTGACCAAACAAATCACCAAAACAAAAATGACCGCTGAATTTGCCCAAAAATCACCCACCCAATCACTGACTATAAAAATCACTCAATCATTGGAATTTTGTGCCCAAAGTGCTTGGCCAGGTCAAGGCTTGGGTCGTTTGAAGAACGGTCGGACGGAGTGTGTTCAGGTGTGGGGGGAGCGCCAGGCGAAGCGGCCAACCGCTTGGGTGCGAAAAACATGGGGGGCATCTGAGAATGATCACTAGTGACTCCTGATATATCACTAGTGACTCATAGATTATCATAGTGAATTCATTCTGGTGAATCAGGTGGAGAGGGCGAATGATTTACGGAGTTGATGGTTTTGGCGAATGCCATTTGGGTATGTCCCCCGCCAAATTCATCCAAAGCTTGTGTTTTTTTGTGTCGGGGCATCCACTTTGAGGGCATCCACTTTGAGAATGTCAGTTTTCCACTGGTCGGAATGCGGCAGGCCGTTCCCCATAGCGAAAACACCCAAGCCACTGATTTTACAAAAGTTTTGAATCAGAAGTTGACCCCAGTTTCTAGCGTCGTTCGAAACTCTCCAGGTGCCTGTTACGGCTTTGACTATCAGGTTTCGAGTAAACTGTTGGGGGTGCCTCATGTCTCGTGGCGATAGTTGCATCCAATTGTCCCAGTTTCAAGCGAATCCAACATTTTTCCAACGTCATCCAACCTCCTGACCCCCTTGTGCACGATCAGGGTGAGAGGCGCGAGGACAAGAAAGGCCTCGGAGTTGAGAAGCGAAAGTCCGAGGAGTGCAGAGTTGAAGCAGAGCAGATGCTCAGCCTGGTGGAGGGATCATCTAAAGCTGCATGAGATCTTGTGAATTGCTTGGAGTGCCGCTTGCAGCTTGCCATTCAAGTCCAAGGTTGGGTAAAAACATGAGATCCAGTCCCCAAAGACATGACTGCCAAAAACCGACGAGCCAAAAGCTGTGAAGTTGGGAGTGCACGGGTTCAAGTCCGCCGTGTCCGTTGTTGAACGCTCCCAGAGTTGGAGCAAACTCATCTCCAGAGTTGCGTGCCTCAGGAGCAGTGGGACAACTGGTGGGCTGATTGCTTCAACAGTGTGGTCCGGAACTTTGGACCAGGGCCTGCCCACCATGCCATGGTGTGCACACGAGCCATGTCCATCATTTTGAGTTGTGCTCCTGGTAGCAGAAACTCTGAATGCACAACTTACTTCCCTGGATGCATTGTAACATGTCATGATTTCCATGACCAGTGGGTCAGCCAATGCTATTTTTTGATGTCCCCGATCAGCTGCACCGTTTCTGAACAGCGCTATGTTGTTAGATTCAGTTGGCCGTTGAACAGATTTTCTTGGGATGTGAATCAAGTATTTGCTACCTGAACCATGTGTACTGCATATGGCAACGACAGTGAAGAGCATAAGTATGTTTATTGATAGCGGACCCATGTTGGGTGGTTTTCTTTGTGGTTGCATTTTTGCTTGAGTACCCACTTAGCGCCTATAACAGGACACGGGTCCGGCATTCTTGATGATTGGCTTCTGCATTTTGATGTACGCGTGGAACAGCACTAGTTCAATTTTGCACATTCATCGACTATGATTGGTCGTTTCCAAGTGGATATCTCCTGAAAATTCTTGGTTGGATCACCATGTTGACTGTTTGCCTGCTTGGTGTTGATTCCAGTGCTTTGTTGGCGATATATCGGATGGTCCCAACCTAGTAACTTTGAATGTAGTGAACATTTTGAGCATCTCAAGTATTTCCACGAAAAAGCTGATTGTTTTGCAACTGTTGGCTTGGGGTAGCAAATGCAATCTCCCTTGTCAAAAAGCTCTATTTGGGTCCTAGAATGGGTGACGATCAACCTGGTTTACATAATTGCCGGTTTAATTTTGCCTGTTTTCATATTCTTATGGTCTATTCCTATAGTCATACATAGTATTGCTTGCTTGCTTCCTCGCTTTAGTTATTCATAGTCTATAGCTATAGCATAGATTAGCATGGCATAGATTTACCAGTTGTTTAGGTTACGTAGCGTAGACCAGCTGATATTGTTGCTTGCTTGCTTGCTTGCTTCCTCGTTTTAACTAATTTAAATAAAGCTGATTATAATAAATACGGGGAGCAATCATGATTATAATCATGATTATAATCACGAAGAATCATTTGATCATTATGTGTTTTTCTGGCTTTTATTTGTATTGATTGCTATGGCTGCTTTAAAATGATATAATTATATAATTATATATACTTCATTGCTTGTGATTCCCATTTTACCAACTCGAACTCAGCTGAGGCCAAGTCGATTTCCGTGAAAGCGGAGAGTCGCGCAGACAGCAGCGATAGCGACGACGAGCCTCAGGAGCACCGGGTTACGTGGGTAGTTGGTTAGTTGCGGGGGGGGAGCTCGGTTGCTCGGTTGCTTGGTTGGTCGGTTGGGTAGTGGGTTGGTTGGGTGGGTGGGCGGCAGCTTGGTGATTTCAAATTGGTGATAGTAGGCTTGGTAGCTTGGTTGGCTGCTGGGTCGTCAAATTGTCAAAATTGCTGAAAACGAAATGGTCATAGCCAGAGGCGCCATAGCGAAGCTTTCGTGCATGAGTCGTTGCATCTTCAATTACAGTACAGAAAATCCCACCCTTCGAACGGACGGTTTTGGGGCCGATTGATTCTCGGAAGCCAATCATAATGCAGTTTAAGGTAATCGAACAATGCATATACTCATTATCAATCAAGATGAATCATATGGCTAGCCATATGTTTCCATGATGTTAGATGATTCACACATTCGCCTGTTATATTCTCCACCGAGACTCTGGAGCTGAGAAGCCGCGTCCAGTGGCAACTTGAACCAGTGTCATGGGTGGAAATGCACCACTGCATGCTGCAGTTCTGAGTGAGTGGACCCAAGTTGTGAGGATGATAAGTTCAGGAGATTGGTTTTCCGGTCCTTGGAGTGTGTAGAGTGCTTTCGACCTGCTGATTTCGTAGCAGACTTTGTACTCAGCATTTGTATCAAGGGTGTTAATGGTTGACCTATGTTCATACAACTTGAACAAATATCAACCATTGTAGCTATCAGCTATCAGTCAGTTTTACTCGACTGTCTATTAGAACAGTTCTCCAGTTTCTCCGGCATTGCCAGTGTCAGTCATCGCAAGTGTTCGATTGTGACCATTCGCAAGGAGTGACTGTCTATTCAAGCATGATTTACACTTGAAAGTATCAGTCGCTATAAGATCAAGCAGTTTGAGGGTCAGGATGCGCAATCTTTCAGCTTTCCATTGGGCTTGTTGTTGGTGACCCTTGCCAGGGACAATCAGCAGAGGGAGGACGCATCACTGCCATCAAGAAAGCGGGAGTGGGGTGGCCTGGTTCGGCTGAGACTTCTAAGTATTGCTTCAATGCCACAAGATTTCTTCATATGTTTCATGTTTCTCATAGGACATGTTCATACACCTTCAGTTTTTTTCATTCGTCTTCATGCTTTCATTTACTTTGGATTGAAGTTTCGACCACGCTGTCGCGTTTTAGGTGGACGTCCTTGCTCATGCTTGCACAGGGGGATTTTACTGTGTTTATTACGTGACCTTCACGTTCCGAGACTGCAAGGTCTTGCTATGACATTGCAGTCAAATGATCCGCTGCCATTGGTTTCCCCTCACCAGGAAGGCATTTCTACCGCAGTCATTTTGAGTACCTCAGGCTCACCATCGATGCTCTCGCTTGTTCCCCCCACTCACCAAGTTTCACGGTGTCAACGATGCATCCCAACACCAATGGCAACTTGGGAGGTTTTGCACCAGCTCTGGAGAAACCTTGGAATCACCGGCGATTTCATCGTGGCTTCAGATCTTTTGCGTAGGAACTGGTATCTGGTGCCATCCAGTTGTGTGCTGAGGCCATGAAGGGCAAGCTCCGGCGCGTGCTGCGCCAAGAGAGCCACTTGGTAGCAGCAAGCTCCGCCATTGCTTCGTGCTTTTGTGGACCGTTGTGGATGGTGGTGAATCAATGATGGCAGGAAGTGTCTCACTAAAACAATCAACGACTGAAGCCACTCACACTGAGGACTGTTAGTGCTTGGCTCAAGCGTAGAAAGGTCAGATTTTAAAGGTGAGTTTTACAGCCATGGCTGGCCGTCACTTTTCTCGAGCGCTTGCCATCATGGCAGTGGGCGTGCAACTTGTCAAGAAGTTAGTACTTTTTAGCATCAATCTACCAGGATTGATTCATTTCATGCGGGCCGGCATGAACATTCTATTTGGTGTCATCCCTTGGGGATTTTGCCTTGTCATTAACAAACCCGAACTATGTATCCTCAGGATTTACTGTTTCCATTTGTTTCGTGCCCTGGATGCTTTGAATTACTTGGGATGAAACGTACGATGTAATGTTAGAAATCACAAGGACCGCAAAAGAAGAATCCCACACGTCGTGATGGCAATCAGTCTTGACCCATACCCCTTGTTCTGAGGAAGTTTTGCCCTGACAAAGTTATTGAACTTCTGCCATATAAAATTTGGCATTTATTTTTGGGGCGGGTCACCCAGGGTATTTGCTAGGAGCCCATGGCATAGGACAACATGGAGCTTCTATACGGTCTCAGTGTTGAAGTGTCTATGATCACCATGTGACGATAGACTGTCTACCCATGTCTACCCTCAAAAAAGGGATGATCGCAAAGATCGGAGAGAGGCCTTAAGGAAAAAGACATCCATTGAAATTAACTATTTGCCCATCAATCAATCAATCAATCAATCAATCAAAATCAAAATCAAAATCAAAATCAAAATCAAAATCAAAATCAAAATCAAAATCAAAATCAATCAAAATCAATCAAAATCAATCAAAATCAACATCATCATCATCATCATCATCATCATCATCATCATCATCATCATCCTCGTCATCATCCTCGTCATCATCATCCTCGTCGTCATCATCATCATCACCACCATCATCATCATCACCATCACCATCACCATCACCATCACCATCGCCGCCGTCCTCGTCGTCGTCGTCATCATCATCATCATCATAGTTGTGTTGTCCCTGTAATTTGTGACAGTCCGTGGCTGGTCACCAAGGAACATCTCACTAGTTGCTGGTAATCAGTAGGTCAACACCAATCAGGTACCTACTGTGTCATCATATGTCATCATTGGTTGCCACCAGACTTACAGGCATCAGTGAGACTGGGCTTCATGCTCTTCATGGTGATTACCATTGACTAGATATTAGAACCATCATAGCAACTGTAGTATACATTAGACAGCATGGTCAAGTCTGGTCAGTTGATGTTGTTGGGCAACAGTGATTGACATCGGTTGACCTGCGCCTCTAGCACTAGCAGTGAAGAATCGTGGGAGAGATTGATTGATCAAGGAGCAACTGTTGATCCATGGCATTGATATGGCTGCTCGTCATGAACTAGCCATTTGGCGGTTTCTTAGAACAGGGGACCCATGAAATGATTGGTTTATTATTGTTATTACTGTAAATGATGAATAAACTGCATGATTTGAGGCTACCCTTCTTTCAGCTACCAGTACAAACCACAATCTTTGACACATCCCCATTGGTTGCTCCATTTCTTGAGGTCGCTTCTCTCATTGAAAGGCTGCGGATCCGGATCCGACCAGTGACTTGCTTTGACTCGGATGGCTCGAAACATGTGACAGGGCCCAATACTATAGCAATAAAATGGCAATAATCAATGTGTTCAATGGCTATGATAATGGTTAAGAAGGAGGAAGAATGGATATGATATGATGCTGGTTTACACTGGCTAGCAATGATTGGTTAGTGATGGCTGACAAAGGAGGATGGCAGCCAACAAAGCCAATGAAGTATAGCAGTACCAGGAATCCGCTCCATTTGCCTACGTCCGAACATCATGCGACATCTCGGATCTCAAGAGGGTTCTTTGCAACAGCTATGCTGGGGTGCTGTTGAGAATCCTTGGGAATCAAGAGGCATCAGAGGACTGGATGATCATGAGAAGAAAATTGGGCCATTTTGTGCTTCTACGATTCAGCAATCACGTCAAAACATTCTCGGCACAATGGCATGGCATAGCCTCGATTCATCCGCCGTGTGTGCAGCCACTACTCAGGCCACAGAGCACTTGTAGCAGCTTGGCGGAGACGGGCAAATTCTGAGATCTCGAGAATGATGGCGTTGACACATCTGATTTTGCTGAGCATAGTTTGCTTTGATCATCGATATAGTGCCAACGATGATTCCCTGTAGCCGCTATGGACACGCTCCAGGGTTGACCCAGTAGCCGGCAGGTTGAGTACCCACGGGAGGGCACCACACCAGCCATAGTCAGCTGCGGTGCTTCACCGGATGTTGATCCGCCAAGCCATGGCCCAACTGGGGGCAGCCAAGAGTAGACGTCCATTGGATGGTGATGAAAATTGCAAGCCATAGATAGCCATAGTAAGCTTCGTAGGATTCGCTTGAGTTCAGGTTCATTCCCACATAATTGCACTCATCAATGTGTATTTGTGTGTTTGTATATGTAGTTTGCTACATTGCATGCATTGATTTCTGCGTTTACTGACCAACATTTGCATGTTCAAAAACTTATGCATGTACATGTGTATGTATGTATATATCTATGTATATATCTATGTATATACATACATATACTCGGGCTGCTTGCTGCCCGATTGCCAATGTGCATACCTTGGGTGCGCAGCTGTAATTGCTACTGTACATCTACACAAATTCAGGATTTTTTGTACCACAGGCCTACATCTACCTTTATGAATGACTTTGGATGTGCTGCTATGGCTGAGGAAATACAACTTGCGCACCGCTGTTGACGGGTGATGTGAGAAAATGTGTGACACCTCAACCAGAGATCTTAGGTAGATAATGTTTCTTCTATGGTTCTGTGGATCCACCCCGGTTTCGGCCAGTGAGGTATCACGAGCGGTGGTATCTCGATGGCTTATGAGAAGTTCTGTCCCAAATTTGGTGCCTTGGCCAGGTGCGTAGCTTGTTGCCGGGCACTGGCACCATCATGGGGGCGGCTGCTTGTGGTACAAGCTGTGGATGGGAGTGGGAGAACTATAATTAGCTGATGCCTTGCGCTGGCATGCGTAGCTTGTGTTGCTTTTCAACAGCCGCGCACTGGCACCACTTCTCATGGGCGGCTGTAAGCGGCCACACTTAACCTAGAGACTTTTTCAGATTCCATGTGCTGTAAACGCTATTTTTTAGGTGGTTGTAAGCTGAACCTTTGGCTTTTACGCTCAAGCAGAAAGAAGAACCTTTGATACGGTGTTTGGGAGCACCCGGTTCGAGGCTGGGACTAAATGATAACCACGACAACTCAGTGATGATCTCGAGATGCTTGATGGCTACATTGATCAGCCGGTACGGCGCTGTGAGAACCGTTGCTGCCTCTTGTTGTTTGCTATCAACCAGCTTGACCAGAGCCACCCATGGCTCAAGAGGGGGAGCGCTTTGGTAGCGTCGTTGCCAAGGAAACAAGACAGTGCTGCTCAAAACACCGAAATCCGTGGCATTTTCCATCGTCCCTCGGTCGAGCAGCGGTAGCACATGCGCCCTTTTCAGCGATGCATTAGAACCAGTTTCGTTTTCCCCATGAATAGATATCATCGTGTTCCATACTGGAGCTCCTGTTCCATATCCTGTTCCATATGTCATCTAATATCTGGGTACTTGTGGCTATGCACAGGAAAATTCTCCAACTGGCGACTCGGAATCACCAAAACCATGATTTCGCTAATCCATATCTGGCTGGTGGTTTTAAGCATGCTTATTTTCCCCAATATTTTGGGTTGGTTGATTAGCCAAGTGTTTGGGATGACACAACTAACCACCAACCAGTAATGATCAGTATTAACCATAATAAATCATCAATTTACCATTGTCAACCATTCTTTACCATCACCAATGAACCATGGCTTACAACCACCAATCAGTTATCCTACTCTAAATCATCAATCCATCGGAAACTGTCCCAGCTCGCGGAAGGAGAGCTGACTTTGGCAGTCATTTAGAACCTCACCTGCACAATCCAGTTGTCCTATCCAAAACATTTGAGAAGTAGTTAAAGTGAGTATAGTTAATCCAATTGGAGATAGGACAATTGTTAACTACTTCCTGTATAGTTAATCCAAATGTTGGATAATCCAATTGTCCTGTATTTTGTTGTCCTATCCAATTTAATATGACAATTGTTAACTACTTCCTGTATATTACAATAATCCAATTGTCCTGTATTTCAGATTATAGTTGTTCTATCCAATTGTTGGATAATCCAATTGGAGAGTGAGTATAGTTAATCCAATTGGATTATCCAATTGTCTATCCAATTGTCCTAATATGACATTTGAGAAGTAGTTAAAGTAGTAGTCAAATAAGTAGTTACTTTTGATTCGTGATGATACTGAGTGTGGGTTACAAATAGTAGCTGCTTATACTTAATTTGATGAATGATATGAAGTGTGCTGGTGGATGTATCCAGACATCCTAACAAAGCAGAATGTATCAGCCGGAGACTTGGGTTTTGCCAATCATCCTGGGTGTCACATCAACTAAGTACCACAGAATATGTGCGGCGATACTAAAATCATCATTGCACCAGAGCCGGCTATCTATTGGGGTCCAAATGCTGGCAGTTCTTATCCTGAATTTTGGGATTGCGATCCACGGCAGAGTGGAAGCCATTGGGTCGTGTCCTTGCAGGTCACACGAGATCATGCGTACGCCGAAATGAGTCTCAATCTCTCAGCGTGTCTCGGCTCTTTGGACAGAAGGGTAACTGTCGTAGCATTGTGTCCATCCACGTCCTTAGACAAGTGTGGAGAAAGCGGTTCCCACAGCGCAAAAATGAAAAAATGTCTTGTGGAGAAACCAACCATTTGAGGGGTGCCCCCCCTTTTTGGACTAAGTAGACATCAATGATTATCAATCTACATAGAGAAGTGAAGAAGATATAAGATCCAGTTGTTTCGGGAGGGACAAAGGCTGCAGAGTCCTTCCATCACCAAAACTCCTCCAAAATGACTCAGCTTTTGTCACCAATCAGTTCTGTTGGTTCTTTTGGTTCTTCTTCGGTTTCTCTGGGGGGGTTGGGGTGTTCAGTGCCTCAGCTGAGTGCCCACCAGGACAGAGACCTACAAGACAAACAGCAAAGCAGCTTTCGCTTCCAAGCTGCAGATCAGCGCATCGGAGCGTCGCGGCGTTCTGACTATGTAGAGACAGGGGGGATAAGGATAAGGGTAAGGATAAGGGTAAGGATAAGGGTAAGGATAAGGGTAAGGATAAGGGTAAGGATAAGGGTAAGGATAAGGAGGATAAGTTGTATTGGAATCCAACTGCAACTTATCTCATCTTTCAGTTGTTTGAATTCACGATCCAAAGATTTTCTTTGGGAAACCCAACGAGTGATGTGGATGCCTAGGGGTCAGTGGGGGCACCTGGCGTGTAGCCCAGCATAAGCCCAGCCAGCGAAGAACTGATGCTGTTGGGACCAATCGTTCCTGGACGGGCATCACTGGCAATCACGGAACTAGTTCGTATCAACTTCTTTATTCGTTCTACTTCAAGGAACTATTGTTGATACTAGTGCTGTTGCTGATTAGTTCTCATATGTTATCGTGTTTCAGCATCGTCCTTTTCAGTACTTGAAGGTTCTGGTATTTGTTGCCGCCATGAAACCATGATTCAGATCGGGGTTACCCCAAAGTTGCCGGTGGTTTCCCTAAATGGTGGTTTCTCAAGCCATAGAGAACCCCCAAAAATTTGTTGGTTTACCGCTATAAATGGTTAATATTGGAGGATTTGGGGATACCCCCAGTTTTCAGAAACCACCAAATGATGGTGGTCAAAAACTGTTGGATAGCTTTCCCTATGCAAAGCATATTTGTTGCATCTTTAGACCAAAATAAATCGCCAAACAGTGGAGGAACCTCCAGCTATTCACAACTTGTCACAAGAAGTTTGACAGTTTGACCAACTAGCATCCGCTGATGTCCCAGGAAAGGAAGCAGCAAACCAACATGAACCAACATGAAACAAATCAAGCAAAAGGAAGCAACTGAGTTGCAGAACTGTTGCAGAACTGTTGATTAGTTTGCCCTCCCAATGAGTAGGTCAGGAAGGTCACAACTGGGCTAACGATAGGCCCTCTGTCGACACCTGGCATCTGGCGGCTGAAAATTCACAAACATTTGGTGTTTCGAAATGTGTTTCGGGGCATCTTTCAGCCATTTTCAGCTCCAGAAACCCCTTGGTGCCACCGTGCCACGGTCCACTGAGTCTGCTTTGGACAGTGGGAACTTCAGCACCGTTCACCTGGACCCAGCAGAAGGCTCCAGCGCTACCAAGTCCATTTGTGTTCGAACGACGCTCGGAGCAGCTTCTTCGGTCGGTGGAGCTTATACTCATCAGATAGATGATACGTTTGGTTGCCACTCTAAACAGCCACTGGCATACAATTGTGCAACCACAAAATAGCAGCATGGATGTGGAGAACCATGACATGGAGAAACCAACCGCAGGAGCACTGTTTCTGGTTTTCGAAACCAGGTGGAGGCTTCTTTGTTCTGATCCCGCACAAGCTGTGTGCAAACATGGTGCACCACTGGATAGAGATTCTCATAGCCTCATATGACACTACGGTCAATTGTTTTCTAGTAATTCGACCATGAACAAATTCCCATATGAACAAGTTGTACTTGTTTATTCTTTGAAGATATTTTGTGACAGATTTTCTCTACATATTGCAGGGGTCTTCCAACCAGCGTTAGATCACAGTCTCTACTTCACAGATTGGCACCTCGAAGCGTTTGCTGAACTGCGGAGCGTTCTGGCTGGAGCGTTTATGCAAAAAAGTGCTCAGCTGAACATCGCAAATATGCATATATCATATGTACACATACCATACACATGGAGATAGATGCGCGTTTGCATACATGCAAACACACATAAATGTGGCAACGGATCGGATTTTGACCCGCAAGAATGAGCACATGTACATATATGGCTATGGGTCAATATCAACCATCCAGAAAGTGGCTCAGCGAACATCCCAACCAAGACTAGATTGGTCTTTGGGAGGATGTTCACCAGGGTACTAAAGTTTTGACCCACTGCCATATCTAGTGAAATGATGTATAGATGGTTGCTCAGACACGGGCGAGAGAGGGAGAGGGGTGCGTGTTTGTGCGTGTGTTCTTTAGTGCGTATACGCAGGTCTAGATAAATAGTAGCTAAGTTAGTATGTTTTCTTGCTTGTGGGGCAACTAGCTAAATGGTGTGTAGATGGTTGCTCAGATATTGGCTTATGACACAATAGTTATCGCCCAGTGGATACAACATGATTGATATTATGCAATTATCTTTATATATTTAGATACAATATATATATATATACATATATATTGTGGTTGCTAGTTCAATGGTGACTATTGACCAACCATGTTATAAGTGTAGGGCACCAATGCCTGCTAGACTTGTCATGCCTTTCGCCCAGGGATGAAACTTCCATCCTCATCATGGATGACTTGTCCTGCCCCTACTGTGAGAATGAGGAGAAGAAGGTTAACGTTTGGTTCAAGCACCTTGGCATTCGGGGAAATGATGGTGATCATTGATGGGGACAAGGGTTGTTGCTGGTCTTTGATTGTTGTTCGGCCATTCTTTCACAGCAGGCTTGACTTATGAACAGTGGAAAGAGCAAATCCTAGGATGTTTTTGAATCAATGCACTCTTTCAACAGTTACGAAGCTTCCAAACAAACTAGGAAGTTGAAGTCCTTGAAACAAACATTCTTGCAAATGTCTTCAATGCGTCAACTTTAAAATGACCTAGGAGAGAATCCAGGGATCAAAACAAGCAAGATCCATGAATCCATTCGTTTGCAAAGAGTTGTATTGTGCACCAGTTTCCCGTGGCAAACACCATCCATGTTGAGCTTTACTCGCTTCCGTTAGCCAAACCAGCCCGCTTTCAGAGGGAAAGTCAAAAGAGAAAATGAGGCAGAGTAAATGTTGAGGCGATAGTACTTGAGAAGCTAGTTTTCCATGTCGCCGGTGATAAAGAGAAATTAGCGATCTTGTGGGTGAATCCAAAGCGTCCACTGATGTCGCAGTCTTTGAGCGTCCCAGGTACTTGTTGCAGATCATGATTTTTCTCATCACCACTATCACTGTCCTTGTCATCCTCATCTTCATCCTCATCATGAATGACGACATCGTCATCGTCAGAATCATCTTCATCAACATTGTCATCATTGGTGTGATCAAAATGTTTGTGTGTAACATGATCGTCATTGTCGCCTTCATCACCTGATGCTTCATGATCATCATTGTCATTGTCATCCTCTCTGTCATTGTCCTGATATTAATCCTAAGGAACATTACCATTGCTATCATCATTGCTTTCATCATGCTGTCGTCACATCATTGTCACATCATTATCGCCGTCATCTCCGCTGCCGCCGTCATCATTACCATGAGCATCTCTCATTCATGCAATAGTTTATGCATGAAGTAATTAGTTCAGTATGTAGCAAATCCAAGTATTCATTCACTCGCTCATGAATTCATTCATTCATTCATTCATTCATTCATTCATCCATTCATCCATTCATCCATTCATCCATTCATCCATTCATTCATTCATCCATTCATCCATCCATCCATCCATTCGTTCGTTCGTTCCTTCGTTCCTTCGTTCCTTCGTTCATTCATTCATTCATTCATTGACTCATCAAATTAGTGGTTCATCAATTCGCTTGTCATATGAAATTCGCTTGTCATATGAACCACTCATTCATGCATTATTCCACTCGTTGAGTTGGTGAATATTCAATCTGTGAGGAATCACCTATCAGCCAATTGGTCTATCAGTGACCCATGTTATTGTTCACAGGGTATCAATCACTCTGAATCATTAGTTGCTTTGCGCAACCCATTTGGCCATGGCTCTCAGGGGCATGACGAGCACTATCACTATGTCCCCGTGCCCTTTGCCAGAGATGCTTGGTCTCAAAGATGGATCAGCCAGCCCTTCGGGAGCCCCATGCATTGTCAACTGCCATCTTCAGGCCTCAATGATCCATTGACCTTGGGGTGGCTTGGTCATCAAAATAATCTTAGGCCGAGCCAGATGTTGAGCTAGCCATTGGGCTGGGTTGGATTCTTTAAGCAAAGGGTTTTGATCAATACATCGTGGGGTAACAACTTCAACTGTCCAAGGGATCTGGTGCCACAAAATTCATTAGTTTTCTATCAAGTTGTTGCTCATCCTTGGGTAGGAAGCTGAGTTGAAAAGAATTGGGATCACACAACCTGGTCCACAGCTTTTTGGAGCCTATATGAATCATGTTGGACCTGTTGGTGTGAAATGATTGCAAATAAAAATGACTAAAGGCAAAACTCATCAAGTTTACATTGCAATGATTCCAACTATCTGAAAACGGTGTCTCCAAATTCAGCAGGGCCGTAAGGTGCTCATCAACCTCCGGTTGTGACCCGCTGGGGAATAAGTGAGCACTGACCGTCCGGTTGCAAAGCCTTCTTGGGGGTGACAACCTAACAGTGCAACCCACAGATGGAGGGTTCTCAAGTCATAGGGGTCTCCCAAAGTTATGTTTGGTTTATTTCTGTAAATGATTCAAGGATGATTTGGGGAGAACCCAATTTTAAGAAAAACCAGCAGATGGCTTAGAAATTGAGAGAAGATCGGGATGTCTATGTTAGAACTGAGAGAACAGGTGACTGGAAGATCTGGTGCCATCGTGTTTCTGGTCGTTCCTTCAATCAATTCGAGGAGGTTTGAAACATAGGTCCAGCTGAAACTTGAGGAAGATTTACACATCGCTAACCAGCAAAACAGAGGATTTTCACTCAAAAGTCTTCGTTTAAGTCACAGGCTATGGGGTTTCAACCACATCTGATGACAATGGCGCTCCTCAGGATGCAGAAAGTTCAGAACTCCACGGTGGCGAAGAACGCTGCGAACGCCACAGCTGCGAATCTGATGGTGGCGTGACGCGCGGTGACGCGCGGTGCACATGGTCCAAGACCATGCTGCGCCTTCTTAGCTCCGGCGCTGGAATCTTTCGATGAAGATCACAATATAATTAAATATGAATTTATATCGATATATATATATATATATGTATATATATATATATATATAGATTGGATGTTCCAGCAAATGTGCTCGCGCCTGGGGTCATTGGACTCAGGCCTTGCTGAAACGAATAAACCGTCAGACATGATATATAGGTGGTATGGTGGTGTCATTGGGATATCGAGCTGCTCGATGCACCGGAGATCTTCCGAAAGGAGCCGCCTTTTTGCGTTCAACGCGTGTGGATTCGCGGTGCCTCGGGGTCCGCGGATCGTGGACGAAGCTGGCAGGAAAATGTGCTGCGATTGCGACTGGCGAGTGATTGCAGCCTCAAATGATGACATGTTGCATGGCATTGCATGGCATTGCACGGTTGGATGAAATCAGAAATGCTTCGTGATACGTGGATGTATCACAAATCAAGTTTCGTTAAACGCACGACATCCAAGGGGGGGCCCAATACCCTCCGCTCGCCCAGGCACCAACAACTGAGGCAGCAGGGATTGAGATGAAGCTGCTCACAGAAAGACCATTGTTGCCGGGAATCCAATGGCGGCTCTTGCCCTTGCCTTACCTTCTTGCTATACCCCAGGCCCAGATGTGTTTCTTCAATGCTTGTAACACTGGGAAAACATCATCAACCCAGTTCGCTGAAGGTGTTGAAACCATTTTTTCCATGTTAGGCAAATTTCGGGTGCATGCCTACTGACAGTAGCAAAGTCAGAGGCAAATTTGGCTTGAAGATCAACCTAGCCGTAGGAACCGTTACTGAGATCATGTCAATCCTGCAGCCTGCGATCCTCTGTGGAGGGCAGTTTCACCGAGGAACTTTGGCATCCAAAGGACCTGACTACGCAAAAAGATCAGAGTTCGTACTGGGGAAACAATGGGATTATTGAACAAAATAATCGTTAGTTCATGAATAATGGGATTCATTATTGAACTAACGATTATTCTGCGCAGCATGACCATTTTTCTTGTGGTTTTGGTATCCCCCTTTTTGGAACACATGAATGTGTTCATGTAGAAGTTATACCTGGGCTATCGCAGAAATTCGTTGTACTTGAAAAATCGCATCGGTTGTGACCAAATCCTGATTGATTTGTGAGTTGCTTCCTGAAACGAAGCAAGTTGTCTTTTTTTGCATTTCAACTCTGATGGTGTGCTCAGTGACGTTCTCCCTTTGAGGATAGAGTTGTTGGATCATGAATTCCATATTCCAAGGTCATCAAAGTTCCTCAAGTGTAGGTTGCGTCCTGTAGGAGTGGCGAGCGTGTGCGATGCCAGTGTGACTCCATGCAACGAAGCAACCCGCCAAGCCACCAACCCACCAGCCCGCAGTCTGTGAGCCAACCAGCATCACAGGGGGGCGAATCTTCCAGCGATTCCATTGAAAACCGACATTTCAACCGCAGAAAATCTAGGTCAATGATTGGGTTTCTGTAGCATGCAACATGATGACCTTTCTCGCAAATCACCAAGTCTGCCTGTGAATCAAAGGTAATTCTCCCCAAATTATCCCCGAATTATACTCGAACCACTCAAAGAAAGACTATACCCAGGTGATCAAACGGAATTTAGGATCCCCTGGTTTCTCAATCTAAGGAAGCTCCAGAGTTTCCATTGCTTGGGGGGATGTCCTCGGTGAGCAGCGATTGCTGTTGGCTCCCCAACGTGGAGTTGTATCATCTCAATTCTCCACAGTTTTCTACAGTTTTCCCTTTTTTTTCTCATGATTTTCCATGATCTTCAATGATCTTCCTGGTCTTCCTCCCATTCGTCCTGGTATTCCAGGCTTTCTTACGCTTCTAAAGGTCCAGCGCAAAATCCTTCCCGTCACATCACCTCGTGCACGTCGCAACCAGGGGCGCTCCTTCTGCGCAGTTTCGGTGCAGAAAATGCGGATTGGCGGTGGCTCATTGTTGGAGATCAACGAAGTACCGTTTGTTTGTCATTCAAAACATGGCAACTACCCATAACTACCCCATTTTATCAGAAAGAACAATGTGAACTTCCACCGTTCATTTTCCGGGTATCTCAATACCGTTTTTCAGATTGTCATTATCCTCGTGGATCTCCCACCATGATCTATCTCTTCTTTGTCAATGATAGACTGTGTGCCATTCATTATTGTTGCCTTTCTCCTTGTCGCTTCTGATTGCCACAAGAAAGGCAACATTTTTTTAGAGTGCCTATATGGGGTAGCTTTGTCAGCGTTGTCGCTATGTACCTCTGTGAATATCGGTTGTTCGTAGGACATGCCCCTGCGGTAAGGCTACAATCTGAAGCTTGGCTACCCCAGAGCCTCCGGGCGAGGCCAAGCTGATTGGACTGAGATGTTTTGGGTTATCGAAGTACCGATGATTAAATCATTTAGTGTGGGGGTGAGAGTTGACCCAATATTTCTTTGTCTATCTATTTGTTTATATACACATAGAATCTATTCAATTGTCTAACTCTTTGTGGGCACGCTGTATTTCAGCTATTGAAATGTGCACAAATAGTTACACTATGTGTCTACAACACTGGATCATCGAAATCTACAGGAAACTTATCAAAACAATCCAAAACATGGAAAACGCCGTGGATCTTTCCTGTCAACTATTTCGAGGACTAAAATCCGTTCCTGCTCGGCTCAACGGCCGGCTGTGCGGCTCATATTTGCATCCCTTGGCAGGCAGGGCGGGCACGTGTGGTGCAGGATGCCGACAACCACAAAAAAGGAAGCAACAACAACGAGTTAATCATGGTCAATGATGGTAAATACGATGGCCTCAGGTTTTTTCGATCTCTGTTTTCTTTAGGTTATTCCGCTGGCGCCTACTAGGCTTACCCGAGTGATGCCGAGATCTCTCTGGCGGTGAGTCAAGGATGATTGATGGTTCATTCATTCCCCTTCCGCTTCCCTGGCAGCTGAATGGCCACGCTTAGTGATGGTTAGTGATGGTATCGTTCACGATTCACACACCGTAGGGATGGTGTACAGCAGTCAACTGCACTATGGGCTAAACGTGTAAAAGTAAAGGTTAGTGATGGTTAGTAATGGTTAGTTTAATGGTTAGTAATGGTTGGTGATGGTTGATGCTCAACAACCCCGGGTCAATGCCTCAGAATTCAGAATGCAACCGCACCGACTGATGCAGGTTGAACTCGACAGCGCGCTTAGCTCCTCATTTTTGCGACCATGGAAGCCTTCATAGCAAGGTGCAGCACGGGTGGCATTTTCCCTGCGGGTGGAGAACGGGATTCTACCGATCAAAGTTGAAATATTACAAACCCCTTAGCGATGACGCTGGTACAGTACATTGCTTGATTGTCAAATCCTGAGATCCTCACTTCTCAACACTTCATTTCTCCGAAAATACCCGGTTTCCAATGGGTTTTCATGACACATGGAGGGAGGACCTACACAACTACCCAAACTACCCACGGAAGATAGGGATTAAAATCCTCTTGGTTTGTAGGGGTTCATCGAACCGCGGTAGGTGGGGATGTGTGTTTGGCGGGTGCTTTGGAGAGAGTCGTTTCGAGCCACCAGAAGGGTCGTAACCATATTGCCGTTCTTGGAACGGAAAATACATGAAACGTTTGGATCAATGGTTCATATCCTTGAGGCATCTATATGTTGATGTACCCTGCTTTGATGCGACATTCTCGGTTTTGAAAAGTGTGTCCAATCGACAAACGACAATTTCAGCAGTTGTGTCGCAAATGTGAAGGTTCATAATACACTGGTGTTTTGCAATAGTTTTGTCGTGTCAAAACTGGGAACCATTTGGGAATTTGGCTTTTGGCGGCCATCTTGGCCAAGCAAAAGTTCTCAAAGGAAGCGTGTAATTGTTAATCATCAGCAGAGTCATATCATCCCAGTTGTTTGCTGAGAAATTACCAATTATCACCTCAACTATCAGTCACTATTGCTGGTTATGATCAGCAGTCGCTCATGCATCACCCCTGTCCACTCTGCTTCTGAATCAACCCATTGATCATCACTCTTCACCATTGCGAATTGCTTATCACCCCATTAGCTAAGAACCAGTGCTTATTCCTGGTGACTATTCATGACCATTGCCGCTACTTCTGTCAACCAGTGTTATCACCCCAATAATCACCGATGATCATAGAATATGATAGTCATTATTATGATATCAATTTGTCATAATCATCATCCATTCATGATCAGTCACCTTTATGGTTATCATAACCAAATGCTAAACTACCCAACCATTGGTTAGCCTGATGATTAAGCGAATGGTTAACCAATCGTGGATAACCCCATGGTGTACCAATGCTTAGCACCGCATGGTCATCACGCTGCAGCTGTCCAGGGCTGCAGCTCCCATCAGTGTCGCACCCGCTGTGCCCGCGGTGTCGGAGAGCCGTGGACCGACCCATGCAGGTGAAGCCACAACCATCGTTGGTTGGAGTTGGTGTGGGTTCGTAAGGATTGGTGGTTGATCAATGATTATCCACGATTAATCAATGATTAATGAAATCGTTAATTAGTCAACAATGGTAAACCCTAATGATGGAAAATCCGTGCTTAATGAATCCTTGGTGTGATTGATGGTTGATTTGTAATTGCGGATGGATCCTTGATGGTTAACAGTCGATGATGATGGTTTATGATGACGCATATTCAGTTTCATCGCCCAGCCGCACTTTCTTCTTGAGTATCAAGATGGTTGGGATGAATAGCCACAATAAATAATTGATATCAACTTATGAACATTGTAGTTCTTGAGGGTCCCCGGGAGGGATAGATTTGTGTAGCACTTTAAGATTTGCAAATGTGTTGCAGATGTGGTATATGCAGGTTGGCGACACTTCAATCTTTGTCCTAGGCAGCTGCCAAAACAACTCAGAAGCTGCCAGAGCCTCCAAAACATGATTTAGCACCAACATTTGACTGGCTGTGGACGCTGCTACCCAGTGTTGGAAACCCAACTGCACTATAGAACACAAAAAATATAGGTTGTAAATGATAAAAGTACTATCTTTGCTGGAACTTATTGTAGTGCGAGGCATGGGAATGCAATTGTGAATCAACAGCCATCACTGGTGACTATCCCTAATAGTTGGTAGAGGTTTGTGCTTCTTATTCCCTGTGATGAACAGACATTCACCGTGAGATATCATCCTACAGGGCATCCTAAGTAACCCAGCATCCGCAATCAAAATATTCCGCTATGTTCCTGCCATTGCTGGCAGCTCTTTTGACAACACCCCTATTTGTATGCCATTGCTGATATGTTATCCTTGTTACCTTTGGTTCTTGACCTGCAACCAACCATTATGAATCAGCCATTACCAGATGAATTGCTCCTGCTACACTATCCTTTATGACTAGGGGTTGCCCATTGAGAACCATTTCAATGGGATAGCCGCAGATAACCATCAGAAATCACGTGGGCAAATGACTCATGATAATTGACCTTGCACCCGACAATCGTATGCATGTTGGCATCCGAGCATCGTGATTACCAGCTCAGCTCGTTAGAAGTCCATTAAATAAGCGAAACCCATTCACCCATCAACAGATACACCATCAACCTGTCACCATCATCTACCATCAATAGATATCCATGAAGGCATCAATCAGTCAATCAACCGACCAATCAATCAATCCATCAACCCAACATCACTCCATCACAGGCGCAAGCCCTGCTGGAACTGCCGCGGCCTCCGCATTGCTTTGTGCAGCCGGGGGGGGGGGAGCCACTGGCTGTGCTTCTTTGACGGTCAATTGATGGTTGGTCAATGGATAAATGTTTCGATATCAAACATCAACAGTCAACCATTCAACTCCACTAACTCCAGTATTTACTTCAAGAATTTTCCATAGTTTTCAGATTAGCTCAATTTAAAATCTTACCTTTAACTCAATTCATTAACTCTACTAACTCCACAAACTCCACTAACTCCAAGCCTTTCGATGGTGAGACGCGATGCTTTCACCCCAGGCGCCCGGCGCGGCAACCTTCGCCGCGGCGGCGCTTCCACGGCGCGCGCGGACCGCAGGGTCACCAAGGTGGCACGACAGATTGGCAGGCGCAGCCGCCA
>VSDK01017751.1:328349-447856 GCA_009767595.1 Symbiodinium kawagutii | reverse complement strand
GCCCGCCCGCACCTGCCACGGCGGAGAGTCCTTCGGCGAACCCAGTGGGAGACGTCGGTTACGGGTGCTGTGGATATCACGGGTGGTTATGTGGCAATTTGTTTGGTGGTGATGAGGTGATTGTATGGTGGTAAATCATGGTGAGGCTTGCTCATGGTGGATCATGGTGGATGATGTTGACAATGGTTGTTGATGATGTCCTGATTATGGTGAGATGGTGAATATTGGAATAGTGGTCAATGATTGATTAAGGCGAAAAATGGCCAATGCTGGTGGATGATGCTCTGCTATGATTGAAACGGTGAGTTATGCCAAATATCATGTGCTTTTCCGCGATTAATGAGGGTTTCATGGTCATTGATATTGATCGATCATGGTTCGAAGTATCAACTATTGCCTCGGTCAAAAACGGATGGTGATGGTTACCTGAATGGTGGGCTGTTGGTTGGGGGCCTCGCAGCATGCGGAATTCAGAATGGCCCTGAGATGGCGAATGGGTCCCGGAAAAAGACGATTGTTCACATGCCAATCCCCGCTACCCCGTTGTCTTCAGCACGGGCTTCGAATCATCGTCGTGGGTTTAATTCGTGGTGCCGCATGCCGGTGGACAAAATGATTTGCCAGTGACCAGGTCATCCTGATAGCCATCCCATGCCATCCCCCAACCACGTCCACCCGCCACCACTTTGGGCTGTCCAGCGAGGCATTTGAGCCTGGAACGGAAGCAAGAACTGGAGGCAACGGGTTGACATTTGGGACCTGGAAGCCCTGCTTCGGATGTTCCGTCTACCGGTGAATGATAGTGCAGCCGCATGCAGCCACTTCCAAATGATCCTCCAAAGCAGGATGGCTTGGGGGCTTTCGATTGTGGACAGACCCGTGGGGCGGAGGCAAAGAACTGATATGCTGGTTGACATCAATGACTCGTATGGCTCTTCACCATGACGTGAGGTAAGTGTCAATAAAGATGGATAATGCTGAACCTCTCCACAGCCAATCCTCCCCTACAAGGGATCGATCTTGAACATTTCTGAAAGGCACATCTGACCCATCTTCAAGAAAGTGCTTGTGTACTTCATTGGAGATGTTTGGCCTTCCCCAAATCCAACCTGAATTATGTACTTCAACCTTCCCTTCATTAAATAGAATAACCTACAATATCCTATAAGATAGACTTCGCAATGTTAGGACATGGTTGGATCCGTTGGATGGTTGACCTGGCTGTTCACTTCCGAAAATCACCTGAGGCGATCTGCGAGAAGATCGCCACACCGGGCAAAGGCATCACTGCCACGGATGAGGCGCCTGCGCAGCGCGGCCATGCGCAGCACATGGCTACATGGCATGGCTTAGGTGATCAAAATGATCCACTTGATGTGAAAACCACCAACTTGGCGGATGTTCATCAGTATTTTTTGTAACTTCATGCAACCAAATCTGGTGGTTTCTGGACATAGGGAACCCTAAGAACGGTTCGTTTATTACTACAAATGTTTCACAAAGGATGATTTCAGGGTACCCCTAGTTTGAGAAACATCCATACATCTTCGGAAGCCATACATGTTCGGAAACGGTTCTTTGGCATACAAAAAGACTTGTGATGGCTACGTTTGGTTCAATCAGGCACTAAGCTGTTGACTAGGGGACCATTGTAAACTGTGTTTATAACTCAGTATAAACCACTACAATCAATCATAGTTGATTAAGCATTATAAACCATAATAATCCATTGTAACCCATAATGATCCATTCCAAAGCATTGCAAACCCTAGACTTTTCCATGGACACACCCTTTGAACATCCTTTTTCTACGTCCTGGCTAGGGCCCTGGAACCATCGGCGGCCGCTTCGAAAACGTGGGCGTGGAGAACACCGAGGAGCACAGGCAGTTCTGGTAGACTAAGCAGCTACTGATGCTAGTTGATCCAGTACAAACGGTTTGGATCTGTACGTATTCAGATTTTTTAAGCGTGAATTTGAAGGTTTTAAGTATGATTAAAGGTTTAAAGCGTAGTTTGGATGGTTTAAAGAATGGTTTTGAAGGTTTAAAGCCTGGTTTAAAACTCAAAACGCACCATGGGCATACTGCACAAGAGCAACCAAAATGGGATTCACGCGGATAGCAGAGCAGAGGATGATTCGGTCAATGATCGACAGGAACTGGTGGTTGAGATTTACCCATCAGCAATTTATTTGGGTCGTGGTGTTCTTGTCCACCAGTTTGAAAACTAAGGAAAATCATTTGTGGGGAAGAAGAAGCAGCTACTTGTATATGCGATGATTTGAAGCAAATCAGCAAAAACATATGTTACGTTTGTTTTTGCTTATGGTAATACATCTTTGTGTATACATATATACATATTTATATATAGGGGGCACTGTGGTGACCCCAGGTGATGATTTTGTCCATGCAGGTGTCGCCTCAAGGGTAAACACGGCACCGGGAACTCGGGTGACGCAACAGCGATGGAACTTATCCGAAAAGGCTTGCTCTCATTCATGGAATCTCATCTTCCCAACGTTGCCTTGCGGACAGATCACCGCTTCAAGTTCTGTAGTTCCCCACTTCACTGTGATGTTGGGAGCACCGTGATGGATCATGTTCCGCATAGATAACGGTTCATGATGATTAACGATGATCAGCTAATGTTGATGGTTCTCTTTCAAGATAAATGATGATTCATAAGGGCTTCATGATGGTTCTTCCTTAACATCAATGCTTAATGAACCCATATGAACCCTTAACCCTTCATTAATCTTCAAAGGTGGCTTTAGGGCTGCTGCCAAGCATCAAACTCCAACCATTCTCAGCAATCGTAGCTCTACGAGGCGGATCTACAGACAGATGTTGTATGAGACGCCGGGCATCAACAACTACCTCAGCGTGTCTTGTCGAATGTGCCATAAAGGTCTCATCAAGAACCATGGATTCACGGGGGGCTTGCCATTCTCCCTGGCAAATCATCCGCACCATCACGGCCATATAGCTAGAAAATGAGAATCATCGCATGGAAGAGGAGCGGTTGGAGATTTGAGGAGTCCTCTGACCAATGATGTTTCATGATGTGTGCCTCTTGTGTTGATCAACTTCAGATGCATCATATCCAGCGCAGAAATTCTTCCAGACAGGTTCCCCACGTGTCATTGGCGCCCAGGCTGCCATCCTGGATCCGGAAACGTTGTACCAAAAGGATGACGACGGTGGGAGACCTGCGGCGATCCGTCAAGACATCACTGTGGATCTACCCATCCCGGAGCATAGATCTAAGCCTAGGCAGCCTAGTTCCATCAAAGGACACATCCGAATTTCCATGGTCAATAAGCAAGCTGCCAAGCTGCAGCCTACCTGAGATGAAAATTGGTTAGCTGGTTGGAACCCCATAGATGATGGATGCATTCAGGATCCAGGTTTCGATACACATCTCAAGGACCCTATCGCTGACTTCGGTCAGACTAATGTTCATTCTCCATCGTCCAATTTAATATGGCAATTCCTGGCAACCTTTTTCCGCAATTCGTTCTTGCACCTCGACAAACTGGGGGATTTTGAAGAAGGTCACATCGAATGCGAGCTAACTTGAAAGTGGAGGTCGCAAATGGTCAAAGTCTGACGGGCATGTATCAGTGGGGAGCCTTTTTGGGGCTCCACCCACTTCGAAATCAGCCACATCCACCACCCAACCTTGCAGCGTTGCATAGCTTCTTCCAACAACCAACCTACGACATCACTGCGCCAGGTGTGCCATTCCCCAAAGCCTTGGAGAAGCGCAACATCATCCCGGGTGTGAAGCCCCATCTGAAGGTCTACGTCCCTTGGATGCCAAGTTGTGATCGTTGAGAGAGCGGAAAGGTCTTTGGCGGTTGGTTCTATGGCTGTTCACATCTTACCAGTTACTAGGGAACAGCCGCCGTTGGGGCCCAGTTACCCATGGCAGCAACCGAGGGATCCAGGTGGCCTGGCCGATTCTGATCTCCTGGTTGGAGTTCATGGTGCCATAAACAATCCATACCAATCATCAGTGGCTTTTATGAACCATGGCTGCCAATTTGTACACATTTGCCATTATTTCAAGCTTATTAATCATTCATTAGCCATGTTTGGCCATGAAGGCCCGGCATTGACCAGCATGAACCATGTAGTACACAGCTGGCATGCTACACTTGTTGGTGGTTTCAAACATTGTTGATTTTCCCAAATGTATGAACAAATGGTTGCTTGGTCGGTTGGATGGCTTGCGCATAGTTTTCATGACGGTGTTGTTGAACCACCAACCAGGAGAGCTTAATGATGGTTAAGATCAGATTCAATGATGATAATAATTGAGCGTTAATGATGGTTAACATGGAGACAGAAACCTACTATAACCCATCATAAACTAACCATTCCTTCGTAAAATCTTCCCAGTCATACTATTTGGTGGTTTCTTTTTGGTTTTATAGATTATTAACAGGTGAAAATAACCAACTTCTGGGATAGAAATTGGTGATTATACCCAGTTTATTGGGTCTATTCTTTTTTGGTATAACCACCTTATACTACACTTTTATAGATGATGATAGATGATTATACTGATATATCATTATAATGATTATACTATACTATACCCAATTTTATAGATGATTACAATGATTGATAGGTGAAAATCACCATTCTTCCCATCACCCGCCGTTCGTTTTTCGCTGCCAAGGAGCTCCCGGGAACCCCGGGCGACACCGTGATGCAGGGCCTGGATTCCTTGGCGCAACGTTGCAAGGAGTACAAGGAGCCCGGCGGATGGCTGGGTTGGAACGGTGAAGCCACGGTGAAGCCACGGTGAACCAGCTGGTGGGCCATGGTGTAGCAGCTACAAGCAGCTGGTGAAGTGTGATTCTGATGGTAGCTGGTGAACTTAAACCAGCTGAATGGCAATCTTAAGATGGTTTGTGAATGGTGTGTAGAATGGTTGGTTGGGTTCTAATTGTTACTGAATGCTTAATGAATGCAAGAATGGGTATCAAGCATTGCTGGGAGCTTAACAGTCGTGGTTGAGACATGTTGAAACCGTTGAGCATTCACTAAGGTACAAATGATACCGTGGTTGAAAATTTCGGCATAATGGCTGATAGAAGTTCACAATAGTTGGTCCATTGGTCGATTAGTTTCAAAGCTTCACAATGGTTTTTTGAACCATCAACCATCCTTGACCAGATCATTAGCCACATCAAGAACCATATCAAACATCATCCATCACTCATCAACTGAACCAACTGAGTCAACTGAACCAACTGGATCAGCCATAGCCATCACCAAGGCAACCAAGGCCAAGACCAACCACCAAGGCCATCACCCTTGCCACACGTCAGGCCGCAGGTGCCAAGTTCGCCAAGTGGAGAAGTCCGCTGCAGATCACGTGCCGCGGCACGCAACGGTCGTCATAGGCAGCACAGGGAGCCGCGGTTGGATGCTGTTGGTATATGTTTGTTATATGGTACGTGCTTACCTAGGAAATAGTTGGTATCTGCTTATCCTAGATTAGAACGGAATATCCCATATAGCTGGTTGATTAGTATGATGGATTGTATGGATTATATGGATTATATCTATATGGTATATGGATTATACCGTGGTTTCTCAAGTCATAGGGAACCCCAAAATTATGAATGGTTTATAGTTATAAATGAGTGATAAACTGGATGATAAGTTGGGGTACCCCCATTTTGGGAAACCACCGATATGGTATATGTTTACCTAGGAAACAGTTGGTATCACAGCAACGATTGCTATCGTAGGTAAGCTCTCCATAGCGTAAAAGACCGCTAAGTACCTATAGTACTCACTGCGTCGATCCCATGTGGCTGGTTGGTTTTTCTCTAGCAGTGATCATGATTTGAGATAGTCAGGGGTACAAGCATTTATGGACATACCCCCAGGATGTTGTAAGTTGTCAGCGACATGGTTGTTAATGATAGCCCATTTAAATCGAATGGATCATTTCAAGGATATGATGATGGAAGATTCTGGTTGCAGCTAGCGAGTTCAAAGGGATGATCAGAGGCCTGGAGCCCTCTTGTTACTGGGACAGGTAGGGAAGAAGCAGTGCTTTCTGCTTCAAAAAAAGTTGCTTGGTAAACAGCTGACCTCTGTAATTGTACCAAGGCGAACTGGCCCAACTCGTATGGCCATTGAAGCCAACATGAACGACTTGGCGCGCTACGTGCGGATGCCGAGTGGAAACAGCTGATCACCAAGGTCGATCAGAACCCATGCGAACCGCTAAGCACCATGAATCGTTGAGCAAAGCATGAACTACCCAAGCAAACATCGTTCTGAACCATTGCTAACCACTCGTTACGGCTAGATACCATTGTGAACCACAGTATTGTTGTAATCCATAAGTAATCCATCATCCACCAACCATACTTGTCAACCACATTGATTCATCATCAACATTGATGATTTGACCTACTTCTTATTATCCCCTATACTCAACTATTCATTAACCATAGCTGTTGATCATCATCACCACCATCATCATCATCATCAACCAAGACATAGCCTATTGTTTGATGGCACCCCAATAGTTAACCAACCACGAACTGATCATCGCGAGCTCAGGCCTTGATTTGTCAGGATGAAGGTTTGGTTCCCATCGTTGAGCCAGACATTGTCATGAAAGGCAGGGACAAGCTGCTGCTGATAAGCATTGCTGTTGAGCCATGGACCGCATGGTTGGGGGTTGGGGCAATGGCTGGGGGCTGGCATTAAGGATCACATACGTAAAGTCATGGATGGGGATGGTGGCAAATTCACTGGCCAACCCTGGCTCGGGTAACTACAACAAGGTGTCCGACGGGAAAGGTAATGGCAGACGTCACCGGCCTTCATCCCTTGCCTCGGTACATGGTGCCTTCTCGAGTGCCATACACTTCAAAAAGGCCTCATTTCTTGCCAATTAGCTTGCCGCATGCCCAAATTGATGGTTCCGGCACCCAGCAGCCGAACAACAAGCATTTCCTGTGGCAATTTCGCTTGCCACGTCGAGGTGAACATGACTTGGAAGTTGCCATTGCTGTGAACGTCGAAGTTCAGTCGCTTGACACCAACCAAGGTCAAGCTTTTGGAGATCAATACGGGGATGCCGACCATGGACCTGTGAGTGCCGGGAATTCGTGGATGAACGTAAGATGATACATATATGTTTTGCCTACGAATGATTTTTAATTCTCATTTGCATAGATAGTTGTATAAAGTAACCACGAGGTTCAAAGCCACGTCCCCAGATTGGATTCTTGGTCGACGTCACAGCTTGGTGCCGGGTGTGATAGCCTCCATAGCCTCCATGGCCGACGCTAAGGTCAACCCTGTACAAGGCCATGTTGGAGCACGGTGTCTTCATGGAAGGAGCGGGTCTCCCCATGAGGCGATGATCAAATGGCTCAGGAAAGGTATCCACAGAAGTTTCCACGTCATCTTAACTTGTCATTGTGATATAGGTTTTCCTATGTGTTTTTATCATATTCATCCTTTCACTGTGTCATTTTGATATATCCACCAAGCATTGCTTTCCGACATCTTTTCATACGGAAAGCCATCATTTGGGCCTGTCATTGACCACTGGACCACCAGGGACGATCCTCAAGACGAACTTGGTGAATCCTGGGCTGCCCCTTGGCGAGCAAAGCTAGGAAGCAGATGAGCTGATCAGAGTGGAAATTCAGCATATTTTGTTGATGAATAGTGATGAAGAGTGGAAAATCTGTAGATAAGTAGAGATTAGGAGTGATTTATAGTGATTAGTAGGGAAATTTCCAGTGATCAATAGTGATTAATAGTGAAAATAGTGATCGTTAATCACTCATGATGATAGTTGGTAATTTGAATTCAGCATAGTCACTACTAATGATGGTGATGATTTCAACTTATTATCTCAAATGATATTGTACGTGGTCTGTGTCGCGGATGAGGTCGTGCGATTTGGACTACAGCATTGAAGAGTCTCTTGCCCGCAGCGCTGCGGATGGCTATCACTTAGCTGTCCATAGCCATGGTGGTCCCAACCATCCCTAAATGATCATTGTCAATACTGCAACTAGCCAGCCATTGGGCACATCATTTGTGGACAAAGCCACATGTAGCAAATTCGAGCAGCTTGTGTGCATTCTGTGACGATGTATGTTGACCTTTTGCCACAAAGTGGGAACCACGTTCGTATCCAGGGAGGATGCACAACTTTCTCAGCAGTTTCAGCAGAATGATCATGGTTCAATCATGTTCAATCGGGTCAATGATGATTGCAGTTTGGAGATGAAAATTGGAAAGATCATTTTTTCGGTAAACAGCCAGCGCCGCATGCAGGTTGGAAGATTTGGTATAGGTTGTTTTGTACAGTTGAGATGTTTTCAAGAGACGCCAAGTAGCCATACAATGAGGCCATTTGACCCCACCTGCCCTGTCCCCTGTTCAACCTGGGAGAAACATCGCTGAGTGAAACGCAACAGGACGCCCGCAGTTTCTGCGCCCAGGATTGCCATCGCCAACATGATGGTCTTGCGGCGAGTCGGAGACCAAAGTGTTGCTGGAGCATCGTTTTGTTTGACGTCCTTCTTTAGATATCTAGTTGGATTTAATATGATTTGCATCTATATCCAAATCTTCACAGCATCCTTTTTACATCGCCACCGCAACCATCAAATGTATTTTGTATGTCAAATGTCCTTCATCCGCTGAGACCATGCCCGCAGCCATCCGCGGCGTGAACTTCCTCAGCGGCGGCCAATCCTTGGAAGGCGCCGCCGCACGACTCAACGCGCTGAACCAGGCGCGGCGCTTGAGGTGTCGCCACATCGACCAAGGCTTAACCACATGGGTTGACCATGGGTTGACCATGGGTTAGCCTTGGTAGAATCACTATGGCACTATGGGAATGGCTAACATGCTGTTTTACTATGGTGATCCTATGGCTACTGTTCGTCGATTAACATCCACTAAGCTCAGTCATGCCTAGTCAATGACATCTAACAAACATGGTAGAGCTCAGTGGAGATAGAGGTTGATTGACAAAACCGAACCCTGAATCAAAATGCTGGTTGTTGGGGATGATTCGACGAGAATCGTGTGAATAGGATGACATCTAGTATTTGACTGTATTTGTTAATGCTTCTACTATGGCTTGCTGGTCACTAAGCCAACAGAGACCAACCATGGTTGTACGGTATCGCCGACCTTTCAACGGCATGGGCTTGGTGTCGATCACCAGCAGTGACCTCGCACAGATCAAGAACCGCATGGGCCGAATGCCATGGCTTCTTGCCACAGCAGCTGGTGCTTGGGAGCGAGGCCCCTGGGGTACACGTGAAGGTGCTAGCCTTTCAAGGGGCCTTAACGGGGGAAAGATTTGGAGCTACCAGGAGGGTTCTAATGCTAGATAAATGGATACGAATGGCTAACATATTAATATCTGTTCATAGTGGTTTGAATAGTGCTTAGTAGAATGGATTATGATTGGAAAAAGATGGTAAGAATCGCTAGTCGTCAATGCTGATGTATATTGGTTCCAAGAATGGCCACAGTGGATATTGGGGTAAGGTCAACACAGGTGAACCGAATCTCATGAATAAGAGTATCTTATGAGATCATGACGGATACCATTAAGATCCATTAAGATCATTGCCATATAGAAATCTCATGAATAACTTCAATATAAGCAAATTCATGAATATGCTTGCTCCAATAGAACATAATCACACTTCATGCACAGATCTCACACACACAACTTCCAAGTTCAACAAGTTGATTTGCCGCCCATGGCTAAGCTGCCCAGCGCTCCGCAGCGCCGAGGAACGTCAGTTTCAGTTGGAGCTGGGCTTTGCAAGCGCCGTTGTTGGACCTTTGCAAGGCCTGGCGTGGGGAGATCCCGGGATCCAGATGGAGATGTTAGGTATATCAAGGAGGTATGCCCTATATGTGTCTAATATACATGTGCTTCATATGCTTACACAGTCAATATGTGAAGATGTTTCCTATGTCAGGTATTTCCAAGTGTATTCACAGGATATGTTTACATGTGCTTCTGGTATTTAAATAAGATGAATGCATGAATAGATAAACAAAACAAAGCATTGGTACAGAAAATACTCAGATAATGACTAGTAGTCCAACAAAGCTGGGAGATACCAAGGGTCTTGAAGTCCTGCGATGTCAGCACCATGCTGAAGTCCCGCAGGGCAAAGGAGGCAAGATTCCTCTGAAGGAGATGAGTCCCTTGGTTTCAGATGCGTCGCTGAAACGCACCGCCAGCTCTGGCAGATCCAGAGCTGAGCCTGTGGTTCTCATAGCTTGGATGTCAACATGAGTGATCATAGTAAACCATCAGCTCAGTGAGAGTCCCTTGCGAGGTCTATCCACTAAGAGTGGTAGCTTTAGTTTGTGGTGCTCTGTGTGACCTCAATTTGTTGTGTGGTTTTCAATCTCCAGGGACACCCAGCCACCCAAAAACCAACCGTCTGTCACTTCATTGACCAATATAGAGCAAAAGAACCGAGGCTAGTTTCAATCACGCGGCTAAAACCTAGACGCTAAAATCGGTTGGTACGGAAATATGAAAACCAGAACCAGAATGGTATCATTGAAACTTACTATCCCTTGGTTGAGGGCAGTGCTGCTGGATTCAATGGTTCCTTCGTTGTCGCCAGGAGTAACAGTGCCACAAGCCATCAACCACACCCATCCTTCTTGGGTCAAAGGCCAAGATGAGCTCATGGAATTTCACAATTTGGAGCCCTGCACAAAGCGTACGTGTTGGTTCGTGTTGATGATTCAGATGGCATGGTTGTTGTCCTTCATGGTTTACTAGTGGTTCTAGTATCTAGTGGTTTAAGGATGGTTCAACCGTGCTTGAGTTTGGGCTAATTTTATGATGGTGAATAGTGACTAAGAAAGCTGATCAATGATAGTGGTATTCGTTGCTTACTATTACAATACGTTATCGTATTCAATGATAAGTCATAGTTGTTGACATAGCTGGTACGTGTAGCATGCCCCAGCAACTTCTGATGGCCATTGCGAATCTCGGGCCCAACTTCAGTTTGGAAATGCAAGCACTTGAACGGTCCAACGGAACCGGAATCCCATCATCAACCATCATCAATCATCACATTCAGCATTGCAAATCAATATGAACCCTTTGACCAGAAGCATTGATCACCACTCCGAATAGTAAGTACATGGAACATCATGGAACAAAACTGCTAACCTAACATCGCTTGTAACCAGCTTTTCCCATCCCTTCACCTACCTCAATCAGCATCTCTCATCCCCATGGTTAGAACCGTGCTCAGGTGAGTTGTATCTCCAAGAATTGGCCATTGCAAGTGCAGCAGCTCAGGGCAAGTATAAGGACTGGCTCCTGGCACTGCCACAGATGGGGCCATGAATAGATGTCCATGTTGCTGCAGAACCAGGTGACTGATGCTGGATTCCGATGTCATGGTCGCTAGTGGGAACCCACGGAACCAGGGGGAACCCATTGAGGAACTTATTGAGGAACCCATTGAACCAAAGAAACTTTGAAGAAACGTTTGGTGATCAGCAGAATCCTCGGTATCCAAACGTATTGACCAATCCATTTGATCCAGTGCTCAGCTGGGCCAAGAGTCCAGTGGGGTGATACCGTAGGCGGAGTTCGGTACATGAAAGGGATGATTGCAGTTCTGTATATATATATATATACGTGAAATAGTTTGGCATATATTCCTATACTTATATTCATGTGAGCTTCATTCTTAGTCAACGTCACACTTAGACTTGTAAGATATAGTACTGCGTGTTGAATTATACAGGCTTGTGATGTTTGATAGATTCTGGTAGATATAGTTAAGCTCCGCTTAGACTTCTGAGTAATTTGCCTAGCATACGTGGGACAACAGTTGCCGCTTCATTGCATAGACAAAACCCAGTTGTGAAATGGCGGTTGCTAAGAAGTGCTCGCAGTTCCCACTCAACTGGTGATGTTTGGGCAGTTCTCGTGTGCCCTTCGAAGTGATGCCCCTCGACTCTTCGGGAAGCTGAAGTATAAGATATATAGAAATATATATATATAAGATACAGATGTAGATCTATGGAAATATACATTTGTATGGACATATATATTTTTTTTATTGATTTATTTGTTTGTTTATTTATTCATGTTTTTAATATACACACATCTATCAATGTATATCTTTATGCATTCAAGTGCTATGCCTGTTGTCAAATGGCTTATCTCACTGAGAGCACCACCACCAGGGGCCGCACTACCAGGGCCACCACTTGCAGTACTCCTTGTAGTTTGCTCATGTGTATGTGTATGTGTGTATTTATTTTTATATTTCTACACATACTATATATATATATGTGTGTATATATACATATGTATATGCTATATGTAAAGCAACATACTAGTAATATGTTTGTTGATTTATTTTAGAGATACATGCATACAGGTAGAAGCCATTGATAAACCCTGCTCTCCACTCGTCCAAATAGAACACAGGTGGTCACCCTGGTGTGTCTTTCAGCCAACAGTCGGAGCGCATGGACTCTGCGATTTAGACATGTGACTGCTAGCAGTCTAGGGTTCTCGTTGGATCCCAACCATTGCGGACATGTTGAAATGTTCCAGAATTGCCACGTCTAGTAGGGTACAAGATGTATTGTCAAATGCCAACAAGCCTGTAAGAATTGTAAGCTTTTGCTCCTTGAATTCCATCTTGTACATGCGAGGAGGGATTTCCACCTGAAGTCATTAGAGAAGACCAGAAGGCACAGGATGAAGACTCTGATGAACTAAAGATGGATGCCGAGGCTAAGAAGGACGAGCCAAAGAAGGAGGAGGCCAAGAAGGAAGAGCCAAAGAAGGATGCCGAGGCTAAGAAGGACGAGCCAAAGAAGGAGGAGGCGAAGAAGGAAGAGCCAAAGAAGGATGCCGAGGCTAAGAAGGACGAGCCAAAGAAGGAGGAGGCGAAGAAGGAAGAGCCAAAGAAGGATGCCGAGGCTAAGAAGGACGAGCCAAAGAAGGAGGAGGCGAAGAAGGAAGAGCCAAAGAAGGATGCCGAGGCTAAGAAGGACGAGCCAAAGAAGGAGGAGGCGAAGAAGGAAGAGCCAAAGAAGGATGCCGAGGCTAAGAAGGACGAGCCAAAGAAGGAGGAGGCGAAGAAGGAAGAGCCAAAGAAGGATGCCGAGGCTAAGAAGGACGAGCCAAAGAAGGAGGAGGCGAAGAAGGAAGAGCCAAAGAAGGATGCCGAGGCTAAGAAGGACGAGCCAAAGAAGGAGGAGGCGAAGAAGGAAGAGCCAAAGAAGGATGCCGAGGCTAAGAAGGACGAGCCAAAGAAGGAGGAGGCGAAGAAGGAAGAGCCAAAGAAGGATGCCGAGGCTAAGAAGGACGAGCCAAAGAAGGAGGAGGCGAAGAAGGAAGAGCCAAAGAAGGATGCCGAGGCTAAGAAGGACGAGCCAAAGAAGGAGGAGGCGAAGAAGGAAGAGCCAAAGAAGGATGCCGAGGCTAAGAAGGACGAGCCAAAGAAGGAGGAGGCGAAGAAGGAAGAGCCAAAGAAGGATGCCGAGGCTAAGAAGGACGAGCCAAAGAAGGAGGAGGCGAAGAAGGAAGAGCCAAAGAAGGATGCCGAGGCTAAGAAGGACGAGCCAAAGAAGGAGGAGGCGAAGAAGGAAGAGCCAAAGAAGGATGCCGAGGCTAAGAAGGACGAGCCAAAGAAGGAGGAGGCGAAGAAGGAAGAGCCAAAGAAGGATGCCGAGGCTAAGAAGGACGAGCCAAAGAAGGAGGAGGCGAAGAAGGAAGAGCCAAAGAAGGATGCCGAGGCTAAGAAGGACGAGCCAAAGAAGGAGGAGGCGAAGAAGGAAGAGCCAAAGAAGGATGCCGAGGCTAAGAAGGACGAGCCAAAGAAGGAGGAGGCGAAGAAGGAAGAGCCAAAGAAGGATGCCGAGGCTAAGAAGGACGAGCCAAAGAAGGAGGAGGCGAAGAAGGAAGAGCCAAAGAAGGATGCCGAGGCTAAGAAGGACGAGCCAAAGAAGGAGGAGGCGAAGAAGGAAGAGCCAAAGAAGGATGCCGAGGCTAAGAAGGACGAGCCAAAGAAGGAGGAGGCGAAGAAGGAAGAGCCAAAGAAGGATGCCGAGGCTAAGAAGGACGAGCCAAAGAAGGAGGAGGCGAAGAAGGAAGAGCCAAAGAAGGATGCCGAGGCTAAGAAGGACGAGCCAAAGAAGGAGGAGGCGAAGAAGGAAGAGCCAAAGAAGGATGCCGAGGCTAAGAAGGACGAGCCAAAGAAGGAGGAGGCGAAGAAGGAAGAGCCAAAGAAGGATGCCGAGGCTAAGAAGGACGAGCCAAAGAAGGAGGAGGCGAAGAAGGAAGAGCCAAAGAAGGATGCCGAGGCTAAGAAGGACGAGCCAAAGAAGGAGGAGGCGAAGAAGGAAGAGCCAAAGAAGGATGCCGAGGCTAAGAAGGACGAGCCAAAGAAGGAGGAGGCGAAGAAGGAAGAGCCAAAGAAGGATGCCGAGGCTAAGAAGGACGAGCCAAAGAAGGAGGAGGCGAAGAAGGAAGAGCCAAAGAAGGATGCCGAGGCTAAGAAGGACGAGCCAAAGAAGGAGGAGGCGAAGAAGGAAGAGCCAAAGAAGGATGCCGAGGCTAAGAAGGACGAGCCAAAGAAGGAGGAGGCCAAGAAGGAAGAGCCAAAAAAGGTGGATTGGTTGGCGCCGGTTGTGTTTTTGTTTTTCTGGAGAGGTTTTGGATGCTATAGTGCATCCCCAAATTTGATGGATGCACCACATTTTGTTGGGTTTTTTCAGGTTGACTGTTTATGGGTATACTTCTGTACGTTTGCTTTTTGGTGTCAAACCCCGTTTGCCTACAATGCCCAGGAAGGAGTGTGCATAGCTGTTGGGCTGAGAGCTGGCAGATCGAAACAAAACAGCTGTTGATTGGCGGGTTCAGTAGGAATTCTCCTGGTACGTAGATGACAGCTACAAGCAAGAAACTAGTAGGTGCATAGCCAACCATGATTAGCTTGTGCAAGATCTTGCAAACATATATGAGATAGATGCAATAGTGACTTTAATGGCTCTTGCTTAGTTGATATCAATCATATAAGCATAAGGGTCCCACCATCTCGAAACATCCGGAGATCAGCTCACCACGTTGGAGTCATGGCTCACCATTCGATTCATGGCTCACCCGAAGCCTAACTGGTTCGGCGAGGCCGATGGAGATGCCCAGACTCTCCAGGATGTGCTGATGAATTTGTGAGCGGATCCCATGTGCTAGGCACTGTGCTTGCCAATTGAACCACATTGAAGCACCAAGTTGGCGAAGGGGATGTGTCAACGATGTGTCAAGCATCAAAGGGCTCACCTAAAACGCTTGGCTGAGTGACCAAGAAAGCAACAATGGTGGATCTACTGACTATGAATAGTAGGGGTAATGGTCCAATCCAGTGTTTCATTGCTGGTTATGAACCTAGCTGGCACATGTGAAATGATTATCCATTAAATCGAAGTAGTCATCCACGTGATTTTCTTTGCTGCCATGCTGTCAGAGATCAAAGACCTACAGATTGAATTTAGGTGCCTCTCCAATCGATTCTTCAATGGCCAGCACAGTGCATTTCGCAGTTAGACATTGCAAAACTTGAGCCATATCCGGCATCAGCCGTTGCTGGCACTGCAGAGATTGTTACATAGACCGGCTTTCCTCGGTCAAACTGACTGGGTATGAGCCATTTTTTCCTGACGGGGGTGGTGAGACATCAGGGTTGAGCCAAGGATGCGAAGAAGCCCTAGCCCCAAATAAATTCTTTGGTGCCAGAATTTTGCACTCCACTTGTGGGAGTGCCTTGGGATCTCAGTTAGAAGACTTTAGTCATGGCAAAAGTTATTTATTATTGCAAAGTTCCAAAAACGGTCAGTTGGAATGATCTACCACCCATGTGGGACCATTCGATGTGCCAGAATGGGTTTTGCCGGTAGCTACTGTTGCCGCCTCCTACTACGTATACTACTGCCCAAGTTTGGCTGTTTGCCGACATGTCCTTGACCCTCAGCATCATCTTCTCCTGAACTGCTGTCAGAGAAAGCTTGGATCCACGACCCCTGGTCGAAGTTGCGAGTTTTTCAAAGATCGGCCTAGGTGCTAAAGTTTTCCAGAGATTGGCTGAGCGGGAGCCACAGGAATGAAATTTCCTTACATTACATAATATGTATCTGTCATTTACGTCATGTGTTCTTATTCGCAATATTTCCTTATAATTTATTCACTCTATTTTGTAATCATAAGGTTTCTGCTTGTGGCTTCACTTGGCGATGTTAGATGCCCCTGCCACGGCAAACGCCGTAGCATCGGTGCGGTTAAAATTTGAAGGCCAAAGGGTCCGCAAGGCGCGGGTCTTTTTGCAAGACCTCAAGACGGTGAGTCTTACGCGCGAAACAAAGACCGCATGGTGCAGCAAAGACATGCTGATGCAGATGGTAGGGCAGCCATGAATCATCATTGAGCATGGCTCCTGATTCTTTGGCTTAACATTGACCATGATCAATTAAGCCTTACAACCCCATGATTCCATATGTTTCCCATCATGAGCCAGTATTATATAAACATTACAAACCACACCATGGACAGCATGTAAGGCATCCATTGCAGAACTCAGAATGCAAATTCTCCAGAGGTTACTGGAAAACACAAGGAGGTAGGATGCGTCAGCACACCCAAAGGTTTAACAACTGCTTTGTATTGACAGGCACGGGGGGGTGTTTTCTACCACGGGAGAGACACTCTTGGTTCTGTTGAAAGATTTGTGGCTTCCAGCACATTCCAACATTGTCAAAGTATTGTATTCAAAGTATTGCAATCTTTTTTGTATGGCCTTTCAATGCCTTTCAGTGCCTTCCAAGCTGCTGAGATACCGCCGTTAGCTCAAGCTCTCCACTGTGGAAATCCCACGGTGGCTCCGCGGCAAAATCCGCGGACCGATTTTGCTGCCGCGAGCTGAGCGTCAGCGGCGCGGCTGCCAGGACTGCCAGGGACTGCCGTTTCTATCAGGGGCCCAGGAAGCGAAGGGAGGGCATTGCCGTTTTCATAGGGCCATGGTTCGGGTCGGAAAGACTTTCGAGGGATGGTAAGATGTGAATTGACAGTTGAGAAGTGTACTTTGAGCGCATGGTTCAGATCAATCCTTTGCAGAAAGGGATGCGATACTTTGTCATTCAATGGATTCCGTGTTTCGGATGTTTTTCCTCTCCAAACATCCATGGCAGCTTGAGCGATTCGTACTGGGCTTGTTAGCAACAGCACTTTGATGCAGTCACCAACAGGCGCAGATTACCAGCCATAAAGACATAATATCCAGCCCTGTTCTGGTGAGGCTGTTGTAACATCCCCCGAGCATCAAGTGATGCTTGTGTCTTGCTATCATCCGCGCTGTTGAAGCGGTGCAGGCAATAACCATGTCGTGCGAGCCCAAGTTGCGTTCTGCCATCGGTGTGACGACTGGGGTGAACATATGTTTGAAGTTGGACAAACCAAATCATGTTTGATTGATGATGATAGCGTGCTTAAGAAGATATTCAATGCTCTTCATGGTGCATGTTGATTAAGTTGGTTGAGTATTTGATTAAGTTGTTCAACCATCCTTTCTTATCATGCTTAAACACCATGCAAATCATGTTGGATAAGTTCTTCATGGTGGTTTTCATGTCAGTTGCGGCGGAGTCCTAGAGCAGTTGCTGGGGGGTCTGCTGCCTGGGGACATTTATAGAACAATCAGCTGCTTGGTTGTGGTGGAAGGTGGATGATTTTGACAAGCCAGCATGTTGCTGTTGCCGATGAAAAACTAGCAAAAATTGAAGTTCACAACTAAAATCAGGGAGCTAAGAGCTATGGTAATCTCCACTCAGTGGGGCATTCAAGGACTTGGCCACCGGCTACACCGAGGCCAGTTGGTAGATTCACCCGAGCTATGCGTTGAAATGTTTGATATCATTGTGATGTAGCTATAGTTGGATATCAATTGTCGATTGGTATGACTATTGGTATGGCAACGATTGGTCTAACTATGGATGATAAAGCCATTACTGGGACTAAGATTGTTTTCTTACTATTGGGTTAATTGGCACTGAGGAACAGCTGATGAAATTGCCACTATCCTCATGACTGGTGAATTGACAACAAGGGGCGGATATAGGAATAGCAGCCATCATGATAGTGATCAATGCTGGGGAAGAGTCCGTTAGTCTTCAAATCCATCAGAAGCGGTGGTTCATATCAAACGACGCAATGGAATGGTTAAGGAAGCATGACAATGGTGATTAATCATCATCAACGACAAAACACTTGGGGCATACTCCAAAACCAGCCACTACCAATGTATGAACTGCGTACCCTTGGTACCGGCTCTTTGTCGAGCCGCCATGAGACTTGGGGGATACCTCAACGATACCTTCACGGCTGCAGAAACACCGGAAACCTGGATACTCCATCGCTGTAGATGGTAGGACCTGGTAGCACATCCCAGTTCATGCTTGCCGGTTGCTATGATGTAAGACCCAGAATCAAGGAGCACTTAGTGATGATCTTGCTAATCATCGTAAAATCCAGGTTCTTGTTTTCTTACAAGATGAGTCTCTCTAAGCAAAGCTATGACCGGACCACCTCATTGGCTCAGGCAGATGGTGGGTTCGCTGGATACCGCGAACATTGGTGCCGGCCCTGGATCGAAGCAACCCATGGGTGGCAGATGGCCAGGTTCCCGATGGATGGCCAGGTTCCCCGTGGTTTGGCTTCCCAGCAAGCAACAATTGGAAGGAAACCACCACCTTTTAGGGACCCAAGATGTCTGACCCAACACACTCAATGAGACCGAGAAGATATCCGTTGCGAAGGTTGCGAACAACCAGCTCTCAGTGCCCAACCAGCTCTCAACAACCGCCCCCTAGGCGTGATCCATGACGTGCAGTTGGACTACTACGCCAAACGTGCTGCAGCAGCATCCAGCCCGCGCCTTAGCGCTACTTTCGGCACTGAGCCCCTTGACAGCGGCAGATAGAAAAAAGTTCATGAAAGTTGTAAGAAAGCTGATGAAAGAAAAGGATAGGAAAAAAGTTGGCAAGAAAAGTTGATGAAAAAGCTTGAAAACAGAAGAGATGAAGAAGGTTGTTCTCGCCAAAAGTGAAATCCTTCACATGGGTTGTTCTCACCTATTCACCATTCATCGTCGTAGTTTGTAGAAAGGTTAAACTCTGTTGTTCTGGTAGGTGGAGATCCACACTAAAGCATAATGATAGCGACCATGATTTAGCAATGACGCAATGACTTGAAAGTGTAATCGCAAGGGCAACTAGAATGGTAATTGGAATGCAATTTGTATGTAGCGGTGACGAATGTGGTTGGGGTGGTCGTTGCAGTGACAATAAAGATGAACAACCCTGTTCGCTGGTGATGTTCCCGAGGTGGGTGTACTGTGCAAAAAAATGAGTATTTGCTGCACATCCTAGCGCTGCACCTGCTTGGTCACATCACAGCTGCAGATGAGAAAGTGATGATGATTATTGTTATTATCGTCGTTCTTATCATTATCAGTACGACCGTGATCATTTATTATCATTGTTGGTTATATGGTTGTAATTGTTAATTAGACTAATCTGAATCATATTGATCATTAATTATATGGTGATATTATGTTAATTAACCATACTGGTATATCATTAACTTGGACGAACTAATTATTGTTTTTCATGTGGTTGTTAGTTGCATTCGCATGACCGGTATATGACCATCCATGTCTTCACCGATCTGAAGGCGATGGCACCATCCGCATTTGGGATGTGACCGATGGACGGCAACAGCAGATTGGACACCTCAAGGGGCACGAGGGACCTGTGTGGAAGGCGGCTCCACTGGGATGCTCAGCAATGGCAGGGGCAGCAACCAGGATGCTTGGGCCCAGGGTGTTTGATGGTCGAATCTATCACCACAGGAGGTTCATAATCATCATTGATATTCGTTGAAACAAGCTGGAATTCCATGGATGGATGGAATTTTCCATGACAGTGATGGGGTACCAAAGTTATGTGATCTTACACAGTCGGTTGGGTAATCCTAACGTCAGCAACCATCATGCGGGTGTCCGAACTGTGGATGTAGGTCCAGGATGCTGTTTTTAGAGATGTGCAGGAAATTGATTGATGGCAACCCCCAAAAAATAAGCAATTCGGAAAAGGCACATGGAAATTTTGGATACTAAAAGGTGGATTCTGGCCCTCAGTACGAGTGTCAGTTTCGCTACATCCTTTGTGAATGGTTTCGGAGTTCGAACAGGTGCTGGGCATGACAAGAGTCACTGATTTCGCTGAATCTTCTCTCCGCTCAGCCACTTTGAACACCAGAAGGATAGGACAAGTTCCCTCCACTTGGAAAGGCAAGAACCACAGGCGCCGTAGTGAGAACTAGTCACACTATTTGAAAACGAGTCTTCGAATCGTAGAAATGAGAGGGCAGACTATCATGTCAAGCTATGTGAGAGCTAATCAAGATACCCTCTTGGCTGAAGCAAACAAGTTTCAGAGCGGAACAATGTGGTCACAGTGATGGCTGTTTTGGGACCAGTCTCTGGTTGAAGTTGCTTGGGTCGACCAATTGGTTCGAATTGATCGAATCAAGCAAGTGTGACCGTTCGACCCACAACCAACAAGAACAAGAGCTTCTCAATTGATTTGCAGTAGCTCAATCGAATGCTCATGGATGCTCAACTGGATGCTCAATTGGATGCTCATGTGACCTTGAAGATGTCCTGGCCTTCAGCAATTGCTTCACTTTGATTCCCGCTTATGTGCGACGAGTGGTGCCATGGCTGATGAACTGAAGCAGCTGGTGCACTCACACTTCCAGAGGCGTTCCGGAGGGAGCTGGGGGACACAAGGCGACAAAAAGATACTTGCATCTAGATATAGATCGGTAGATACATATGTAAATAGATAGATATAGATAGGTAGGTAGATGTGCACATAAGTCATCGTCCATGTATCATTTTGTTTGGATGATCTATTTGATAAAAGGAAGTTTAAAAGTCAAACTTCTGACATACGGCAAGTTGGAGCAGGGAGTCCGTAAGAAGAGATGAAGCAGAGGTGTCAGCGTAGGCACATGACAGGACTGACGCGAAAGGGTGTGGTTTTGTGCTTCGGGGTCGGAAGGTAGGCTGGGTAAAGCAGCGGCGTGGAGGTCTGTGGCAGAAGCGCTGCGACGCCGCTGTGGTGGATGTTCCAATTGCGTTTTGCATGGCAGGCGCAAGGCATTTGAGACGTTAAGTACATGGCAGGCATGAGGTTTCGTCATTGCAACAACGTTGGCAGGCGTGGTGGATTTGAACAGGGTCGGAAGGGGATGCCCTTTTTTTGTGGACGCTCAGTTTGTGAAAGGGATATACCAGTATCTCAGAAACGTGAACTTCAAATCGCCAAAACGTGGTGGAGCAGAGACAACAAGCGAGTTGTCAACGTGTGCAGATCAAGAGAAAAATGGACAAACAGAAAGACCGGCAGACGCACAGGTGGACTACAAACAGATAGTTGGAAAGATTCGCCAGACAGACAGCTACCCCTTCCAAGAAAGAACCAATCTTGGACAGCAATTGGATGGAGATAGACAGCCCCCTGACAAGAGAGGCAGACGGATCCACGATCGGATCGGCAGCATTCAGACGGTCTACAGGCATCTCAGGCATCTCAGGCAGCCTCCCTCTCTTATAGGCTTCGAAACTTCCGCCATCGCCGACAGTGCGGTACTGATGGTGTTCGATACTTGTAAAGTGAAAGTTGCGGCGTGATCCTTTGGAGAAGTTCACATGCATGCAACTGAAGAGAGCCATTAGTTGTTTCAACATTTGGATAGATACTGCAATTAAATATAATGAATATGAATCAAATCCATTTAGATACAGTAATCAATTTCATTCCGTATATTCTAATATGGCTTCAAGTGTAGACCTGTCCTACAGCTGTGCCATGGTCAGGTTGGTGCAACTGGGGAAAAGTCCCAACGAAGCGGCAGCCCAAGCTCTGTCCCTAGCGCGCCAAGAGTTCTACACCAAGGCGAGGAAGGAGGACCTACGGTGCTTAAGATACATGGGACTTGCGATCATTTTTTATTTAGCCAAACAATGGTTTATAGTAACATTAATGGTTTATCTATGATTAATGATAGTTATTGATAGGTAACGTTTTAAACAACCACTTTAGGGTTTATAATCATTCGTAATGGTTAATAACCATACATGATAATCATTATTTTTATTTGACCAAGAATAAGATTTGTATGAACCATTAAACTATTCATAATTGGTTCATTTTTGGTTGCATCCATTAACATAAGATGTACATTGACAAAGCTATAGGAGTTATAAGCATTAGTAATATGACTTAACCAATAAGATATGATTTAGCAACTATATTTATAGGAATTTTAGGGGTTATAACCATTAACAATGGTTGGTAGTAATGGATAATCAGCAACAATAGTAGGGGCTATACCCACCATATGGGTCTTTCTCAAAAGTAAGGGAGCCACCAAAAAAATGGTTGGCTTGTTGCTCCCAGTTGTTTGGAAGTTGCTCATTTGACGCTTGGATAGGCAGAATGCAACGCCAAGAGAGTGTTACAAATGCACTTGCAGCCAAGAGCAGCGGATGCTCTCAGTGCATCAGTTTTTCCCCCAGGATTGGACAAAAAATTGTCCTTGAAAAATGAAATGGTTCCCTTGGAAGAAATAAAAAGAACCCGTGAGTGTTCTTTTAATGTGCCCATTGTTTGTCACTTCCTATTTCGTATGCGTCAGTTTGATATTCCTATTGTTTGTTTGTCCTTTACTTTGTTTTGGCTTTGCAATCGTCACTCAAAACCCAAGCCTTTCAACCACCTGAAGCCGTAGGGCCAATGTGCAGCCGACCCGGCTAAAACCGCCGCGGGGAAAGCTGCGTCCAAGGATTCTTGGACGGCAAATTGGATTTTAAGTGCAACGTGAGATGAGAAAATCCTTTCGGAAGCAAGTTGCTGGAAGTTATAAGTCACCATTTTCAATAACTCTAATTTGTTTGTCAATTTTGCGCTTGTCACCATGTACAGGCCATGGGGATGCATGTGGTCGGGTTCCCATGTTAGGAGCCGTACCCCAAGCACCAAAATTCCATAAATTCAAAGCTATGTCTTGAAGGCTTCATGTGCTTTCTTGATGTGCTTCAAACGGTCTTCAAAGGGTTTGTCAACTTCAGCAGGGTGTGTAGGAGCCTTCCCCGGAGGAATAGCAAGCACCCTACCCAGTGACGAAGAATGTATGTAATTTCTCAGCAGCATGGTTTCCCTGTGAAAGTACTGAACCCTCCCAGCCACGAGGAACATCCAAGTGCAACCAACGACTCCACCCGATCCATACGTTCACCCAAGAAAAGATCTCACTTGTAATTATGCAGCAACCAGTTCACTGAGCGTTTCCACACATCAGAAAGGTCAGCAAGTGTGCGTGGTTTGACATCTGCCTGAATTTCATGATCATCCAGTATGTAATGATAAGCTCCACACTTATCCCTCTGTACTCTGTCAGTAATGCTCCTTGGCGGAGCACTATGCGTCGCAAGTTGGAAATCCACGAGAAGCTCCAAATACGAGATGTCACCTCTAGTCCCATGACCCCTCTTAGGCCACTGCAGTTGTCTCGCCCACCACAGTAATCTCCAGAGATACACACCCCCATATGGAAAGGCCCAAAAACATTGCAAAGGCATGGGGATACTCAAGCACATGGTTTGTATGGCACCTTCAAAGCAGTACATTGAAAGATCTAGCTTATGCGATTCCCGTTTGATTCGCAGCGTAGATTGTTGACTTTCCACACACAGCTTGGCCACATCCGCAACATACTGCAGAAAAAATTGCAAATCGGTACGATTCTGTTTGACTCTTTCCAATTCCTTGGTCAGATTTGAAAGCAGTTTCTTCTGGTCGTGTGTCACAGCCAGTTTTGCTTCCATGTCTGCACGATTGTTGCCCCAGATAAGCCACTTCTGAAAATGACTGGACGCTTTCTCTGGATCCGCATGGGCCTTCACCTTTTCAACCTGAATGTATCCCTCGGGTCTAGCAGCGATTTGTGCAACAATGTGATCCCAAATATGAGCAGCTTCATGATGCATCGTTCGCCCTGCCGCATGTTCCCCCAAAGCATTCAAGAGCATGTCAAGCACCGCCTGATTGTCAGTGTAGATGCAAACCTTCCACGCAGTGTTAAGAACCAGCAAAATAGCAAAGAGCTCCCCCATGAAGCTGTTCTGTTGCGGACCTGGTACGACAACCCTCTGAGAGTGAATACATCTGTGCTGCATCCACTTTGATTCAACAATTGCCGACGCAGAAATGCATAGATCCGGGTCTTCTGCACAGAAAGCGGTTCCATCAGTGAAGAAGAATCTTGTAGCATCGTCTTTATCCGGCATGGAGAATGGTACTGGTAACTTCCAAACATCCTTGATTTCGTTGATTTTCAATAACTCTAAATGATGGATTTTCCAGGCGACCAAATTACCAAGGTAATCAGGGCAGGAGGAAGCATGGGTGCTTACAACTCTGCCGCAGGTGGAGATGTTGCCATGATGGTATGACGAGATCACTCAATCTTCTCTCTGGACACAATGAGCGATACTCCAAATTCATGGACAATAACTCCATGTGTTTGGCAAATCCAAAAAGTAGTCACCCCGCCACCTGAATAGCACCGAGAAAGACAAGTTCACGATGAACATATCTGCAGGGATGATTCAAAAAATGACAACAATTTCCTCCAGAAGACCTTTCCAAATTCCACTTTGTCAGCCGCTCCACATGTGTCTGGGCCAGATAGATTGTCCCGTGACTCCCTGCGACAATGGGCTTTTGCGGGATATACAAGATGACCGTGTTACTTATATCGACATATGGGTGTTTCTTAGAATCGCGTACCCCCTAAATCATCCAATATTAAGCATCTATGGTGATAAACCAACCAATAAACCAACGATCCACCCATCATCCACCCATCATCCACCCATCATCCACCCATCATCCACCCATCCACCAGCACCCCATGACATCTCAGGACACGTCGCTGGCCTCCCCCTACACGCGACCAGAAGCCCCCAGCGCCCCGAGCACCACGGCGAGCGCTCCCTTTGCGCCGTTCTTCACGGACAAATGCACCTGGGAGCCACATGGAGCCACAACAGAAGTTGAGAGGTTGGGAATACAATGGCTATGACGAGTTGGTGGTTTCGTTTATGATAAATGATGGGTTTGTAATGGTTAATTAGTGGTTATTATGACTAGTTGATGGTTTTTGAATGGTTCATAATGGTTAACTAGTGGATGTTTCTTTAATAGCTAATGATAGGGGAGAGTAACCAACGATGGTAGTTAAACAACTACTGGTGGTTCGATTGACATGGTTTTCCCAATATTTGGGATGGTTGCTAGATGAACTCATATCTTTGGGGATAGCTTATGACCGCCAACCAACGAATGGTTGAGGGCCATGATGACTAAACATAAACAGCGATTGGTGGTTAGCTGATGGTTAACCATCAATATGCTGCTCAATGATGGTTGGCAAGGGCAGCAAAAAAAAGTACTTCTAAGTACCAACCACAAAAGTTGGTAAATTCGGGTTCGCAATGCTTGTCGATGGGAAATGATGCTTTGGAATAGGAAATGTCATACTACACAAGCATTAGTGATGGCCAGCGATTAATAGTGGTGAATGCTGGTTGATTAATCGTTGGTGTTTACGGGAAATCCAGCAAGTCGCAACATAGTCCTGTGCTGTACGCTGTACAGCATTGCTAGGGGACCGCAATGATGCTTCTGCTTCAATGAGTTCTTCGTCGTCATCGTCCGAACACCATGATGATCATCAACCCTACACCTCTTACCATTTACAGGAGTCAAAAGTATGAACCTAAAGAGCGCTAAAGCATTCAAGCCTGAAGCCATGGTCAAGAAAGATTAGTGACTCCATGCCGGGAGTATGAACCAATAATCAACAGATGTATTGGTTCAGAAGGGATTTGAAGAGATTCTGTCGCTTTTGTCTCTTGACTTCTGTCGCATTTTCTCGTTCTGCTGTTGATTCGGTTGCTGCAGGCAGCCGCTTTGGGCCACTCTGTTTGGGTCTGGTGGGACCCTTCCAATCGATTTGCGTCTCTTGGCACGGCTTCGATGCTCTTCATGGCCAGGACATGGGCGATGTTTCTTGTGCTGGTCCTTTTTCTCAAGATCAAAAGGCATCAAAATCGAAGGGAAATGAGCTAAATGGATCAGTTTGAAAATCAACTGCTGAATAATTGCTACATGTTAGTTGCATAGGTTGAAAATCAAAGGGAAATCATTCAGCAGTTTCTCGCTCAGACTTTGTCACGGCAGGCCACAGCTACTGGAGCGCCGTTTCAACACTGTTCCAACACCAAGCAACTGCTACCATTGGTGACCTCAGGTCGTAGGGCAGCCCCGCATCGGGAAGAAGCTGCTGGTACTGGCTCCTCAGCACAGTGGGGAGAGCCACAACGGCGAGAATTTGTGTGATCATATATTTGCATATACATGTTTATATATGTGTATATTTTTTCTTTATATATTCATATTTATATTTTTATTTATATATATATATATATATGTTCATTTATATTTAGATATATATATATATACTATATATATATACATTCATATTTATATCAGCGTTTTTCAAGCCATAGGGGCAACCGCAAATCATCCCATATGAATCATTGTTTGCTCATAAACCAACCATTTTGGGGGTTCCCTATTTTCAGAAACCCCATGATTAATATGTGATCATGAAAATGCTGCGTATACCTGATGCGCATTTGTGGAAATTGCTGCTATTTGGTTGTTAGTCGTCGATTCTTCGTGGTGCCTGTTGGTACAGGTTTGGCAACATCCAATTCGTGCTTTCGAATATACTATTTCTGTCCCAGGACGAGGAACTAATACGCTTGATGTTTATGGGAGTTGAAACCGGCAATCAGCATCCATCAGTGGCGGGTGGGCCATCATCAAAACCAGGATACGCAAAGGATGCGAGGTCGAAGATTTGGGAACCGCGGAAACCTTGGGAACCTGGTCGCATGGCCGGACTTCTCCAACCAACCAGGATGGCATGTTGCCTCCTTGGTGCTCAGGATATTGACCATACCATCTACGACCCCTCCGAGTACGGTGGAAACAAAGGCGCCAGAACTGGGATGGGTCGAAGGGTCAGAAAGGCGGAGAAAGCACACCCTTCAGATGGTGCACTTCATACTTCAGGATCTTCCACTAGATTTGACGCATGTGCAGATGACTTGTTTTATGTAAGCATGGGTTAGTATGTTCATATATTATATGTTCGAGTGAGTTTGCGCATAAGTGTATGATGTGCATACATTTATTTCATGTTTGTGTACGGTTAACGCAGGTGCATGTATCGAACTGAGGCACCCAGCACAATAAGTCCTGCAGTGCAGGTTCCATGGATGAATGCCTCCAGCGCTTTACAATCCTGCAGACCTAGTCACCAGATCTGTAAGTGACACTGACCAAGAGTGAACTCAAAAAGAACAAATTGGAACAATTCGTTGAAAAGAACAAATTGAGTGAGTTGAAAAGAACAAATTGAGTGAGTTGTGGCCAAGTGACGCTCATTTCCCATCGATTCAACTCAGGTGGGGCCCTCGGATTGTTGATGAATAACTGGCTGGCTGACAGTATAGATAGAACTCGTTTGTTAAAAAAGAACATTCTTAAAAGTGTTAGATCTATGTGGTTAATGAATTCAAGCCTATGTTTAATCACATTTCTCAAACCATTTGTTTGTTAATCATTGGTTAAAGCATTGATTTCCTTACGCCTTGCGAAACGAGGGGAGGGGGTGCTACCCGTTTCTGGTAGTGCGTGGCAGGACCTCCAAGAGGGTGATCATCAATATGTGTTCATCATGGCCATCACCAACCAGCAGTTACAACATGTTATCACCAGTTTGGGCAAACTATTCCCCATCACCAAGCATCAGCAAGCATCACCAAGTCTCTCCAAGTATCACCAAGCGTTCATGGCTTACAAGCATCACACAGCAACGGTTGGTGAACCGTTCAGCACTTGTTGACCTGCGCAGGCTCCACCGTGAAGCAGGTCAGTGATGTGGCGATGATCACCCGATGTCGACCCAAGTTGCATGAGTTTCCGGGCACCAGCGGGGTTGACCAGGGGGTAACAGCTTTCTTGTCAGAGGTACGCCTCAACATTCATCATGTTTGAGTTGCAAAAGAAAACGCGAAATAGCATTGTAACAACATGAAAATGAGTATTCAAGTGGTAAAAAAAATCGTGTCATTTCATCTATTCAGTGATTTGCGTGTTCTGGATTACTTTATTTATCTTGCAAAATCCCTCATTGAATGTACCAACACCATTCTTTAGGATCTCCAGTGCACTTGTGCATCGTGGCAAATCCGCGGGGCCATCCAAACAGCTGGTTTCTGGTACCATACTGTGGCTAGCGGTTCCGCTGAAGGTGAGCAAAGGCATCTCAGATGACGGAAAAAGCCACATGGTCACTGCTTAGCACTTGAAAAATGTCTTTGAATGCTGGCAAAATATAGGAAACGCAGCTGTGTCCAACAGGTCCCTGGTTCATGCCGGTGCCTCATCAACAACTCGGGTCATGTCCGTTGCCGCTATATGAGGTTCCTGGTGGAAGTGTGCAAAGACTTTGACTTGATGGCTGCTTGGATTTGCTTGGATCTGCTGCATGTTTCGCGTTTTGCATCCTTATGTGCAGATGATGGCAGATTTGAAAGTGTGTTTTAGGTGTCTATTACCTACTATGCAAGTGTTTCTGCATTAAAAGATATGAGATCATGGGTTGCTTGTCACTTCTGTCATGCAGTTTTGCAGTTTGTCACTGCCATTTTGTGATACGGGCCCAGCACCTTCCACCACCCAAACCGGCTGGTTGAGAACGGTATTCGGAAAAAATGCTTGGGAGAATTGGGAAACATGATTTGATGGGAATGGCATTTCGAAACCAATGGTCCTGTTGTAGAAAAGCGACAGCAAGCATTCGATGATACGATGCTTCAACGGTTTCAAGGTCTGGTCTGCATCGGATATGATGCGGATCTTGACTTTGCTTCAACAGTTGGGGATGATAGGCGTGGCCGCACCGGCACAGCTGCTTGATTTCCAATTATGCGTGTTTTTTCCCAAACAAAAATCTTGGAAAACCATGGGAACCTTGGCAAACTATTGTGGGAGCCATAACTCTGGGGTGTGCCTTATGGATCCATTTGGATCCTTATGCCTTGGAGGTTTGGATGGTACCTGTCGCAGGTACTGGGCAATCGGATTACAACATTGTGGCAGTGCTGGACATAGCGACTCGTCAATGACTTGGAAATCCAATGTGAGAAGATGTGGGCGCATGAAGACAGTGTAGCACCTGCGCCTGACAATGGTCATAGTCAGCTTTGAGGGATGCCCAGAACATGCGTGACATTGTTTGACCACCCTTGCCTCCAAGATCCTCCAAGATCCTCCAAGATCCTCCAAGATCCTCCAAGATCCTCCAAGTCCAGTGTGCTTTGCTTTGCTTTGCTTTGGTTGTATTTCGTCGTGGTGTGTGGTCAGAAGTCCTGTTGTTGAATCATTGTTCCAGGAAGTACTTCCCATGCGCAAATCTCACCAGCAGCTGATTGTACACGACCGACCCCAAAGATAGGTTCTTCCCCTAGTGGGAGAGGCAGATTCACAATGATTCATATATTGTCATGAATATTAGCTCATTTAGACATATGTATATGTATATATATATATATACATATATATGTAAATGACTCATATAAGTCTATGTGTAAACTCATACATATATATATATATATATTTATTTAAGAGATATATATATATATATATATAGATTGATTGATTTATTTATGTAATGATTATTCATTTATGTAATGGTTGATCACCAGACATTGACCTGCAAAAACACCTGTTGTCCATTAAACATGACCCCGGTGAGCTGGACCCCTCAGGAGTCCATGAGCGAAATGCACAGCACTGACGCTTCGGAGGATGTGGCTCGACAGTTTGGATGGGCCAACACCGGACTTGAGTCTTGCTGAGCCCTGCTAGTAGCCCTGCTTTCATGTCCACCTTCACAAGGAACACAGCTCCACGAAACGACAAAGTGAAACGAATGTGTCCGTTCTTCAGCTGCTGTCCCTATCGGAGCTCCCATCGAGGTAGACATGGTCTTGGACAAGAATGCTATCACGCAGACGGACACTCGGCTGCACTCCCTCGGCTAACTTTGTTGTGCCGCTGTGCTTGAAATCACTGGGTTCCTGATTGCTGGAATTTGTTTAGTTGTCATTTCTTTATTTATGCATTCCTTTATTTATTTTTCATGAATGTTCCTACTCGGTTTTGAGAAGGTTTTGGTCACAAGTGCAACCAGTTGACATTTCGATCACCATTCTGTTGCAGTTGCTACTGATTTTGGGGGGATACCTTGGCAGAACTGGTTTTCATCAATACCTAGCAACAAGAAGTGGAAGGATAGCAAACAGAATCCTCTGAAGGGATTGTTCCCAATTTTGCATTTGGCAAGCTAAACTAGATGCCAAGATGATGCAAGCAGGGCCGTTTTGGTGGCCGCCATGAGTGATTGGACTCTTTTTTAATCAGTGCCTAGTAACACCGTGACCCAGGTGAAAGTTCCGGAAGGCGCACGAGGGTTGTGGGGAGCCATTGGCCAGGGGAGTTCTGCTGGGGAAGGCTTCCTCAACCTGAGCAGCTGATGCAAACAGGTTGATGAGCTTGCTGGGGTACTGGGCTAAGGGCTGCTGTGACGTTGGGGCCACACATCCAAAGCCCAGTGCCTCACATTGTCTCAGTGATGGTCAGCTATCCACCATTGGTATCTCTCAGATCACCACCATTAGTTGTATTTGATCCTAAAGATCTCGCTGTATCTGACAGATCGATCTGCCAGGTGCTATAGCGGGCCAGCAGATTGAGGTGCGGTCGAAACTCGTCCAGGTCTCAAGTTTGCCATGGTTGTGAATGCTCAGCGGTGATATCCCCATGGGATTACCAAGAGTCACAGGGGCATGGAATCGTTGGCAGCGACCGTCAGACTTTCCACCAAGCTGTACTCAAAGCTGTACTCACACACGGCACTGCTGACACCAACTTTCAAATCTGAAAATCGAAGCAAAGTGTCAGCAGTGCTGTTCTCAGCTGTTCTTCGTTCGTCCAAGGGTTCGTTTTCAACCTATGTTAGTCAGCCTATGTCAGTCCGTGCTTAATTAACCTATGTCAGTTCACCTCTATCCGTCAACCTAATCCACCTATGTCAGTTCATCCTCTGTTCGCCTGTGCTTAAGCTATGTCACTTCACCCTCAGGTTTCAGCTCACCGGTGCACCGAGGATCGTGGACGGCAAGCCGATGATCGTCTCGGTGCCCAAAGGCCACGAAGCCGGCGACGAGTTTCACGTGACCATCCCGGGGGCCTTGTCCACTGCCCCATGGCGAAGCGGCCCACGGCGTCCAACAAGTCACATGGGGTTTTCTCAAGTCATAGGGGTACCCCAAAGTTAGGGTTAGTTTATTGCTATGATTAATTTAAAGGATGATTACTGGAGGTACCCCTAGCTATTGAGAAATAACTAACATGCTAACAGAGGCTTGAACGGCTTCAACGGCTTAAGTTTCAAGGGATGAGGCAACGGCTAATTCAGCTGGGAGGTCAGTAACGTTAGTTGTTCTCCATTTCGTGGTCTCGTTCTCTCAAAGCGCTGCACATGTCAGAATTCCATTGGGTGTTTGGGACAGGTGGGCTTGGCAGAGTATCAAAATGTATAGCTACAGCAGCGACACCCCTCATTGCGTCTCGCGAGGATCCTTGATTGATCCACAATCATGTTACCATCAGTTATGTTCATCTGAGCCACAAGAAAAAACTTTGTCATAGTGTAGTAGTGTGGTCCACGGTGTAGCTCCTTGAAGGCCGTAAGGACCAATCACCAGTGCTGCCAAAAAGCAGCATCGTCATGCCTGGAATGCTACACCTAAAAACTCCACAGTAACATCATACAACAAACATATTTAGCAAGACAAAGTGGCTAAAATCCCTCGAAGAAGCCATGCCACTTGGCTCAACTGAGGCCAGCGAAGAATTGTCCATTGAGGCGGACGAACTTCAAATGGCCTTGCAGAATCTTGGCAACTGCTACATTGTCAAGACTTTGCGCAGATTTCCAAGCACTTTGGCCATCCTGGTGGACATCAAGCAACAAACTTTCCTGTCTCTTTTTGGCGTCCCATTTTTCACCTCGTCCAAGTCTCATCCCGTTTCCCATATGTCAAATAAAAAGTTTTACCCCTATTTTCTCCGAGACCAAATCAGTGTCACGACTTGGGTTTGGCCAGATTGCCGAAAGCATGACATTCCATAGCTCCTGCCCAAAACGTTGCAAGATGATGGAACTCCAAATGTCAGTGGGCACAAGAAAGCTGAGGGGCATTTGTTCTCCGTAAAGAAACCCTCGAAAAGCCCGTGGAAGCTGGGAATAGCCAATCATTATTGTCAGCTATCTTCTCATAACAACGCCTGAAAAATGTTGTGAACGGAAAGCTAGAAGATCTCAAGGCCGTTGACGGTGCTTGTAGGGGACCATGGGACCACAACGGATATCTCGCTGAGCCTCAGGATGTCGCTGGGAGGCGGAAGTGATTCAGCAACTCAGCCGACAACGTGATACATCAACCAGTCATAGATGAAGGGCAGGATTGGTGTAGCCATCATCATCATCATCATCATCATCATCATCATCATCATCATCAATGTTGGTGATGATAGTGAAGATCACGATCATCGATGTGAGTTATGATGATTCTTTCCATGTGTCCAGAGTTTTCAAAAACACAACGGCTCAGAGAGTGTGAAACTTGGTGCTGACATCACACATCGACCAGCCCCAGTTGTCGCTACTGCTTTCCAGCTATCAATGAGGGTAGCCTCCAAACGCCCAAGGGCTTTGGTTGGTTGGTTGGCTATGGACCATGAAAAACAGCATTAATTAAAAACCATCATCATGGTAATGGTGGGTTACTGAGCATCATGAAACAGCATGAATCAAGACCCACTTGAATTTATAATAATGGTTATCATCAATCAACACCATGAATTTACTTATCATTTTTATCACTATCATCATGGTTATCATATGTTATCATCACTTGAATTTCTCCCATGGAAGCTCCACTTGTTGAAGTTGGACCAAGGCACCTTCGCTGTCCAAAGCGCGTCGAAGATCCAAGAGAGACTCGGCTCCGGCAGCTCCGCATCCGTCCATTGGACCCCCATCCGTCCATCTTCGGGTACCAAGGACGAAACCCAAGGGGTGGGAGCCCTACGACGTTGACTCCCTTGTTGGAGACATTGGATTGTACTGCGTGCCTCAGTTTTTCTTGGGAACATGGATGTTTCTCCATAAATGATCGAAGTACCCCAACCAAAAAGGAGATCACATTAGGGGCTACACCATTTACCAAGCCATCATGGGTGCCACATCCTCCAAGCTTGGCCCTCGCCCGTAGATCGCCAGTTTGGTGGAAGTATTCTACCAAAAAAACATGATGGACTTATCTACAGAAGGGGTTGCCATCATTCTTAGACACATAGCATTTTGAAGATGTAGATTATTTGAATGGATTGCACCCCGGTTGAAGTAGCATCCTTCAATCTGTTGCTTCCCACCCTTCATTGGGGCCTGGTGCATGGCCCAAGGTGTGAAACCCTTGCAGCTCGCCTGCAGTTGACGCCTTGATCAGTACCGTAGTACTCAAGGTGTAGAATCCACAGCCGTGGGACGCGTAGCCATTGTGAACTGCCATGTCTTGGTGAATCAGGACGCATGAAGCGAGCATGTCCTGGTCTTAATGGGTCCATAACATTAAGACGAAGTCAATACTCAAAAATGAACTCCATCCTGTTATATGCAGCCACTGTTTGGGCCAAGATGGATTGTTGTTTTATGTTTGCACTGTTGCGTACATGCAGCTTTTCCAATCCATGGCGTTCCGGGTTTCTCCTCGTTTCTGCTGTATCAAACCATTGAAGGATTGAAAGTGGTCACTGGCAATTTTGGAATGTCAGAGATCAGCTGATTTCTCGATATTGCGATTGCACTTTGTGATGGCACCTGGCTTGTGCAATAGACCCGAAGGCCCAACGGTTCATGGCCTCAGATCGCCCATTCGCAGATCCCAACGATTTGGGTTTCCTGTCGGTGATCCTACGGGCGGTCTGATCAACAGCGGTTTTGTGGTGTCAAGACATGTGTCGATTGACTTTTGAAATCAGTGGCGCGGTTTCGTGTTCACAATGTTTCACAGTGATCATCGACCATAGATGACCCTAGTGTTTATCCTATGGTCAGATATGGTCAGCTTCCAGTTGGTTGAAGGGACCTTGGCATTGGGCAGGTGAGACATGGTCGCCTGCCACAGCTGAGGTCCTTGATTTGGGCATGTGTGGAGTTCGCCGGTCTTTACAATGAATCGACCCTTGCCACGACAGGACCGGTGCCTCAAGCCTCATGGGGCACGGCAGGCCAGGGCTACCCGATAACAAGGGCACTTTCGGCTTTGATGAGTCGATAGGCTCAAAACTTGGTGCTTTCCTCTACTGTTTGGGCAGTTGGAGATAACTTTTTCGAACAAATCGGTTGGGTGTTGAAGCAAGACATCCTTGAGCTTATGAACAGAACGGACACAGGTCGTCACAACAGCTGAGCGCTAAGGAACACGCTCATCGTGGATGACACGGTGGATGTTTGTAGAGCCAATCCCAACAATTCGATTCAATGCAGCCGTTTCTTGACTTCCGGAAAAGCTTGGGCAAGTTTTGGATCTCAAGAATCCTTTAGAAAATGAATCATCTTGAATAATCTCAATCTGAATCGCAAATCTTGAATCTCTGATAAACATGACCTCGTCCGTTTGTTTGTGGCTTCGTCCAGGTTGTCTCACCTGCGATCGCTTCATGCGTTCCAACAGATCATTGGCCCCCATGAGCTGGTTCTGCATGCCTTGCCGCACTCGATAACTCCAAACAGCACTTCGATCGTCTCAGTTGTTGAGTTCCTTTCGAGAATCCATGATGGTGTGCTATTTGGCTGGCACAGACCGGTGTTCACGAAGTGCTCAAATTCTTCTCGCTTGAACGGTCAAAGGGGAATAGGTCTGGCACCGATGGCTTCGCTCAGGTTACTACTGCAAGAATCACGACAGCGACGTGGAGTTGATGCGTTTGGCCAAGTATTTGAAACAGCTGGCGACTGCCTCCTCAGGGACTCCCCAGTTGAACACGGGCCACCAACGTTGGCGCGAGAAAGTGCACCTTGGTGTGGCACTGGTTCGCTGGTTGGAGACCATGGAGATGGAGGGTGAAGCCCCAGCTGGTGGTTGCATGTGGTTCCTGGTGATTTCCCTGTTGAGATTGCCTTCAGCCTTTGCTTGGATCCGGTGGTCCATTCTTGCAACCACTGAACACCTGCATAAGAATGCTTGGGTAAAACTATTTTGAAGGAAATTGCATTTGGCAGGTTGCTTTCGGAGCTGTCACGATTCTGAGAAGCCTCATTGACCAACATTAACTTATCACAGTCTATTTACCATAATCAATCACCAATAGTGACTAATAGTGATCATATGGTTTCATCAATATAATGATTGGCGATGATGATATAGTCGATTCATTAAAATGATTATTAAGTATAATCAATAATATTAACTACAATCAGTAAAATGATTCAATAAAATGATTATTCACTCTGAATCACCGCCTGTTGCATCATTCATTTTGAAGCAACCCAGCAGACCTGACCCAGGGCAGGCGAAAGCCAGTCTTCGGAGCCCATGTGGCTTGGCAAAGCGCAATCATTGGTGCTAGGGTACATGACCCACATCGACCATGGTTGTAGGTAAATCAACCAGAGTAGCCACATGGAACCCAAAATGGTTGGTTTCCAGGTGCCAAAATGAAGCAAAATGGACTGGAAGACCACTTGAGAATCGAAAGCATTGCTTGATCTAAACAATCGTTTCACACAGATTTGTTGTAAAATCTTGCGAATCTATTGTAGGAAGCTTAGAGTCACATAGAGTCACTCGGTAGAGTCGCATAGAGTCATTCGGTAGAAACTGCTACGACTTTGCGGTTTGGGGAGCACGGCCTGTCCGCACCTTGAAGACAGAAGATCAAGGAATGGGCCGACAGCAGAGTCGTTCAGCAGTTGTTAAGGACGTCTCCAGATAGTGCCCCCAATCTTTGGACATAGGTTTGCAAGGTCACTCGAACATGCATGATGTCGGTATAGCAAAATCTCTCATGATATTGATGATTCTCACATTATCCAGACAAAAGTCTGACTTTGAGATACTTGAAGCACCAGTGATAGGGCTTTACTATGCTCTATGCATCATTTCCAGGAGCTTAATCCCCAACCCAACATGCTTGCACCTCCTTTGCCTAGGCTCACTGGCTAAGACTCCCACTGTCGGAATCGCTGGCCGCCAAAAAACCATGCAGCCAGCTTGGAGCCGTGGTTTCGATCACCTGGCCTGGTAAACCATGGTAAACTGGTAAGCCATGATCAATGGCAGTTCAGCATGGTCCATAAATGTGGTTAACAAAAATTCTTGTAGTTGAACAGTTGTAAACCGTTTATGTTCTCGGTTGTCAAACGGTATGAACAATCAGGCAATAATCGGTGACGATTTATCATGGTTGAATATTGGTGATCGAACATACTTGGCAGTAATTAGTTGATCAACATACTTAGCACTTGTTGATCAACCATCATCAACCTTCATTCTTGATTGTCGAGTGCCAGGAACCATTCTTCATAAGGTGTCCGTTCACCAGCCGAAAAGCCTAAAATTGTCATTGATCAGAGGCCGCATCATTCTCAAAGCCAAATCTTTGGGGCAAGGATGATGAATCAACCCCGGGAAAAAGCAGAGCCGTGATGTTCCAAGCCTGGGAAGGGTGAAATCCTGGTGAGCTCCGGTGTTCTACCAGAACTTGTTGGAATGTCTATGTTTGTTTTCAGATCAATCTGTTCAATGTGATATCTTTGATTTTCATGAATTATTTGAACTCATGTTGTTGATATCTAGGTGTTCAAATGATCCCCTTATCAAACATGAGTGATCTGATATTTGCTGTGACCCCATCATAGTCAGTCACAACTGGTGAAATGCCATCGGCGTTGCCAGGTGTCGTGGGCTCACCCACGTTTCGGTCATTTGTTGGCCACGGCAGGCAAGCTGGAAAGATTGTTAGAAAATGTTGTATTCATTCAGTTCGTGATGTTCAATGCTTGATGAATGTTGGTATTGGGCTAGTGGTTCATGAGGGGTTTGACATTGGTGAAAATTCCGATTTGCAGTTGACACTTCCCCCACTCGTAAAAATTTCGAGGGTGTCAGCGGTTTCAAGCAGGTTTTGGTTGATTAGCAACACAGTGCTGAAATGGCTGATGGTTGCAGATACGCGTTTGACGCGTGCAGTCCATACTAGTTAGTTCCAAGCAAAATGGTTTGTCAGATGTGTTCTTTCAAATAGTTCATTCAAAGAACGTGGGTGTGTCAAACAACAGTTGTAGTGATGAGAAGAAACACATTCCGCAGAAGCCGCCCTGAAATTCTATGGTCACATTCAGGAAGTATGACCCACTGCTCATTGCCAACATAGTTCCCCATGAACAGCACCAGGCTATGACATGAAGGTCATCATTTGGAAAGAGGACCTGTCGGAAATTGTTCTGAAATTGCAATGAATCGGCCTCGACCAAATCTTCGAAAGGTCCTCGAAACATCTTGTTTTCTCGCTGCTGGCATCTTTGGTGGTTGTCACCTCACTCTGCTTGTCACCTCAAGGAGCGTGGACAGTGGGTCATGGCTTACATGGATAGCAACCACGGAGCTTCGGTGAATGACGTCGAGTCACTTGGCGCAGCAACTCTCAAGTCGAGCCAGACCAATGAGCCACCAATGGAAGATTCAGCTGTTCATGACGTTGAACCAGCGTGACCTACATTGATCGACCATCAAATGGGTAGCCACTCATGTTTGCCCATGCTGAATGGTCAATCACCTAATGATGACCTTACCACTGAAATGATTTCGTCAATCTTCGGTCCCAGGTTTGCTCCACAGGAACATGGCCTGCGGCTGGCCTGTGCCTCCTCTGACGGACAGGTGCATCGGTCGAAGCTTCTATGGATCACAACCAACCACCAACGACAACAATGCAACTCAGTCAAACGATCAATCAATCCCAAAGTTTGACTTCAACGGAGTAGATTGGTCAAAAGATTACAACCAGACAACAAGAATGGACTCAGGACTCACAAAATCTTCCAATAGTCCTGGCATTGAGCCACCAAAAATGTGTAGAAATCTGTAGGCACCGTGCCAAGAGCCGCTATTGGCTTGTCCGGTATACTCCGTGCCTGCAAGGAATGATCATCTCTTGTGTTCCTGTGTTCGCTCGAAACCAATCAGTGAATCATGGGATATGGATTCGGTCACCCAGTTTGCTTCAGGACTGTGGGTTGAACAGTAAGATACAACAACTGGCAAACGGGAGGTATCATAATGTGTGTGTGTGTTACTCTTATTGTTTGCAGACATGATTTTTTGAATATTATTTACATGATTACTCATATTGAAAAGAACTATACTGGCAAGTGGGGCATGCGAGGATAGGACGAGTTGAATGCGACGCGAAGGGCATAGACAGCGATGTAGTGTGGGGCTTCATGCTATGTGAGATTTCTAGCCCTCCCACGTCGTGAAGTTGGGTTGTAAGCTCAGGATATGGGTTGGTGAGTGAATCTACATATAGAAAGATGTTGCACAATCTCATAACGAGCCCGTGGTGATGAGTCATAATTTGTGTTATGCCAGCAGCGATTGTGTGGAAACAACAGCCCTTGTGTTGATCCCGTGTCGATACCCACTGTGATCTCATCCAGTCCAAGCCTGTGCTGTTTTTAAGGAATGTGTGGTACCTTGGGGTGTGCGCAATGTGGAGCATATGAAACGTGTTGTCCAAAACTTGTATGCTTTCCAAGTCTAGATCCTCCAAAATGTTGAAAACCTCAAGCTTGGAGGCTGGACAGGTGGTACTGCCAGTTTGTTCGTCCATGTTCCAGCATACTTCAACATACTTCAAACCAACCAATGCTAGGGAGTTGACAGTAACCTGGTGCCCTGGTGCCCTGGTGAAAGGTCTCGGTGCTGAGCTATTCACCAACGGATGGCCAGTGGAGACGGAGTGTGCCTGGGGCTACGGCGAGACATGTGACATGTCAAACTGTGCGTGTCCAAGGAACCTGGTGGAACCTGGTTCAGGGGCTCTTTGTATTGTCACTAGTCATGGCTTTGGTTGTGTTATACGTTGATTTCACCTCGAAATTGGTTCGCCTTAGGCGAAAGATCGGAGTTTTGGTCACCTTGAGATCGCTGGTGCTGCTAAGTCATGGCACAGTTCATTGCTAGTTCGGTGATTTAAAGCATTCAAGTGGATCTCTTCTTTGTTCGACATCACATACCGCTGTGCGACAGGTGATGCAGGCGCATCCTGGCGGTGCCCAGACGGTGAATTGGGCTCCAGGCGGCATTGGGTGTTGGTTTTTGTCGGCAGGCACCAGCCCCGTTTCTGCAACGCCAGTGACCCATGAAGTTTCATTGGCAACACCTATCAAGGGTCTTTAAAGCGGAGATCATTTTGGGATTTATTGCATCTTTTCTTGCATGGCTCATGCGTTTGAAAAGCTGGATACAGGACACAAAGTTCAAAGCTCGAGGGCAGCCTTCCAAAATTGGGCATGGCACAGTGTCCTTGGTGGCATTCCCCACTTCTGAGCAATGCCCAATTTTGTGTTGTACAAGCAGAGATCAACCAATATGGATGATTCTATTGAATATAGATTGTTGATTGCAGTTCCTGCCATTTGGAGAAGCGTTTCCCCAGAGTTTTGCCAGAAGCCTCACAATTGGGATATTTTTCACTCGATGAGTTTGTATGACTTGAACCAGGTATTCCTGAGATCTGCAAAGATCTTAGTCATCCAATGGTGACATTTCTAAATAGATCTCAGTTTGAAAAGAAGCTCAATTTCGGAAAAAGCAGCTAACTAAACGGCTATAAAACATGAAATAACAGCTAATAAACAGCTACATCAACAGCTGTATCTTAACAGCTTCAAAGTGAGGGAACCTGCCGTGAAGCCCAACGCAACGCGACGCGCCAGTCAGCTACCGGGGCGACGGCGTGCCCTTGGGCTCCGTTCGCTTGGCCACGGGTGGCTGCGACCACACGGTGCCCTCAGCGCCAGTGACAGGATGAAGCGGGTGGGTAGCAACCATCAATGGGTGACCTTAGCGGAAAATCAATGGTTGGTAGTGATGATTGGTGATAATGATTAGTGATGATTAGTGATGATGATAAGTAGTGATGATTGGTAGTGATGATTAGTAGTGATGGTAAGTAGTGATTAGTTGACCATGATAGTCAGGACGAGTTTTCAATGATTGGTATTAGTAGTGCCTGGCAATTGTTGACCCATGGTATCCATGGTCATAATTCATAGTCAACTAGTTGAAAGATTGAAAATACTTGCTGATTTGTTGAATGATATATAGTGGCAACAAAGGGGTGTGATGATCATATGATGATCATATGTAGTATGTTTGGTGTTCCCAATGAATCATTCTGATATTACTGCATCATGATGTGAATCATCACGGGCAAGAACAGGACATCTGTCAGCAGCCCATAACGTTGGTATACCTGGGTTATGAAGGAGCATTCTACGCAGATGTTAATGTAATTCGCCCTTAGATATACTTCCGTTCAGTGATGACTTTATCCATTGCAGTGCGATGCGACAGCAACTCCTCGTAGTTTTCACAGCTCACCCAGGACCCAGACATAGTAACGCTTTGTCCAAAAGTAAAACAACCCGATGGGGTGAGATGTGGCTGAAGATTTCTCAGTGGGAGTCATTTTCTGGTTCCTATGCAATGTTTGTGTGCGCAGATTGCCGAATGATCCCAATTCAGCAAGGCTGGACCTTTTTGTTATCAAAATTTACGTACCAAAACAATGTAACTTTGAGATTTTGTTGGTGTACCACTGATGTTGCCGCTGTCTCCAGCGGTTTCCCCTTGCCCAAGGTGAAGATCTGGAGATTTGAGAACGAGGCAGCGAGTTGGTTGCTGAGGGTTAACGCGTGAAGCTGTTGATGGTTGATCTGTTGGTGGTTGGTGAAGCCCTCATGACACAAGAAGTACTTCTACAAAGGAGATGTTATCGACAACAAAAACAGCAACAATAACAACAGGTCACAACTTAAAAACAGGTTCACTCACACAGGTTGATTGGTTGGGGTGCATCCAATCCCTTTGATCAGGGTTAGCTACAATTGTGTTCTTACCAACGAATGTGTTGGGGATCTAAGAAGAGCCGTTCGAGCCAGACAACAGACTCGTTTTGCCGGTTGAACATGGACGGTTTGCAAGTTGCTGTTGTTGTTGCTGCTGCTGTTGTTGTTGTGGTCCTCGTCGTCATTTCTGATGATTCCGCTAAACTCGATAGAAGACGTAAGAAGACGATCCTGTGGCTTTTTATGAACTGCATTTCTAGTTCCAAACTGCACTTCAAAACACGTCGTCGCACTTGTATTGTCGTTCCTGTAGCTTTCAACCTCCAGAATATCCGATGTGTCTCACCAGATTGGTTTCGAGGGTCAGTTTTTGTAGCTGAAACTCCGGTGTCTTGGCACCGAAGCAGGTCTGGTGTGAAGAGAATCCTCGCTTCCCCTACTGCCATACTGACTGGGTGCCTTGGCAGAAGGCTTTGCTGCAACGGGGCTGGGAAATGGTTGGTCGATTGGTCGATGTTTGTCGGTCGGTTGATTCGTTGGTTGGTTCGTTGGTTGGTTCGTTGGTTTTGGTTGTTTTAAAAGTCATGTTGAGTGGGCAATCGCTGGCAAAGTGGTAGCAGCGACCCACCACTTTCATCCTGTTAACTTCCCAAATTATTCCCAGGGCCGATGGTATCGGAAATGTCGTGCTGTTAGGGGCCGTGTGAGATGAAAGTGCTCATTTGTGTCTTCAACGGACGAGAGAAACCCGGCGGTTGAATGATTCTTGCTGGGGTTATGAATGGTTGATCGTTGGGATTCGCATGATCCATGGCATGGGAAAGCCTGTTGATCAACCAAATCTTGGTTATCCCCCAATAAGTGCTGGCCATTCTTGGTGATCATCGCCGTTCACCATCAAGCATAAACCATTGTTTTCGTTGCGTGTATCTCGACTGTTGCGCATATGACAATGGTCGGTTGCCTTCCCCCTGGATAACCATTGAAATATATCAACCACAGAACTTTCTTTGTTGTCACCTCTTGATGGTTGCCAATCGTCGTTGGTAGCTGCTTGACTACTGCCACGCACCCCTGATCACCACCATTCTGGGCAGCATCTCATTATCATTCTTGGACCCATCATGCTTCACAGCCGGTTGATTGTAACGGTATTCAGCCGGTTGATCAACAGCTGGCTGACCACCAAGGGCCATTTGGTCGTCATTGATCACCATGTCTACAAGCCATTCATCGGTCATTACCATAGGTGACCAGCCAGTACCCATCGTATCAATCGTTATCAACCAATGAGAACCGCCAGGTTGCTGTGGATTATCATCAACCAGCGTGAACCATCGAATCAACCACTGGATGAACCACTGAATTCACCCTTGAATGAAGCAACAGTAACCAACATCAACCGTCATTGCCCTCAGGAGAAACAATTAATCACCATTAATCACCATTAACCACCATTAGCATCCATTAGCCACCGTTCTAAGCACCGTTCTAAGCACCGTTCAAAGCACCGTTCACCACCATGAATCAACCAGGATCCACCGTTGATCCATCGTTGATTGGCGCCCTGACCTCGTGGGCAGGTTCGCGATGTCGCCTGGCGACCCGACCATTCCAGCATGCTTGCCACAGGGAGCGCGCTGCCATGGACCAGTTCTGATGGTCCAGGGTGGTTTTCATGGTGGTTAATGGAGCTTAATGGTGATTAATGGTGGTTTTCATGTTGGTTTTCATGGTGATTAATGGTGCTTAATGGTGATTAATGGTGGTTAATGGTGGTTGATGGTGGTTAATGGTTTCTCTTGAGGTAATGACGATTGATGTTGGTTAATGGTGGCCAATGATGGCGGTCAATCGTGGATTGGTGATGGTTAAAGATGTTTGTGTATCGCTATTGGTGGTTCGCAATCATTAAGAATCTGCATTAATAGGAATAGGAAAGCCATCTGTGAAACTTTTAAGCAGGAGGTGGTGCAGGAGAACCCATTTGGGCCAGTAGACTTCCTGCGAATCTGATACCGCATGTGATTCTGTGTGCATGATTCTGTATGGGTGTTTCTTAAAATGGTTATACCCCTGAATCCACTATCAACCAATATCAGCAATAAAATGTGATGAACCCACCATTTTTGGTGGGGTCCCCCATTTGAGGAAACCCATTTTGTATAGCAACAGGGTGCAGTTCCACGTGGATGCTGCGGATCACTCCAGGAGTTGGGATCACACAGTGGTGCTTTGGTCTCAAGAAATGGAAGGTGCGGCGACGGTGCCGGGACGTGTTTTGGCCATGCGATTTCTCCAATGTCTTGTTCTTATACTCAGTTAGGGCTGAAAATGTGCTGTGTTCAAGAAGATCACTGAAAATCGCATGATTTTCAGCCCTCTACTCAGCTTTTCAGGACACTCTTGATAGATATCAGTCCCTGCTGTCGAAAAGTACTCTTTGTGAAGAATGCATAGCTGTTGAGACAGGGGAAACACGACTGCCCACTTTTGGTGAGTCCGGACCCACCCAACCATACCTTGGCGTAGCGCACCTGTTGACACCTAAGCTGCCATGGTACTCCAAACACAGCTCCATCCCTGGAACGATACGTTCTCCTCGTGAAGATTTGGAACTGCCATCGCCTTCCGCGGAGGCCAAGCTTGGAGGCAGTTGTGTAAGATCCAGGTGGACGGAAAGGTGGAATGCCTTTCGTGGCCTCTCGGACCGAACCCGAGACCCTGCAGACCCCACTGTGATGGGCGTGCTCAGCGGTCGGAAATTCCGAGGATTGACCTTAGGATTCTTAGAGATCATGGAGCATCCTGCACCCTGAAAATGCCAACCCAAGCTGATTGCAATTATTTATCATATTTTACCTACGTTGTTAACAAAACCATGTAGTGGATACCAAACAACCAGGTTGATAAAACAAAATATGTTTTTGTTTATCTAATTCAGTTGTAGTAGATGTTGAGCCAATCATGTCATATCAACCTAGTGTTGGTCACTGCTTAGCGCTACCTGAAGCCACCATTAGTCACAATTGGATGGATCATAGATTGTAGTGTTTGCTTGCAATGAAATCGTCCTAGCGGTTGTTAGTGGTCAATGACGGTTGGCAATGGTCCTCGGACTTTGGCGGTCTGTTTGAATGGCCCCCGCACTTTAGCAGGACCAAGCAAGATGCGGTGAGACAAATGCCAGTGTGTTCTGAGATGGTCCCCTCACTGCAAACTTGATATCTAGTACTAAGATCTCAGACCGCACAGCGAAAAGTTTTCTTCAACTTCCTGAATTTAGTTCTGCGACGTTCCCATCCTGTGACGGTTGGCAATGGTTGATGAAGGATGGATACTGGGGGAGAACAAAAGAAGGATAACAATGCATGACCAATCAGCAGTGGATTTTCTAAGCCAGGCTATTCTTTCTACCAGCAAGATGTTCACCTGGGTTGGACTGTTTCCACATGGAGTGCTTCGTGTTGAGGTCGATTACAGGCAGCATGTTGGCAGTCTCCTACGGCAACTTGGCTGAACGTCAACGTTGTTGGACACCCCAAGTCAGAGGTAGCTTGAATGATGTGGGTATGTGCCAAAATAAGGTAACCTATATACCTATAACCCACCAAAAATGATCATTTTACTTGCTAGGAAACCATTGCTTTGGGGTTGTCATTATTTTGGCACATACCCATGTTGTGAAGTGAGAGTCCCCACTTTCAAAATGATGGAAGTTGCAAAGAAGAAACGAAAAATTGTGCCTTGTCAACGTCAACAGTTGGAGTGTCTTGGAGCGTCCCATCATTCCGGTGCCCATCAAAGTGTGATGTGTTCTGCGCTACATTTGATGCCCACGAACAGGCCAATTGGGGCACCAGGTAATCGATGTCAGCTTTGAACTTGGATAGTTCAATTCCCAACAGAGTTCCTGTCAGGGACTTATGTGTAAAAACATGCTTAAACATCATGTATTCAAAATATATACATACACAAGGGATGTTTGTTTTCGTGGTGACTAGCACTGGTTCTCATGTTGAGCTCCCGAGGTGATGGTATGTCTGTCATCTACAAAGAGGCATGGCCTTGGGGACTTGTGGCCTCTCCTCGTGTGACGGTGCTCCACAAAGTGTTTGGAAATCTCCGGAGTACACCGTTGACAGCAGACCCTGCGAAAAACTGAGCAGCGGTGAGTGATTTTGAGCGGCTGACTCTTCATATGCGAATGCCTCAGGAAGTACCAAATTCCATGAACCGATGGCAGAATTCCCAAATTTTGAAAACCAATGCATTGTTTTAGGTGAGACTCTTGTTGCATGGAGCCGGACTGCTTAAGAAGTTAGGATGGTGACCATACTTGAGGCACCTTGGAACTATTTTAAAGCCGAACTGTCACTGTTTGAAGGTCCAAAGATGAACAGATTCAAAAATAGAATTATACATGTTGTTTAACATATACACATATATATATATATACACGCATGCATTTGTCCTTAAGTTCATATTGTACACAATGTGTCGCGTTCAGATCTCAATTCCTTGTCAGGCCTATGATGGTCATTTCGAGGAGGTTGGGAAGATTGAAGAGTCCGGTTACACGGAGGTGCACTGGCGAAAGGATGGAGCTTTGATTGGCAGATTCCAGGGCAACTCAACTCAGTCGGTGATCTCTTCAGCCTTCAGTCCTTGTTTTTCTAGGGAGCCCATCATGTGAGGAGTCGAAATGCCCAATCTGTTTGTGTGGCAGCGTGGCAGCGGTTGGAAGCCAACTGTTTGAGTCTGCTTTCCAAAGGTTCACAACCCTGGAAATTTGGGGCAGTGGCTACAGCTGGCAGAGTATGACAGTACCACTTCTTGAGAGTTTTCTGATTGCTGCGCAAAAACATCATGACATGAGTCACAATGCCACCTATTAGTGTTCTCCTAGCCGCTCTTTTTCCCTGTTCCAAGAGGGAGACTGAGCCAAGACAAGATGAACCAAGCAACAGGACTCAGGAAGAAGAGCTTTCTTTCCAAAAGATCACCTTTCTGAACCGGACACCCCGTGCCTAAGCATGGCCAGAGAGGTCGTTGTTCTCTGACCAGGTCCCAGGAAAGCTCCCCCCGCCAGCCCCAGGTGCGATTGGGTCCGAACCTTCATGCGGAAGTATTCACATTCAATAGTACATATTTAGATACGTATAGATGTATACAGGGGCATACATATATATGTATATATATATATATACATATATACATATAGATATATATATATATATGGGATCGGGGGCATAATCGTGCCCCCTGGGGGCTTCCAAGACACGTGGGCACTGACATGCAGGATGCTTATAAGCAAGGCAAGCTGCTTATAAGCAAGGCAAACTGCTAATAAACAATCTATGGCCAATGTGCCGGTAAGGGCCAAAAAATGAGGTAGCTATTCCCCAATAGAATACTGCAGTTAGAGCTAGTGCACTCTCATGGCTGAAATTTTTGCAAGACCCAAAGCCATGAGGGGGCATCAGCGTCACCAAGTGCAGCCACCGATGGCTATCCAGCCAGCACTGGCCACCTTAATGACTAAACAGCCACCACTAGGAAAGGCAGACATGCGGGTATCCAACCACTTGCTTGCAAGTAAAACAATGGCTATCTTATATTTAGCCACCACTTGTGTCAGGGGAAACAAACAACGGCTGTAAAGCCATCTCTTTGCTGGCATGTCTTCTTCATGCTCTTTTCTTTTTCATCTTCACTCTTCTGGTTCTTCTTCCAGCCCTGGGTTCTAAATCCCTTGCAAGATGACTTGGAAATCACATTGAAACTTGCTGATCAGCTTGGAAGTAAACATCCAGCTAAGAATATTTCTTAGGCTTGCAGCAGCAACTGCTCCTATCAGGGGCTGGAATTGTTTGGAAATTGCTGTGCTCCCAATATTTTCTTTCCTGCCACACAGGTCATAAGCTTTCTCCATTGCTCTGCACACAGCCAGGATGTGTTTGCTTCTCTCATCTGTGGCCAGGCTCTAGTGAGTGGCCACTGGGGCAAATCTCCTGACCCTTCGACCTGTGACATTCTGGGATATCATCTGCGAAGATGTCTGAAGCATTGAATCAAGGGAGACATTTACCATCAGCAATTCCAAGGTCAGAATACTTGGTGGCCATGAGGTTGTTCACTCCCACCAAGGCTTACTTCCTGTTCAAAAGGGATGTTTTCAAATCAAAGTTGCCAGCAACTTGCCACACTGAAAAAACTAAAAAGAGGAATTGCTTGCAACCAGGATCAACTATTTTTGAATAAAGCCAATTGCTTATAAGCAAGGTAAACTGCTGATAAGCAATCAATAGCCAATTGTTTTTGAAAGTGACACAGCCTTTCCACAACAGCATTGCGCAGCTAGAACTTGTACATTGCCATTCCTCTAGCTTTGGCAGACCTAGAAGCAGAAGGCTTGATCATTTGCATTAGTTGACAGAAGAAGTGTCAAGAGATGAGGCAGCCATGCTGGCATTGATGCCCTTCATACATTCAGGCGCTGGGATGATCCAAGTCCAACGAAGAGACTTTGATTGAAAGTGGTTGTGGTTGGCAAGCAATGTTGCCCAAATTTGAAAAACAGAGAATTGATGTACTAGGCAGGATGAACTTGATTTGAAAACAGCGGGCTGCTTATAAGCAGGGCAAGCTGCTTATAAGCAAAGCAGGCTGCTTATAAGCAATCTCTGACTAACTTGTCTTGGAAATGCCAAGAACTGAGATAGTTATTCCACAGCAGACTGGTGTATTTGAAGTTAATACATTATCATGGCTGAAAGTCTTGCAAGACCCAAACCCATGGAAGGGTGCCAATTTCACCAATGGTACCAATGGCAAAAAGCACGGAACCCTGCGAGGGTACCAATTGTACCAATTGTACCAATTTTTTGGAGAGGTGGTAGCCTTGGAATCTTGTCCTTATCCTGCTGTAATTGGCACCCTCTCCTGGTTTTAGGCCTGGGAAGGCCCAAACCTATGGAAGAGTACCAATTTCACCAATGGTACCAATGGCAAAAAGCACGGAACCCTGCGAGGGTACCAATTGTACCAATTGGACCAATTTTTTGGAGAGGTGGTAGCCTTGGAATCTTGTCCTTATCCTGCTGTAATTGGTACCCTCTCATGGTTTTAGGCCTGGGAATGCCCAAACCTATGGAAGGGCACCAATTTCAGCAATGGTACCAATGGCAAAAAGCATGAAACCCTGAGAGGGTACCAATTGTACCAATTGTACCAAGTTTTTGGCTAGATGGCGGCCTCACCTCCTGGTATACTTCTTGGCATCTCCTCAAAAAATTGGTGCAATTGGTACCCTCTCAGGGTCCCGTGCTCTTTGGCATTGGTACCATTGGTAAAATTGGCACCCTTCCATAGGTTTAGGCCATCCCACGCCTGAAACCATGAGAGGGTACCAATTTTAGCAGTGTTGGAAGGAGATGTCAGAGTGAGATTTACAGATGTGCATTGATCATTGATGGCAATATGATTTGAAACAGATAATTTTTCATTTTGGATGGCCAGATACTTTGAAGCAAAGAAGTTTTGATTTGTCATTAAATAATTATCTATATTGAATATTTCAATTGAACATGTAAAGCATAGTTTCAGCCCCCAGGGGGCACGGAAACCTACACGTACCCATATATATATATATACATATAAATATAAAAAAAATATATATATAAATATAAATAAATAACTATATATATATATATACATATAAATATAAAAAAAATATATATATAAATATAAATAAATAACTATATATATATATATACATATAAATATAAAAAAAATATATATATAAATATAAATAAATAACTATATATATATATATAGTTATTTATTTATATTTATATATATATTTTTTTTATATTTATATGTATATATATATATATATAGTTATTTATTTATATTTATATATATATTTTTTTTATATTTATATGTATATATATATATATATAGTTATTTATTTATATTTATATATATATTTTTTTTATATTTATATGTATATATATATATATATAGTTATTTATTTATATTTATATATATATTTTTTTTATATTTATATGTATATATATATATATATAGTTATTTATTTATATTTATATATATATTTTTTTTATATTTATATGTATATATATATATATATAGTTATTTATTTATATTTATATATATATATATATTTATTTATTTATTTATAGATATATATGTATATTTACGTACAAATAGGCTTATCTATATTTCTTTAATAGATATAGGTGTATTTTTTGAATTGCCGATTTATCCTTATTTGTATAGACCTATCTATTTTCAGAGCCCACATTTATCGTTGCAGATTTGCATCATATTATGTGGTTTGTCAACACGGATTGGCAGTTAGGTGCACATACGTGGCTGCATAGGAAGATTCTTCCGACCGAGTCTCACTGTTGCGTGGTCTCGTCGGCTTCGCTGGTCTCATAATGAAGGCTGCACGAAATGTTCCTTTATGCATGCTGTCCATTTTGCAATGAATGCGTATCCATAAGATGCAGCAACATTTATCGCAATCAAAAATGATTGTAGAATCTAGTGAGTATCGCAGTCGCTGCTATTCTAAAAAGTTGTCTTGTCATACTGGCTACCCAAAAAATCTCTCTCTTTGGAACTGCATTTCCCAGGATTCTCCTGGCTCCAGCTGAAAATCTGTTGGCTGCTGGATGGAGAACTCAAATTTAACATGCTTAATCATGGCTACCTGCCGTGCTATGCTTGTTGATCACTGTAGCCACCATTTCTCCGGGATTCAGATTGTTGCTGGAAGTTTCTGCACTTCACCATTGATGGTCATGAGTTCACAACATGAATCAACTAATGACACCTAATGTTGATTAATGAGTTTAACATTGATGGCCATTACTGAACCATACCACTTATGGTGAACGAACCACCCCACCTAGTGCCCATCCAAGCGCCCAGGGGCTGAAGCTGCCAAGGCAGACATTGGGAGCTGAGTCGTAATGACACCAGTGAATGAACGGGTGAAGTCATAGCAGTCATGGGGAACGAACTGGCGAAGTCATGGGCGATGAAGTGGTGAAGAAATGGTGAACTGGATGGTTGATAAGCTGGTTGACACACTGGTTGATGTTGTGAAATTCTTGCTGGAATGGGCACAATCATTGACCAGAGGATTGGTTTGGGAAGCTGATCTGCAATTCATGCTGACCCTAAGGATATATCGTGTGTTCATGTTTGCCCTTATCTATACATACAAACATGTATGTCTTGCATGTGCCTATGTGCATTTATTCGTTTTTGCATATATATTTATATATATATATATTTATATATACATATATATGTTGGGCATATCTCGTCAGGATTGCATGTGTATGCACAGGTGTTTGCATAAATGTAGAATTACGTATATGTTCATTCATGTACACCTGTATGTATAGTTTTATTTGCGTACTGGTACGTACATGAGGCCGCTTTGTTGGTTGTGGTTTCACCGACTGGGCCATCTTCAACGCACTGGCGCATCATTTTGAATTCTGGCCCTCCTGGAGAGTGACAACTTGCTTGACACATGAAGATCCAACCATGAATCGCCAATCATGTATGGGAATTGTGTTGGGACCACAAGTACGAAGGAATCATTCCTGTGATATCTCGAGTGATTGTTGGCTGTTGTTTGCTATGTCCCCCTCAATGGCCGTCGAATAACCTGCCTGATACCCCCCCGCTATTGCTGGTTGTTGACTATTAGCCCTCATGAACTTGCCAGGATCAATCAGCAATTGTTGAGTACCATCAGGTAGTTGCAAACCAACCGTTCCAGGTACTTGGTAGATTCTCAGCAAGCTGGTTGTTGGACCCAATGGTTTCTCGTCGTATCCTACCAGACTACCAGCCGGTTGTGATCTCTCATGTCTATTTCTATTGAAATCACATGTAATTTGTCATTATCTCTGCAGGACACCGGGCAGTAAGAAAGACGAATGGCACACAAAATGCAGGAATTCTTAGATGATAAACTGCCTCAGAATTGATGAATTGCCTTGGATCACAAACTCTTTGGTGGACTCAAAATTGCCTCATAAACACGACTGGTTCATAGTGGTACTCCCCACAGGTTGACCTGCGCAGGCCGCAGCCCCTGCCGCAGTCATGAACTCCGAGTTGGCCAAGCAACAGCAGGCCGCTGGCAGCCGCTGGTGATGAAGGGCTCGTGCTTTCAGTGGTTTGGACCTAGCCAGGACTTGGGGACCTCCAAAGTTATGGAGGGTTTACTACTAGAAAAAGTTAATAAACTGGATGATTTGGGGTACCCCTATTTTGGGAAACAGCCAGTTGAGTTGATTGTTACTGGTTGTTGCTGGTACTGCTTGATTTGGTGTGGTTGGTCGTGGGTAAATGATTGATATAGTTGTTCACAACAGGTATGCAGAAGAATGGTGCTGATAGCAGTGAATAGTGATCATGGCTGATAGACGCAGATACATGACAGTGGGCGAATTGCGAGGGTGTTTGATCAGAGCCCAAGAGCGGCCTGGTGGTAGCAGGAAAGCGGCTGGTACCTTCCATGGCTGTTGCAATACCAACAGCAGGATGTCAGGATGTGGTTCAGACTCATTGGCGCTTGCTACCGACACCCGAAGCTGGACAGCCGCGCTTGGATCATTCTTCTTTGCAAGTCCTGTTTTTCGAAAGCTCGCTTTTGCATGTTTTCATCGCATTGATTACGCATCGTTAAAGGTTGTTAAACGCTGTCTACCATCATTGAGCATCATTAGCCATGTTTCAACTGGGTGGTTCCAGTCTTGGCAAGGCTTTCAAATGCAGAAATGTCGTTTGAAATCATTCATCCAATGTAAAGATGACAGGTATTTAACAGTCTTTTTCGCGTGTGCTAAGTGATAACAACGCAAAGCCGACAAAGAAGGAAATCTTCACTCATGCCTTTGCCAACCTTGTTTCCACCAAGAGACGGGAGTTTGTTGCTCAATCTGTTTCACAATGTCTTTGATAGGATATTTCATGCGTTATTGTAGAGAATCAAACTATGAGTTTCAAAGAGAAAACCACAACCTCCTGATATGTTTTCCATATTTGTCACGTGCGATCTGATAGGATTGCTACAGGGGTATGTGCCAAAATTGGGTAACCAATGGGTCCCACCAAAAAAATTATTGTTTTATGAGGAAACTGTTGGTTTTAGGGGTTCCACTATTTTGGCACATACACATATGCTTACACACTTTCGCAGGAACAATTTCTACAAACTGCACTCTGCAAAAGAAAATATTGCACAGGGTTCTCTACTCTATCTATAGAGGAGTGATATGTTTTTTGCAAAAAAATCGATCACATGGTGAATAGATCTTTGAGAAATACGTTCATTCTGCACTATTTCGATCCATCTCTCACTCTTTTGAATACATTGAATAGCAGAAGTCGCGATGTTTTTTCCAGGTGCGATGGGTGTTTTAGTGTGTGCGTAAACTAGAATTCCAACACAATCATACCACATCTTTGGCAAACGTATTTGACATTATTGAATGCTACTACTGTATCAACCGTGTTCTAAGGGATAAAACGGATACTGCATTTCTCAAAGGAGCGGCTCTGTGTCAAAGTAGAGCTGCACCTTTTAGATCAATATGCACATGGAATCCGCACTCTTTTCCAGAGTAAAAGAGACATATCTTTAATATCATTAAGCATTTTTAAGGCATTTTTTCCTGTTTCAAGTATCATTTTGTGGCGCTTTAAACGGCGAAAGGATTTCAGGTCATGTTCTTCAAGGACTCCAGAACCGTTGCAAGTGGATACGACATGTGCGATCGCCCCATCTATTAGCAGAATTGGTTTAGGTATCCGAGATGGAATAATTTCATGAATTCATCATCTCTAAGTTGATTTGATACTTAGAAGCTGAACTTATTTGATACTTGTAACTTGACACTCGAAAAAATTTAATATTCTATTTGTTTGTTCTTGCTTGGATGAATCCCAGAAGTCACCATGTTTTGGTTATTCCCGGTTGCATGGTACAACTGACAGAAGTCACACTGCAGGAACCTGTAAGGCAGGTTTCTTTTTTATGTGTTGCATGCGATCTCTTGCAACATAGTGCGAACTTGCACGAGGAGAGAATGCAAATGTTGGGTGCAGCCATAGGACAAACCAAAGAATGACGGTCACCAAGGTCTAGGGGTTGATTTGTAGTCGTGTGTAGTTCTGATTTCTTTTGATTTATGTTTGCGTTTATGTTTTTAGGAGTGCTTGTGTGTTCAGGTGTTTTGGGGGATTTAGAAAAGATAGCAGAGAGTTTGACGGCTCGCAGCCCTGCAATGCCAAAATTGCAAATTGACAGAATCTGAATGTCTAATCACGGCTGAAACTAGACCTACTACATGTTTTGTACGAAACAATATGCCGATTTCGCAATATAGAGGACCCAACGAGGCGATTTATTTTCCTAGAAATGGATCATAAAGGATGATCTAGGGGTCCCCTTATTTTGAGAAACCCCACGTAGTTCAGGCCTGGCAAAGAATCCAGCTAGGCACTCTCCGTTGCCATTGGGAGGTTGATTTCTGTAACGGTTAAACCTCCCACCGCGAGTTCATCAGGAGGACCCCGCCACGGTATGTTGCCACCACACCATATGGACCATACCGGATCTTTGTAGAGAAAGGGAATCTGCAAGCAGCAGTTGGCTCGGCACAAGGCTGCCACATGAATCGGACCCAAGTGACTCCATGCGAAGTCACCGTGCCTGGCGGCCCTCTGAGCGTCAACCAATGCGCAGAACCCGTCAGCGTCCCGCAGCAACGAACTTCACACACCGCAACGTTTGCGGAAACGCTCGGGCTGCACCCCCGCCATCCCCAACAACATTTGCATCGCCGCGACGCATGAATTGAAGAGAAAGCATGACCCACCAACCAGTCACAATGAACCGGTGGCTGAAACATCGATTGCAAACAAGATCCTTGGGAAAGGCCGGCGACCCGCGCAACGTCACACACACACACACACACATCAGCAGCTTGCATTGACCACGACGCAAAACTTCCACGGCTTTGCCCAGGCAGTTCTGGACGCATTTGGCATGTGAGACCAGCCTTCGAACGACCAGGACTGTTTTGAGTGCCTTGAAAGCAACAGTGCTTTGTCGCTTCGTTCGGCGTCATCTCATTTCATGTTTGGTTGCTTCATGCCTCAAAAGATGGTATCGCCAGGGGGTTGAGAAGACGTCTGCAGCCATCAGGACTTTCGTAGCGGTGAACTGCAATCACGCGCAAGCGCGCCACTTGGCCGTCAAATATTCGCTGACAAAGATGTGGAAATTATGGTTAGCAGTTGCAAAAGTTGTCAAGAAATCGGACAAACAATTTTCGGGGTTAGTTGCATATGCAATGATTTACGGTGGGACACGAACCCATGGCTTTAGAATGCACACGTGGGTAAAGTGCGGTCATTTGCGCGTAGTCCTTGATGCTTTCGGCACTCGGTGCCAGTGCAGCCATAAAAACATGCACACGCTGCAAGCGTCGTGCTGACAAAAAGATCTGGGGCGTTTGGGCTCGTGTGTGTCAACGTTCGAAACCCAAGGTTGGGCCTCAAAAAACCCCACGTCAATTGCCAGTTGGACACATTTTTTCAAAATCCAACCATATGTCCAGGGTTTTAAGTGTTTTTATGGCGATTCCAACGCGATCACGCACTTCCAAGGATGCCGTCAGGAGACTCTAGTGCACTGCGGTGGAGACATGAACATTTTTTGAAGGATTTTTGATATCCAACCGGCATTTTTCTCCATTTGTTTTTTCCGCATGAAGTTCACCATGAGACAGGTTCATCGTACAGGCTGATTGCGTTTCCGATGTTGGGTTGTTTCTTGTTTTCCATAGCGCGATGCTTGTGAAGATGATGCATGTCTTTGGTTTTCTGCATTTAGGCTTGTCCATAGATGATTTACCGGCTTCCGTGTTCCAAACATTTCAAGATCATTTTGGGATTGGCAAGCATCCAACCTGCTGAGAAACGCGAAGGGAAGGATTGAACTACAGTAGATCAAATGATATATGTGAACAATATCGTGCAACCTATTTTTTAGGGATTTGTGATTGCCATCCCACTTCACTGCCTCCGATCCTAGCATCAAAACTCGGCGCGGCGGCCGCGGGGCCCCGCCTTTGGCGGCAAGGTTGGATCTGAAGCAGCGAAGCAAAGACACTGCAATGTTTGTACCCATCAAAGCAGCTACGGAGATCACATGCAGAATCATATGTAAAATCATATGGGGATCATAACACCAAAAACGGGTGGCAGTTTGCTGAATCAAATCATTCCAGTAACGATTCCAGTGAACTTGCCCAATTTTTCTGCTGAATTTGTCCCTTTCCAAGAAGACATAGGGGCGACATAGGCTCGGCGAGGTCTGGCGGCCCAAGGAGCTGTCATGCTTTGACGCTTAGCTCTGCATGTTTGGCGCCTGTCAGGTGCCATGAAAGCACTCACCAAGATCCGCAAGGGCATTGCTTGGCACTGAAGGGCTGTGGTTGAAGTGGTTTCCTGTCCATGTTTGAAGTATATAAGTCTTTGAGAAAAAACAGCAAACTGGATGAAACTGGTTATAGTCTGGTTGAAGTGGTCTGTTTGTTTTGAATTTCGATTCGTTCATCTGTTGGGTGTTCAAGCCATGCGAGTTCAACCGCTGCCAGCGCATGCATTGTTTGCTTTGAAAATGGCTTACCTGATCCTTGTCCTCATCGCTAGTCTCTTGGTTCATGGATTCGGGTTGGCTTTGCCAAACCATCACTTCGGATATCTTGAACGCCTGAGGACAGCTATCCACATCTCATTCTAGGTTCATCATACTTAGAGGTATCAGATTGGCATAGGGATTTGATGAGATGAGATCGACTCAAAATCATGTCCTGCGCAGCCGCTTGAGCACCGTACCGAAACTCCATGGAAATCGTAGGAGCTCCAGCGGGCCCAGACAGACAATGGCGCATGCAAAACAGATCGGTTCGCCATGATGGAAGATGATAAAAGTCAAGAAATCGCGTTTGGTGGTTTTGTGGATGGCAAGTCTTGTCTTTCCGGTCAGGATTAGGCCAAACAACACACTGAGTCCAGTATGGTGATACCATCGATTCGTTGTCACGATCAAAAGAGGACCAATCGATGACCAGCAGCTTTCGTCTAGTCAAGCAATATTGACCACCATTTACAACCATTAAAAACCATTGAAAACCATTAGAAACCAGTAACAACCAGTATGATTAATGTGTCCATACCATCAACTCACCAAGCATCACCCAATGGCTAAGCATCACCCAGCATCACTCGTGGATCTGCCCAATGGCGCGGGGAGAACCCCGACGCGATGGAGGAGCTGTTCCCGGAGTTGGTCAAGAATGTTGAACCAGTGGTTGACGGGTTGGTGGATTTTAGGGTGGTTTTAATGGTGGTTTTAATGACCACTAATAATGGTTGGTGGTTTTTTATGGTGGTTTTCATGAATGATAACCAACAATATCCAATAAAAATAGGTGGTAATAACCAAAAATTGCCATTTGTGGTGGTTTTAATGATCAATAGTAGGGGATGATAACCAATGATAATGGTTAAACTAGGCTACCGGTTGGTGTTTTGATCGACCTTTTTTTATTTTGCCGAGTACTATAACAAATGGATACAAGTGGTCGGTTGGTTGACTTATATTTTGGAATATTTTTTACAGGAGTTGACACCACCACACCAGTAGTAATGTTTGATCACCAATGCTTATTGATATGATGGGAATCATCTCATGCTTAACTGTTGGTAAATCAATGATGGGATTGATGGTTCATTTTGATAAATGTTGGTTGTAGGTTGATGATGGTTATGACGATCGCTAATGGTTGAATCATGGTTGAGGGTAATGATTAATGGTGGTTAACAGAGGTTTCTCATGGTGGATGCTGGTTGGGAGAGCCAACAACAATATGTCAAGATATACAATAACTAGAGAGCTAAGCTAGTCGTATCTATCGCTTTGCTGAACGATCTCAAGTCAAGCTGTTGATGAAACTTGGTTGTTCTATGTAAAAGCCAATGATGATGGCAACCCGCCATGGGCTTCCCTTGCCATTTGAAGGGCTTATCAGGCTATGTGGTAGCATGGTAGCCGATGCGCATGTTTCTGGTCGCCAACTGAACCTGGCTGTGTGATGTACCTGCGTCAAACGGAGGGATTTGATAAATCAGTGAAGAAAAGCGCGGGTTGATTGAGTTGATTGAGTTGATTGATTGTGTGGCACTGCCCAGTATACTCAACTCATATCGACCACAATGATGAAAGACGAGTTGGGATCTATTAAAGTACCCACCAAGCTATTGTTGCGGATCAACCTGTCATTGGACATGTCTAGAATCCGAAGCCGTTAGGGCCAATTTCTTAGACTGGAACTGGTGAATTTGCACTGCTCAAGTGTTCCAAAATAGGCATCGATTCTGCAACAAAATAGATATCATTTGTAGCTTTGTGAAACGCACTCCATCCATGGCTACCTGGCCATCTATGGGGACCTTCCTACCATGCTTCCCTCTGTAGTGTGTTTCTCAAACCGTAGCTTTGTCTACTTGGCCATCGATGGCTACTTTCTGTAGCTTGTCTTTTTTCTTTTTGCTTGCGCTGGCTGGTTTTCTTGCTGCGGCTGTTGGTGTTCCTACTGTTGTTCGTGTTCTCATAGCTGTTCTTAGTCGTCGTTATCTTTTGCTTCTTGTTGTGATGGTTGTTGCGCTGCTGTTGCCATCAGACACTGACAACCATTCCTTTGAAACATCCTGGCTTCTCAACAGGAAGATTGGGTGATGGACACGTCTGTAGTGCTGCTGCAGACGTCTCTCAGATGCAGATCATCGATGGTGGGATCCGGATGTGGCTGTTGGACTTGAGCAACGACATGATCCGATTTTGTTTCAAAATGAGCAATGGGGCGCAACCATAGCCTCCAATACAACGGGTGCAATCATGTGCAATCAAGTCCATTTGGCCACGATCATGGCTGAATCCAAGCAAAGGGATTGCAAGAATCACCACAAGTGCCTGATGTTGGGTGACAGTTGGCTTACATTTCGGTGTTTTTCATACCTCAATATAGGAGTTTCTCAAAATGGGGGTAACCCCAAATCATCCAGTTGCTTAACCATTTATAGCAATAAACCCACCATTGGTTGGGCTCCTCATTGTAAGAAACCACCATGTGACATGTTTGCAAATTTACATTTATAACATGTAAGATCACTGAAGATGTTGGCCCATGTTTCTGGTGCCTGTGTGTGTGATTTGTTACACTTCTACCAAAACATAATCGACCTCGCAGCAAGTTTGCAAGGTCCAAAGAGGTCTATCTCGCAGCTTCACGTGAAGTCCTCATCGATCTCAGCAGCATCTCGAAGGTCATTTTATCCATCGCCACTTGGAAGCACTTGGAAGCACTTGGGAGCTCCAAGCATCACAGGGCCCTAAGAAAGGCCCAGTGGAAGACAGTCTGCGCCACGGGTTTCGCAACGGGAATCAACAGCGCTTACTTCAAACCCCCTGCGCCTTGGAGCCTTTCGGAGCTGTGCGACCTGCCCAGGTTGCTATTGCCATCGGGCGACTCGACCGCTGCGCTCCAATGGTACCCTGAGAGATCGATGGTCATTTTCAGCAGAATGTTTGAAGCTTCTTAATGATGATTCGTTGTGATTTATCGTAGTTTTGTTGTGATTCATCATAGTCAATGATGTTCAATGCTGGGTGATAGTCAGTGATATCCCACAACAGGTCTTCAAATCGTCTGGGTTTGCTGCAACAGCAAGCCCAAAGCTGGGGGCGAAGCCAGTGATGATTGGACACAATGGTGTGGATCATGGGTGGTTGCATATACAACGAGCAACAATCACTACCTTGTTGGTTATTCCGGACCATGGGTGGTTATCTTTGGCGACCACTTCAAAAAAATCGAGTTGGTCCAGAATTCACTCGTAGCCATACAGTCCGCAGCTCGAGCAATACAAAGTTTAGGATGCAAGAATATGCAAGAGAGATGAGGATCTCGATGTTGTTCTTGCTGGTATCCCCCAATAGTTCAATCTTGAAGTGGACTTGTCTTGCACTCGCTGGTATCAACTCTTGATACTACATCATTCCAAAGAAGGTAGTGGGCTGAAGTTCTAGTGCTGATTCCTTGCAGGCGTGGAAAGACCTTGATTTGAGAGGAATTGAGATGTCGCAACAGAATTTGGTCCAAAGGTGTATCCACCGCTGGATCCACGAAGGAAAGAAACGTAAGAAGAGCGTGTTGCACAACGTAAGAATCAGATCCATTCAGATCCTACATAGAGTAGTGCCAAGCATTGGTTCCCTTATGTTCCACAATACAGAGTGTCAACTAAAACTTCTTGCCGAGTTACTTGTCCTTGTGAGGACATGTAAAGTAGGAAAAAAGTCTAGCAGACAACTATATTTCAATGTTTTTCACTTGGAGGTTTGTTTATCGTTTCACCTCCAAATCGGACTGTCATATTGCGGAAGTTGTACGCTTTTCTTTTCCCATCAGTGGTGACTTTTCTGTCACAATTGTTTGGTCTACCCTTTGCCACCGATTCCGAGGTTACTTCTGCTTTGGACGTTGATCGTGGGGCTACCGGAGGCATTGAAATCCCCGAGACAAAGGCAGCAGCCAAAAGATGAGATGTCCAACTCTGTGCTGCTGATCTTGGCATTGACCATGGGTTTCTGGGTGGCAGATGTCAAAGCCCAGATGTTTGGACAGTTGCTATCAGTTGAATTTGCTAAAAAGTTTTCCAGGGACAGCTGAAGCTCTAGAATGATCCAAAACCTTCGACCGCTGCAAGGTTTAGATTACTACTCGACTGATCAATACCAGACTCTTGGACGAAGATCGTCAGCGGGTTCAGCGCCGTGAGCCTTCAATGAACAAAGATCTCGAGATCCAAGTAACCGAAGAGAATCCCTACCTATCGTGGTGGGATCTTCAAATGATGTTAACCAAACGCGTCCAGCAGGGGATACATTGGGGTCCCACCTAGGGACCCAAACTCATTGCCGGTCACGTTGCGTGGGTCTGCTGTGTCAGGTCCAGTATGCCCAACATGGCCGTGGAGTTCAAGGTCTCACAGGTGCAGCACAGATTTTTGAGATTTCGAGCCACCATTCGGTGTCGAAATTCCTGAGGTTCCCATCTCGAGTGGCGTTTGAGTATCCATCAGATTGAACATAAGGCAGTTCTCTTGTGACTTCTTGTTGTTTCAGTGTTCAACCACTTGGATTGGCATTGATCGTTGCTATTGGACTCCAACTACGCTTGGTTGTAAGCCCCACAAATGTTTTATATGAGTGAAATTATTGTGGCTAGTCTCAACTAAGCCATTCTTGGTTCTTTAGCATTACTGTCCATATCTTTGTAGTGTTGGCAATGCAGATGCCTGCAGGCAGCTATGGGCATGAGCATCCTTATCCATACTGCTGCTTGGTACAGAAGAGACTGCTGAAATCATGATGGTGCGGGGCAGCGTATCACTGCTGGCAACGAAACTTTTGCTTTTAGCCCTCCTCTTCGTACATGTGTGTGTGCAAAATTAAAAACAAGCATACTCGTGTGTTTCTAGCATGTTGCCATATACACATGTATGCACGTATATGCACACCTATGTGTATCCATTTGAATATATTTATATATGATTTTACTATATACATATATGTATAGATAGATATTTTTTACATACATATATACTTATATGTATGTATACTTGTTTCTAGATTTAATGCTACATTCATTTCTTAGATGTGTTTCTTCATTTCTCAAGATGTTCTTCCCAGGTGGTTTCGTCCATTGCCCTCCTCTTTGCTGGGCCTTTGTCAGATCGTCTCGGCAGACGACCGCTGGTGCTACTGTGCCCCTCGGTCTGCGATGCAACCGATCAGCTTCACTCAGATACGTTGATCCATGTTGATGGGCAGCTGTTCAAAATGATCTAAGCATGTTACATCTATCTCTCACACTACATCTATGTTGGCTGCTTGGACTATGAGGAGTTCCCCTTTATAGGTGGCAACTTAAAAGTCGTGGAGGTGCAGAAAAGAAGGAGTACCCATACCTATACTGCCAATAGCTTCGGAATGTGAAAACAATGGGTACCGGCTGTGTGTTTTGAGATCAATGAAAGAACCGGAAGGTCATCTGACCAGTGGGCTCTTCCATTTGAAGGTACCCCGAGAAGCACAAATAATCGGTTCAGGAATCTTGGGATCACGAAGCAAGAAATCCATCGCTCATCAGTTGGGGGCAGCAGCGCCACAGAAACGTTTCACCCACTGCTGGGGCTGTTTCCATCTCCGATGCCTCGATCTTCGAAGCTGTGCCAAAGAGGCATCCATGAATACATCCGTCATAACGAGGCATTAGTTCATACTGGTTGGTGATTGGCTATTGATTTATGATGATTGCTGATTGGTTAGTGTTTGGTCAATATTTAATTAAGTGGTGATCCCTGATGGTTTAGAATGCTTCTTGAAGGCCATTTTTCATAAGCAATGATGCTACTAAGCCATGAATGGTTGATGAAATCCTGAATTTTACAATCCGTGCAATGGACCATCCTCTGCTAAGACTCCGCTAGGTCAGCTTGTCCTGGTGTCGAGTTCATTCTGCTGTGCCTTTGCTGACAGCTTCGCTTGGCCCCTCGACATGGTGCTCCTGATCCAGGACACACCGAAGATGGTGTGTTCGCTTGTCATCAAAACCCACCGTAACCCTCCAGTCAAAATGGGGCCAAAGTTGAATGAGTTGAATGCTTGAGGTTTGCAAAGGGCTCCCCAAACATCTATCAGGAGTGATCCACCCGCACTGCAAAACCCGAGGCCCTTCCGGTCCACAAAGCTAGTACTGTCAAGCCAACCCTTGTTTGTTGATCGTGGCAGGTTGTCAACTTATCTTGGTCGTAGCTGAGGTTAAGTCATCAAGTGGAGATACAACCGAAAATCTTGGAAGCAGTTCTCAACCAGTTTCTGATTGCTGGTGGTTACCCCGCAGTTTAAGCAATGATAAGCCAGTTCCCCGCAGTGTTTTCCCACGGGACTTGGGTCTCGAGGTTCATGGTGGCCCGCGCCTTTCAAGGGATCTCCACCTCAGTCTACAGCGTGACTGGGTTGGATTGCTGAGCTTGTCGTCCTCGTGCACGTTGCTTCATCCAAGACCCTGAGACCTATGAACCGACAACGTTCCAGGGTTTGTACTCAGAGATGCTGGTATATACATACAAATCAAACCCATACTGTGTATATCTACATTGACATTTGTATATATATATATATATTTAGATATACATATATATATATATATATATTTATATTTATTTATTTATTTGTTTATTTACATGTTTGTTAGATTTCTATCTATGATATTTGTATATAGATATATGTTTAATGTTCGACATTGATTTGTTTGCGCTTTTTTGGCGTAAATTCATATATGCATGTAGATCAATATTCGCCGGGATACGTCGTTTAAGTTCGTTTTTGCATGCGGCCTCTTTTTAGTTGCGTTAAACCCCTGAACGCCAAACCCTAAAATCCTTAACCAATCCCAAACCCAAAGCCCCTAAACCTGTAAACCCAAAAAGAAGTCTTCGTTGTCAGCGACGCTTATTTAGATCAGCCAGATATGGTCACGATGAAGCCACTTCAGCCGACAAAGTCAGACAGGGATCAGCACCAAGGACAGTGAATTGCTTGTAGCGTGAAGCGAAATTCAATCGGATCTCGAAGACCAAACCGAATGAGAAGTCCATAGTTGTTGTATCGCCAGGGGTAGATGTTATCAATTGATCGCGAGGATATGACTACCGGGCTTGAAGAGGGTCTTTATGCCATGCAGTCTTTTCTACGTTGGCTTTCTGATATGCTTACAACCTTGACCATTTGACCATACAATTCTGGAGTGAATGAATTTCATGACCCATTCTTGAATGTACCACCAGCTGACCTTCTGGCTTTTTAGGATGATCGGTCCATGCTAGCATGCTTCAATTGTTCCCACTGAGAGCATGGGAGACCTGCACAATGCAAGTTTTACAACTACAACTAACTCAGCTCCTACAATGTTGGGTTTAAGAAACCGTTGGTTCCCCCCCATGGCAAGCTAGCTGATGATTCGAGGTTATCTTGGCGATTGTCCGGGATTGCTTTGAGGACGAGGTGACGCGCAGCCATCATGGGTAAACATCAAAGAACTTGTGGCAACTCCAACTCCCCTGCGCAAGATGAAGAGTGTGGGAAACTTCTGGAAATCTAGAAAATCGTCAACAGTATGGGACCTAGAACTTGTGGGAAACTCCTGGAAGACGTTTGGTTGTGTCTCAGGTGCGCCGATCCATAGTTGCGATCCATAGTTGCGAGGGCTGTGGGCCCATCTCTGGGCCGCCCAAAAAATGGGGATGGGGATGTCTTGAAAAGCTCAATTTTGTATACAAACTTTTCTCAGACTCTGCAAATCTTCTGTGACGGAAACAATTTGTTTGCTGTGCAATCTCTTTGTTGAGTCAAAGTCTTGTTGTTTGAAGATTTGAAAGTTTCGCCGTACAAAAAACAAACACAAATTGTGTAGCTGCAAGTCATTGCGTCAAAGTTGTACTGTGTGCGTGCGATGTTTGAAAACATGACTCAAAACAGTGCAAAACATTGTGGAACAGGTGGAAATAGAGACTTTCAAGCACCTTCAAAACCCATTGGAACCCGTGTAGATAGATAGCAAGCATTTTGGTGCGTAAAAGTGTTGCTGTATTTCAGAATAATGTTGTTTGATGAGAAGATAGAACGCGGAGGAGGAGGAAGAGGAGGAGGACCGAGAAGAGAAGATAAGATAGGGGAGGGGTTGCCGAACTTTGAACAAATCTCCCTTCAAATGACAATGTAGCTCAAGTTCAATCAAAATTGGCGGATAACAAGCCATCAGCAGATGCTGGTAGGCCTAGGCCTCAACTCATTTAATGGGCTGAGGCTTCGGAGAAAAGGAGCAGTGAGAATCTGACCACCTGATGTCAGGCCAAACGTCTTGCATACACCAGCCGAGTGGTGTCAGTGGCACCTTGCCTGCAAGAGATGACTGGTCACACTGGTCATGTTATTTTTGGCAAAGCTTCCATCAGAAACTCAAAAGCTGGTGTCTCAAAATAAGGGAACCCAAAAATGATTGGCGATTTGGGGGACCCTTATTTTGAGAAGCCTTCCAAAGAGTTGACAAGATTTCAGAGTCCAAACAACCAGAGCTGCGTTTGAACTTGTTCAAACAACCTCGTTTTGTTCCATGTTTCCCATTACCCATGAGATTGTGCTGGCGCCACAGGCTGTGATCGGGCCCTTAGCCGCGCCCATGTTGGGTGGATTGCTGGCCTCCGTTTTTGGTTGGAGGCACGAGTCTCTTCAGAGCGCATTCCAAAAAGGAGATATGTGGAGATATGTGTTTTGTCCAGAAACGGTTGAGTAGTTGTTTCAGCAGAGCCACTTTCTAGACGTTTCAGAAATTCGATCAGCCAGGCTTTTTTGCTTTCAAGGCTTCCTGGGACGTTGGAACTTCAGTTCCCAATGCGTTTCTATCCGGAGTCAGAGTCCCCAAAAAAGTTCACGCTGCGTTCTTCGATGGAATCCTTTTTGGAGGCACCCTCATTGATATGATCATCTCATCAGGAGGATCTCAGGTACCCTCAGTATTTGCAACGGAGCAGGTCCAGCTTCTACACCGTGGCCATCCTGACCTTGCTGCTGCTGGTGGTGAGTTTGCAAATCCTTGAGGAGACCGCACCACCCTACAAAGGTGAGCGGTGCAGTTGAGATGGGGATGATGACTTATAGCCATCTAATCGGGGTACCTACTAACCATCCAATCATAGCCATCATTAAGCTACCAACCATCGAATAATAGCCATTAGTCATATGAAAAGCACCGAGTAGAACAAAGTTTTTACATGGCCATGATCATGGAAAGTCTCATCAAATGGGAGGAATGATTTGAAGTCAAATCAATTGGTATAATAGCCCCACTAGAACTATGGATATTTCTACTTGGGAAACCGACAATCACTTGGGGTAGCGGATTGTTGCTGACTACTGTTGGCTATGTCCTCATCAGATCCCTTGCTGAAAGTTCGCTCTTGGTTGGAATGGTTTGCTTTGCCCACTTGAAAGGTGACCTCCATGTTGCTGAAGGCACACCCACGGTCGCCGAATTGCTATAGTCAGAAGCCAACTGTCAACAGCTATCATTATTGTTTCTTATTATGTTGAAAAAAAACGAGATCAAATGGCACCACATCCACAAACCACAAGCAGCGCCAGCAGCACCAGCAGAGCTGCAGCGTGGCACAGCACTGCCGCAACGATGGCCTTTTGCCGTGGGGGTCCAGGCGGCAGCTACTGGTCCTCGCTGGGTCGGGTCTTGCTGCACCGTCGGCGCATGCTGATCCTGGCACCTCGGCGCCACCGAAGAGTCCAAGGAAGGAAGGAAGGAAGGAAGGAAGGAAGGAGAAGTATTCAGGAAGGAAGGATGTGTATAGATGTTGGATGCATGAGTAGATGCAATGGCTGTACTAATGGATGTATCAATGAATGTATTAGTGGATGCGTAGAGTGGTTGATAATTGTTGAACATTGGTAGTTAAAGTTGGTTATGGTTGGTCACCGACAATGTTGGTTCATGATGGTTCAAACCCACTTTGGACTATCGTTAGAAGACAAGGTCAGCTTCAGCTAAGGAGGGTCTTTTCCAGCTCAAAAACCCGGCAGATGGGAGCATGGCCTCCAAAAGGGCTCGAAGTTGGGGCGTCACCAACCTAGAGCCCCAGGGCACTTGTGACCCAACAGCCGGTGGAATCATTTCCCAATAGAGCCAACCGAGCCAGCGTTGCCTAGAAAAAATGGTGGAAGTTGGTGCAACCATCACGGGCCTTCCAGAATGTTCGAAATTGACACATGGCGTGGCATTGTGACACCATTGAAAGTGCTTGGAGCTCTAGGCATCCATGGGGCTCTGCAAGAGTTATTTCGACATCATTTCCGGTGGCAACTTGGCTGGACGCCATGGGACAACAGGATGAGGCTTACAGTATCTTCATCGGCAAATCAACTGCTTCGGCTTGTGTCCTGTTTACCAACCATAATCATCCAAAGTCGCAAGCAGTGGTGCTTTTCACCCAAAGTTTGGATGAGCAAACTGTTTGTCAAGGACTGGACCCTTGGGGGTTGGGGACCCTCAGACCAAAAAGATGAATGAAAATCATGGCGATACCGAGAAGAGGCCAGATATCGCCTGCTTTCTTCCTCCTGTTATGATCTCATCTCATGACCTGATTGGCTGATTGTAGAATCATGAGCTATCCAAGAATCTGATCGGGTGTATGAATCAACCAAGAACAGGGAATATGATCCAAACATAGTTGTTGATGGTGGTCGAAACTATATAGGTATGACTGATTTTTTACCAGGTAGTAATTGATTGATTCTTGTAGTTGAATCAGCAATAGCAAGGGCCAATCAGTTGGCAATTCATTGCTGCACGAGGTTGCGAAACCATGAGATGGAAATACCTGTCGGCATAGCTAGCTATTACATACTAAGCTGTGCATATCCGTGTGTATCTGTGTATCCCTATTCTTGTTGGTTCTTGTCCTCAAACACGACCCAACCCCAACCTTTGGAAAGATTTCCAGGGTGAAACGGGGTCCAACGCTGCATCTCAGGCAGTTCTTTCATTCTGCAGTGGCGTCATCAGTTCAATTTGGTTCAGGCGCCGTTCTGGGACTTGACGAAACAGTGTGAAATTGGGTCACAAGTGTTTCACCGCGCGCTGGTATAGCATGTTGATAAGGCGCAGTGCAAAGCAGATCACTCAACTCTTTGTAATAGCGATTTGTGGGGATGGAAATCAGGAGTTTTCGATGGTTGCTATTCCGTACAGCTGTTGGGATCAGAAACTACGGTGGTAACATCATTGCAGCAGGATAAACTACAGTGGCACCTGGCAAACGAATGGGCTTGGACCATCAAGTGGCCTATCAGCATCAGCAGCTAATAGATACTAATCGTAAATCACTCCAACTAGATACCAACAGTAAAGATAACTTAAACATGTAATGGAATCTACTCATGCTAACAGATATTGCTTAAGTAATGGGTAAACTCAGTTAAACAAAATAACTTAAGTAATTGCTTTAATTCCTCATGTTAGAAAATCACCAGATCCAAGCGCTGCCGCTGAGTCCTCCTTCTTGATGCAGAGCATCACCGTGAGTGGCGTCGTGGGCATCATCATTGCCAGCCTTGGGGGGCGAACTCCTGACCAGGTGCGGGGTGAACAGATTCCCAAGTTCCACATTTGTAAACTTCATACCCATAAGATGAAATGAATCATGAAATTATGAATCAAGTTGTCAAATGTTATCTTTGCAAGAAGTTTTCAGGAACTTGAAAATAAATCATATCAGCCCAGGTAATTATAGTGTGTTATGCCTCAATTCGAAGAAGTTACCATTTCTGTGGTGTATCACCTGCGTAGACTTTGCCGCGGTGCAACACGGAGGGTATTCCATGGTCATGTTTCAACCAGCTGGGTCCCCATCGCTTCCCACGGCAATTGTGCCAGTCGCTTCCCTGAAGCAACAGGAAGCATTGAACTTTCTCATGCGGTTAGTTGTGGAAGGCTGAAATGCTAACTGATCCATGGTTTTGTCCATTACTTGTGCCCTCCACTCTTTTTATTTTACTTTTGAAACTCATCGAAGTGCCTTGGGAACATCTCCCACATGGCGGCCACGCAACGAGGTCTTTCGACAGTTCTCCGTGCTGGTGATCCTCTGCAGCATCATGACCTTCATTGCAGGCCACGCTTAACGAGAAGAGCAGACGCAGATCTCTGTGGGATGGCTGGAGCTCAAAAAGGGGTGTCCTTTGACAGAAAAAGATGCCAATTTTTACAGGACAAGGATCTACCTGAAAATTCTCTCGGTGGATCTCATTGATCCCCACTGGTTTTCCGAAGATCTGCCAGCCACTTCCCAGGCGTTCAGGAGAAAAACGAGTTTTTGTCCCCTGGCAGCAAGCTCCGAACATGGTGCATGTTTAACCCATCGACTCTGAAGAGGAGCAGCGAAGAAAAGACAGAGAGAGAGAGAGAGAAAAAAAAAAAGACTCTGTGAGGGACAAACAGAAAGAGAGAAAAAGAACATCAGAAGGGGAGAGAAAGCATAGAAATCTATGCATGTGGGATGTTCTCCGGCATAATTTTGGGGGAATATCCGTGTAACGGAGGTAGCTTCAGTTGCCAACGTGATCACCCCCAGCAAGGAAAGCCTTTTTTTTGGAAAACAGTCGGTTCGTTTGATAGTCCATCATTCTTATCCTCGACCCCTCATCCACCCTCAGAAATTACACTAATCAACCACCATCAACCACCATCAATGAAGCACTCATCAACCACCATCAAACACCATCAACCACCCTCATGAACCATCCTCATCCACCACTCATCCACCACTCATCCACCACCCATCCACCACTGATTCACCATGAAAAGATCCATCCACGTCTCTCGCCTTCGCAGGTTCCTGGGCTCCTTGAGCTTGGGCACCATGATGCTGTACCCGCCCTTCTTGGCGTTGCTGGCAGACTTCACCTCCCAGTTGGAGGCCGGTGGATGCCGGCAGATGTTTTGTGGTGAGTGGTTGATACGTTGAGAGTGGTTGATTTTGGTTGATTTTAGAGTGCTCAATGTGATGGTACTGTAGATGATGGTGGATGTTGATCAGAAGTTTCACTTCCCATGCTGGGAGGTGGAGAAAGGTATTCAACAGCAATCCAAGGCTTCAAATCATGATTCTAGTGGTTGAGACCATATCAGCCAGATCAAGTGGTTGACAATCACCAGATTAGTGGTTGATTAATGATCATTGGTGGTCAAGATGATGGTAAATGATGTTCAATGAGTGGATATGAATAGCCAGTGAAGCTTTCCTTCGTTTATGACTCATGAAATTTAACAATGCTTGAGGCATGAGGATTGCCCGAATCCACCAGCTGGAAAATCACCATCCCCAACACAGTCATAATGCATTGTACAGCCAGCTCATTCACGAAGTCTCAGTGAAGGCAACCGGATTACAAATGACATAACTGGCGGGCCAGTAAGTGCAGCTGTTGATTTTACCAGTATTTGCTATCTTGGATGATTGAGCTATCAATGGTCCCATTGATGATATTAGCCACGAACTGAGATGATTATCCAAGCAGTGGATAGCCTAAGTGCAACAGACCTCGCAGTCTTTTTGCTAGATATTTTGAGACCTTGCCACAGGATTTTTGGTGGCTTTGTTCCTAGAACATGAAGTAAGCGGTACATATGGTCTTTTTTTCCATGCATTGTATTCCCCTGGAACACGTGCGGTTTCCACAATAGAACGATTCTTTCGGAAGGGTAGGTTTTGGATTGCATCTCATCAGTCTTGAAGTATTGGATTAGTTGAAAGATTTGGTCATGTCTTGTGCTCATCTTACTTTCGTGTTACTTTCGTGTTACTTTCGTGTCTTGTGCACTTCATTGGCTCCAGGACATCGCAGGGCTGGCGACGAGCTTGGGGACCTCTGGGGCACAACTCTTGAGCTTCGTAGTGAGTGTGCCAGGCTGGCTGAGAGCACGAAAATTGTGAGCCAAGACATGGGGAGATGTGGGAAGACATATTGAAATTCAGAGATTCAAAGATTGCAACCTAGGTAGTCAACCTTGTATGTTGGGATGATGAACTGTGAGAACACTCTGAGGCCAAAGAAAGAGGTGCTATAGGAGTTTACTTATTGTGTGAAATTTTGGCAATTGAGATCCCGTGGCTGTCGAACTGCCAATGATATGTTCCGGCGCAATGCCGTAGTTGCAGAGGGGAACATAGGAAACCTTTGCGGTTCACATCCGTTGGGGGCAATGCCACTGCCCCCATATGTTTGTCTTTGTGTTTGTCGTGTTTCTTTGTGTTGTGTCATACTGTCTTTCTTGTCTGTTTGCTTTCCTGTGTTTACTTAATTTGTCTGAGTGCTGTTCTGTTTCGGTTTGTTTGTGATTTTGCTTTGCTGTGTTATTTGAGTTTGTTTTTTGTTTAACAGTGGCCGTGGAACTTCTCCCCACTGTAGCCGAGAGACCTGCAGGCTTGTGAGGATAAGATATTCGAGTTTGTTTTGTGTCTTTGTGTGGTGTGTTTCTCACTTTTTGTTGCATTCATGGTCCGTTTCTTGACCCATGTGCAGGTGGTTGTGGTTCTGTTTGTGATCTAATTCTGGCAATCTGTTTGAAGTCCCAAAACGAACTTTCTGCATGCACCCATCTTGCCATCTTCGCCATAGGCATGCAACTCTCTGGCGTTGGTTCCCGGCAGATGCTCTTTGTTTTGGCGTCTTGGCCCAACAAAAATGGCACTTCATCGAATTTGGCCACGCATGTTTTGTTCAGTTTGAATGGCAATCCTGATTTGATGATGGCTATTTGACTGATTTTAAGCTCACGTGCAGCAGTTGCCAGTGATAGGCCATCGAATGTCGGCAAAGCACAGTGTTTCTTTGTCGTTTTCTGCGCCAGTAGCAGATGCTGTCCCCTTGGCCTTGTTTCTAGTCATCAACGTCATCAACTACAGGAGGCCTTTTGCAATTTTTTGAGTTGTGAAGCCTTGCAAAACTGAGGGATCCGTGCTGTTTGCATCGCAGATCCTATCCCTGGCGCTGTGCCACGGACCGCCGCGTCGACGAATCGTCCAGTGTTGAAATGAAGAAACTGTGGATGAAGGAATCACAAATGACAGCGTTGATGTATATGTGTTAAGGGGATCGCATGGTCCAGAAGCGCACTACTATGGAATGAGTTTCACCTGCCATTGACATTGGTGGATTAACCAGCCATGTCAAGGGTGTTTTGGGGTGTTTGGTTGTTTGCTATACCTGCAAAGGCCTGTACTGACCATGATTTATCATGATGAACCACTTAAACGGCCAACATTTGTCGTGGCTAACACCATGTTTGGCTGTTTAAAAATGATGGCCATCAATTCATTACCACTAAAGTTGCTCGCGCCAGGAGCAATGTCTTGGAAATCCGAAGGCTGGGTCTCCGGGAGCCATTGGAAATACCCAACCCTGGACGATATTTTGTCGCCAGAGATGAGTCGCTATGATGTTTTGCAGGTGATTTGCATGCAAACTCGCAAGCAAAATTGGGAATACTCAAGGGAAATCCACAAGCAGTATTCCCAACAGTTCGTCAAGCTAGACCAGCACGATCATTGCATCTTTCACGAGGCTTGAATACGTGTGCTCAAGAAAGCATTTGAGAGCCGCCCGAATAAAAACGGATGGATTGCGAAACGTTTTGATTGAGGAGTTTCTAAGGACACCCCTGGCAATCCACATGGACGCCGAACTATTTTGGCCATTTCAAGGTACAGAGGTACCCAGTGACTACAGATTTTTTGCCCTTCAGAGAGGGTTGTGCCATGCCATGCAGAGAGATATGAGGTGATAGGGATAAGAACCTTTGCGCCCAGAGGTTTTTTAAGGCCATTCATACAGGTGATTTTGACGCATGAGGTGTAGGTAAGTTTACATACTTTTGAGGTAAATGAATATATTCTTTAAAAAATGAATGATATGAATGATTACATGTCAATGACGTATGAATGACGTGCCAATGACAGTTGACATTGGGGCACACCGTGCTGCCAGACCATTCTGCTGAGCATCGAGGCTGAAGCTCTGAAATTCCCAACAATTGGGAGTCGAAATTCTTCAAACGTTCAACAATTTCAACAGATGTTCACAAATCCATTTGATGATATTGATAGTTATAATGGTTTTGTTTGATTTTACATTTGTCATCTTGAAATTCTAGAGACAACTTGGTGGATCGATCGCTTCCTGCCACACTTGATGTGGTAGCTGGGTAGCATGCTGTACCACCAAGATGGCTTGCTGCGCATCATTGGACGACTGGCGATACATCCCATTTTGGGGGGCGCCAGCATGTGAAAGCTTCAAAAGCAGAAGCACGAAAAAGAAATCGTCGTGAGATGGTTGCATCGGCAGCACCTGATCTCCGTTGCTGAATACTTTTCGTTCGTTTCCGTGAGAACTGCCATCCTACATGCCAAGTGTTTGTTGAGACGGTTGCGACCGATGCAGTTTCAATACTGGATGTAAGCTACCCATGTAAGGATGTGTTTGATGATTTAACAAACACTATAGTGACTAGGCTTTGACATACTGGAAATTTTGGATTCGACCAGCAGAAAAACAGAAAGTTGTGGTGTTTCATTTGCATGGAAGATCAAAGATGACGAAGATGTTTGCCTGTTCTTCATTCATCAATTTCAGGAAGTAAACATCATGAAGATCGAGGACCAGTTGGTCCCAATTCTGGGAAGATTATGTTCGCCATTGCAATCTTCTGTAGCCAATGACTGAATCAGTGTTAGAAGCGTCCCTGTCCCCACCGTTGGTTGATCCTCAACGTTGGGACATTTTACGGAGCTAAGCTTGGTTTTTTCCATTTGTTGATTTAAGATTTCAGTGTTTCGTTCTGCATGGTTTCAACATATGTCAACGGGTTGGCAACCCTTGGCCTTGTCCATGGGGCACCAGGTGCACTGGTAGACCCGCGTAGTTGTAGATTCGAGTCCTTTCCAACAGAATCTCGGAGGACAGTCGCAACTGATCATAAGCTACAACTCACTTGAGAGCTGAAAAGTATGAGTTTCACATGGGTTCACACCATGCATGGACACCCTCACCATGTATGAACACCCACATCTATCTGGATTTTGCTTGGTTTTATTCATGTTTTGATCAGTGATGTCCCTATTGGCTAGATCCGAGATGGGCAGTTTAAAATCCAGGAGTTTTGGGTGGGTTTTGTAACCTCATTGATTTGGGAATGTGTATTCCATGAATTGCGACTGTTACTGGTTGTTATTCAGTCAAACTAGACGAAGAAGCAATAGAAGCGAAAAGAAATGTCATGCTCATGGAAGAAGAACCCGGTTTTACGAATATCTATTCTATTTATACATAGGTGTGAATGCAATGCATCCCGAGCATCATGTTCCAGTTACCAACAAAACATAGCTGCTGTGCCAGTGTCAAGAAGCAACTTCCCAGCGTGTCGGCGTTCCAAGGCCGGAGATGGCGTGGAGGAGGAGACAGCACGAGCACCTTGGCGTCAACAGCGCCGATCTTTTACCAACAGGGAGACGTAACCAACACTGGGGCTGCAAGCAGAAAGACAAGCAGGTCATGAAATGTGCTACGCGAAAAACTTCACTAGTTAACAACAATCATAAATAGAAACACCCTCACATCACAACGTAAGTCCAATATCCAGACTCAAACGTGTGTATTGCGTTCATGCACTTATTTATGCTGACTGTCAGTGCATTGATATATCTAGTGTCCACCTACGCTTGTGACCATGAAAATTGTTTGCTGATGTCTTGATTTGCCTGTTTGTGAATTTGTCCGTCCTTCCTACACTTGCATGTTGATGTATGTGTATGCCCATCCATGTTTGTAGATTTTCATCAATGCCCTTGCGAGAAAAAAAACTTATGAACATGAAAAAACACCGAAGGTTCCATGTATAAACTACATATAGTCATGTATTTGGTGTGCATTGTTTGAAATATGTGTAGAGGCAGGAAATGTAGATGCGCATGTATGCGTATATTCATGCCTGGAAATATCTTTAAATAATATATATATATATATACATATGTTTATACATCTATAGGTACATATATATGAAATCACATGTTTCTATCTACACGTGTCGTTTCGCAGGGTCGATCTGGTCAGGCCGTCGAGCCGGAGATGAAGATCTCCATCGTGCGGGTGAAAGCCCAGCCCAGGAAGCACAAGGCCGCGCTCCGATGGAAGCTATGAGCCACACAGCAGGTTTTCAGCTTTTCACCAACATTTTGAATTGATTTTAGACATATTGTTTTGATCGCATGTTTTAGACATATTGTTTTGAACAGCATAAAATTTGAATGTGTGCTAATTGTTTTGTTTGCTAATAGGTTTGATGATTTTGATCTTTTTCAATTGCTCGGAACCCCGATGTATTGGTTTGTTTCGATTGTATTTTGTTTCTATAGATTTATGGAGTTCCCATTGCGGTCTTGGAGGTTTTTTACACCCAACCGCCTCCTTTTCCCTCGGAGCTGTTGTCCGTCAATCTCCCCTTCAGATGCAGAGTCAGAGGTTGAATCAACTTCTAGGTTGTACCCGGTGAAGTGGACCATTTTCGGATGAACTTCACTACAAATTTCTATATACACCTTGACTACACGTCTCTCCTTTTCGAAGGTCATCTCCTATGGTTACCGGAAGCTGGTCGACGGCGAAGTGCCGGAGATGTATCGCTTTCAGTGCGCAGCGAAACCTGGGCAGAGCGACAAGGAGGGTGAAGATCACGACAAACTCACAACAAATTCATGATCTTTCCATTTATCATGGGATGCGCTATGATCTTAACAATCCTGTGATCAAGGTATTCACTTTGCACAGGTGTTCCATTCATGAAGGCACCAGTAACATTGGGGCATCTCACATGTAATTATATTAAAGATCCAAATTGATGGAGTCATAGAGCCAGTTTGTATATGTCTGAATTGTTCCCTTGCCAGTGACTTTGCTGGATGTCTCAAGAGAAGATGCATTGATCATCGACAAATGTTACAAAATGCCATGTCGTACTGTGAGCGTTTGAGCAGGGTCAGACACCATATGGGAGCACCCGTAGCTCGACAGGTATTTGCCCGATCCTGATCTTCCGGAAGATTTACATCCCGGCGTCCGGATCCACAGTGACGCAGATGTTTCAAGCTCTTCGATGGATGCCAGCGTGCAATTTTGTGGATCGGCATTTGCCATCAGAGTTTCGGTTCCTGAACCTCACAATAAACATCAACATACTCAAAGCAACTCTTCCCTGATCCTTGCAATGATAGCTTGGTTCATGGAGCCTAAGCCTAAGCCTATCATTGTGTTTAGTTCTTGGGATTTTGTCCCTTGTGTTGTACGACATTGAAGACATGTAAGCATATTCAATGAAGTTGAAGAATTAAAATGAATTCAACACATTCCACGTATTTCCACGTTGAAGTGTCCCGCTGCTCGCCCAGGTGATCCCCGCGGGTTTTTCAGCCTGTGTGCCAGTGGATCAAGACATGGTTCCTCGGCGAAAACGGGAACGTGGTTGGTCATGGCTCCATGTAGTCATAGTCCAACAGCACCATCCCAAGGGCACATCCCACGGGCACCCTCCAACTTTGACAAAAGGAATGAGCCCATCACTTAGCTATGGGACAAAGCTGGGCCTTTTGGTGTTGAGGATCCGTTTGAGACCAAATTCTGAACAACTTAGCTCCTGAGCCGGCACTTTGATGAGACAAGACTTATGGCTGGTCAGTCTTGATTGACAATGCGGGTCAAAAACAAAGCAAGCCCCATGGAAAAAGTTGCATCCGCCTAAAATCTCAAAATGAGAAATGGGGAGCGATAAGAGATACTCAAAAAGTGAAACAAGGCTCAAACAGTTTTTCAACTGGTCTCGTCTCGTAGCCTTAGCGCTTGGAAGGTTTACGTTTTTCACACTCATCAAAGTCACGGGATGAGATGCAGCATTAAAATTTGGAGAGATCGTATACCCCATAGTTAGTCAGATTGACTGCGTCAGCACTGGTGTCAACGTTTGTTGGTGCTCTATGAGTACTGTTCAATAGCCAATGCTAACCAGTACAAAGCAATAAAGGCAACACTAATCTTGTTAGTGGTTTAAAGGTTTCATGTTGCCAATCCAGAGCTTTCATTCATCATGATCAACGATAGTCTACTACCCACAAATATCGAAATGATCGCAATGATAGCCAATTCATAACTTCAAATAATGACTTCAAAGAATGACTATACCGAATTCACGAAACAAAAAGCATCGAATTTCGGCAGTGCTCGCTGTGAGGTCTACTTCCACACCCGCGAAGGTGACACAGGTCCTGAGTACCAAGTCGTGTGCGCCCGGCAGCGCGTAGCCTTCGGGCACAGGTCGAAGCAGCGGTTGTACAAAACGGTGGGCATCAAGTGCCTTGAAAGTGTTTGAACTATTGTTATTTGTGGTTAGATTTTGGTTAGATTTGGTTTTCTATTGTTACATGTTGATAGATTGGTGGGTAGTGAATGATATGCTCAAGAATGGAGGACTGACCATGCTTTAGCAATGGATAACCCAGTATCAAACATGTAATACGGAGTACTCAACGCTTGATTCGAAGTGATGTTTAAATCAACAATAAGTGTGGTTCCACATGCACTGTTAAACTCGGTGTCCACTGTGAGGGGTTAAACTACCTGCTGGCATGGGAAGGTCTATGTTTTTCATTACCCAACTAGCACAACATGTAATCAGTTGGTATTGGGGTACGAAGGGAAAAAGATGAGTGGAAACGTTCCAAGTGACTCGCAGGTACACGCAGCCAGATCCAGCTGGAGGCGATGTTCCAGCACACTCCATGGTCTTAGAATGGTGGGAATCCTCAGCGCGCAGTGTCTGCGCTGGGCTGTCAAATCAGCTTCAAAGCCAAGGCAGGCTGATAAAAACCGCTGTTAAAGATGCTCATGGGCAACCTCTCCATTTCAAAAGTTGAGAATTTCACTGGAAACCAACGTCCACGTGGTTCCTGTGTAAGGACCAACGATGTGGATGCCATTTGGGTCGAGGTGCGTCACAGATCTTTGACAGTGGCACCACCAACAAAGAAACGAATGACAAAAACACACGTTGCACACTGCCATTTGAAATGTAAAGTTGTGCAGAATGCAGACACCATTTGAATTCAATTCTGTTATATGATTTCGATGTATTTGTTTTGTCTCTTTTGGGCTACAGGCCCTACAGCAGCTGGAAGACAACGCAGGTCTTTCCGAGGAGACACTGATGCGCCACGAAGCTTTTGACTCACAAAAGTTCTATCTTATTTAATGCTATGAGGGTGGTGATGGTGATTTGTTGTGCTTCATATGAGGTTTGTCGGTTTGTCATGGTTTGTTTCTGTTTAATTCTGGGTATTTTTTGGAGGTATTATTGTTTTGTATTTCATTGGAGTCTGCCACCTTTTGGGCTAGTCATGAGACAAGCAGGATTTTTTCTGGGGACTTTGGTGAACCAATTGCGATTCGTGAGATGCCAGCTACCAGCTCTCCAGTTTGCCGACAACATAGGGATGCATTGCGGGTCTCCAAGCTCATGCTATGCGCTTCACAGATCTGTGACGAACTGTTCTTGAAAGTATCGAAGTTATCCCTCTTGAGCAGTCCTGCTTCCATCAAGACAGCTCCACTTGACTATTTAGTTCTGCGGTGTTTCCATTGGGCCTGCGCTCGAACGCAAAAGGCACTACACCGACTTTGAAAAATGAAGACACCGAGTGTTCTAGAAATGTGACACTAGGTCTTGACCAAAACACCCGAGTGATTTGCATCGTCTAAATCGTTCAATGAAGGAAACACCTTTTCCCAAATAAAGAAACGCCATGAATAGACTCCCAAGTCCTGTTGCATCCTGTCCTCAACTTGTCAATTTGGAGATGACATCCCTCCACAGCCCCCCGCTCAGCCCACAGCCCAGCACAGCCCACAGCCCTCATCATCTCAAGAAATCTTCATGTTGAAGCCATGGGCGTTGCCTTTAGCCATCGCTCTCTTCGATGTTTCGGGGCTCAGCGTGCAAGATATCCTTGTGATGAGAAGCTTTGAGAAGTGTGGCTATCCATCAAATAATGCTCATAGAGAAAGATATGTATACAAATATATATACATATATATAATGCATTGAAGTTTTATTTACATAGTTTTCTTATTTTTGCATCTATGTTCATATGTATAAGAAAACTATGCATATATGCAAAAAATGAATATATTATGCAAATGAATTGATTATATTGCCATTGTATGCAAATGAATGAACGGGCATAGTTTTCTTATTTTTGCATATACAATTTATGCCCGTTCATTCATTTGCCAGTTCGGGACTTGAGGTTGAAGCTCAACCTGCTCAGATGACCTCTGATTGGTCGGGAAGCCAAAGGTGAATCACAGATTGGCAGCTGGGGGTCCTCACGGGTTCCTGGACAGTGCAGGACTCACAAACCTAAAAACCGTATGTCGAAGCCATGTGAAGACCATATGTCCCTTCTTTCATTGCACGTGGTGTTTGACCCAGCTGAACATCTTTTGAAGTGTGAGCCGATGAAGAATTTGGAGGTTCAAAGATGTACAAGGTTTATCAGATTACTCTGCACATCTCGATCTCAAGCAGATATCAAGGGGTTCTCTAAGCAGAAAATCTAACTTGATCTCAATGGATCCAGACAGGAACTTGTTCCCGCAGTTGTTCCTGGAAAATTCAATCCATCAAAGAAAATCTTGATCCAAATCAATGATACATCCTACAATAAAGATTGATCCAGATCAACAAATTATGGATCCAAATAATGATCTATACATATATATATATATATATATCATACGGATCCATCCTATGATCCACAACAAATCTCCAGCCAATCAATGCAACCACAGAGAGGTGGGACCTGCACTACGTGGAAACTCTGGACGACATCGACCTCACCATAGATCCACGCGAGGTGCTACAAGCAGCTGCTGGTTGGTCAACCCTCGGGGAAATCCCCAACCGCAACAGCGCATTTGATAGGGAAAAGATATCTGAAGCAAGGCTGTAGTATGCTGTAGTCATGACATTTCATGAAGCATGCAGCTAAAAATTGAGTGAATTCTTGGTCACATAAGTATGCTGGCGTTGGCCTCGAAACAAGAAACAACTGGCGACAGGCTACAATCTGAATAATGGTTCATATGCATATGCAGCCATAAACGTTCAATGTTCAATAGATATCGTATTATATCATGAGAATAATACACTGGGACCATTCATGTGTCCAAGTCACTGTTATGTTTTTGATCGCATTTCACCCTCAAGAATGCAATGTACATACCTAAGAGTCATGAATGAATTGTTTGCTCGTACAATGTACCTGGAATACAAGCAAAGATGCATCATGTTTCATCATGTTATGCCATTCATGTTAGGTTTCATGTTTCATCATCTTTTTGCCTACATGTTTTTACATTTTTTACATTTTGAACAAACAGAATTTCATCGAATGTGACTGTGTCTCATGTTTCTTGTTTCTACTTTCATATTGCGTTTCCACTTTCATCGTGTTAAAGACATAATTATCGTGTTAAAGACATGTTTCATATTGCCAAATTGTGTTCCATCATCTTAACTTCCCAGGGACTCGTGGTGCCAAGGTCAAAGCCGCTGCTGGCCTCGAGGGCGGCAGCCTGGCGAATGAAGGGCAGCATCACCCAGGATTTCAGCGCTGCAGTGCTTGGAAGATGTGATGAAATGAATGAAGTGATGTTGATTTCTTGGATTGTGGATGATTAGTTTGAATGAAGTGGTTGATTTTTGTTGATTTCTTGGATGATGATGATGATGATGATGATGATGATGATGACGACGACAATAGATGGTTGATGTTGCTGCATTTAGTGGTTGATAGTTGATGGATGATGGTTGATGTTGGTTCTTCTGGAACGGTATTCTGTGGGCATTTGTTTATATTGATTCATGACACAAAATTGACTACAAGTCTTGCATATTCAAAGAGTCGACTTCTTGATTTTTCAATTGTAGGGCTGTCATCATGGCAATCTATGGCAGTACCAATTAGCAAATTTCTTGTAAGAAGGTCACAAGTTGTTTTTCCCTGCTGTGGCCCACGTCGATTTTGTTGAACAAGCACGACGTAGTTGAAAACATAACCTCCCGATCACAGTCCTTTGACAACATCACTTGAAAAAAATTCTTCAGCGGTGAATGATACGTGAACCCAACAATTGCAGCACCAATGGGTCGAGTGACCACAACAATGGCTGGTGGTCCCATGATGCCTAGTGCTTTCCCCTAAAATGATCAGCAGCAGGTAGTGCCTGGGGTAGGCGAGCCAACCATCACCGACTGTGTTCCAACTCCATGGCTGATCCTCAGGTTGTTGGATGCAGCAGTGAGTTGCATCGGAGAGGCATGCGCTGTGCAAGGCTGTGCAAGGTGCAAGAAGCCCAATGGTTAAGCTGGCTCACCCATGGCTTACCCTTGTTGCTGGCTACTAGCCAGGATGTTGATCAACCAACAACATGATTTTACTCATGAGTAATGTGGATTTTTGTTGGTTAATTGTTCAACTGCCTGGGGTTGTGGTTGGAGGAGAATAACAGTTTGTCATTCTTCAAGGTCATGGTCGATCATTGTCATCCCTTTTAATGTTACATCCTACGTGATTTACGGTGCTTTATGAGAAAAAGCGGCCCAGAGATAATCTTAGATTACAACGCCACTCACCATCAAGTGGATCATGTTCATTGAAGGAAGTGGGTTTGATTCCAGGTAAAAGCTCCGACAAACCAAAGGCTTCCCCGTTTAATGAAGCTCCGCTAGGCCTTTTTGAATGAGTCCACGCAGCCAAAGGCACTTCTTGGGGCAGCTGCACTAAAAGACTTACCCAGCTGAACCACCCATTGCAGTTGGTGCATCGCTTCATGGTGCATACCTCATGAAGTGATTTGATCTGCGCAGTATGCCACCATGTATTCTCAAAGAGATGTGGATATGTATACATAGATTTTTGTTTGTGTGTGTGTGCAGATATTTGGGGATTCATCTCGGAAGCAGCCACCGTCTTGTTGGCATTGCAGCGGTCTTAGATGGGTCAGGTTGGCAGTATGACTCGGTATGACCAATGAGTTTGATGATGATTTCTGCAGCCGTGGTAGCACCACCAAAGCTATGATCAGCCATCGCAGTGGACACCTAAAACGGTTGATCATACCGTCATGATGGGGCTGTCCAGGTAGACAGTGTTCATTCCTATGGCAAATGATAGTGTCAGTGTTAGCTAAGCACATGTAAACGTATATCGTCTATAAATATGACAGCTTATGTATTTGTGTATACATATATGTGTGTGTATGTGTGTATGTTGTGTCATTTTGTCATTTTGTTTTGATGGGTTGTTTGTCCCTCAGTGGATTTGGGCATCGAAAGTGCTCCCGGCTGAACAGGTGCTGGTTTTGGGCTGTGGTCTCTCGCCTTTGGTCTACGTCCTCGCTGATACCTTTCCGCACGCAGGGAACCTCATTGGGAGGAGGCAGCGGAGGCACGTTGCCAAGTAAGGAGAGTGAAGATAAAGACATAAAAGACATAGATGTGCATTCTTAATGAAAGAGAAATAGAATCCAACAGAGATAGACATAGTGAAAGGATGCGATTTGATGTGTTTTTTCGTACCTTGGTTCATAGTGCTCAGGATACCTGGCCATGGAGAGGCAAATCATATCCTGTCCTGCTCACCAAGGTGACAGCAGGTTGCATGGAGCTGTCCCCTGCTTTGTTGAAGACTTTAGAGGCCACAAGAGCCAGTTCAGGTGGTGCGGTCAGAGAAGAGTTTTGTGTTTGCAATATGAGTGTTGCAAAGGTGATAGAGGTTGGTGATGGAAAGGGTGGTGAGAGAAATTTCTATGGCCCCGCATCTTGATATCCCATCGACAGCGCCAGGCCATGGCATTGCCCTTGCCTCGACCTCCCAAGTTCTTTGTGCAAGCTGACATCACTGCCACTTGTCACATCTTGTTACGGTGTTTGGCTTGATCACTTTGATGACTGCTGATAAGTAGGGGTTATGTTTGGCACAGCTACGAGATGCTACAAGATGCTGCAAGTGAGGGTCATACGGATCAACTATAAACCGATATAGCTATGATGTTAAACGATCTATTAACCATCGAGGTAGGTGGCACCATTCTGTCGCTGGTTGGAATGGCGGCCGGGATCATCAATCCCCGTGCCTGGTCCTGGGAATGCAACTGTGAATCTTTTTCTGAATATCTCATTGTAAACGATTCTCATGATCATAGTGTGACTGCAATATCTCAATAAAAATTGCTGTGTACCATGATGTCTGTTGAAACTGATGTTGATTTCTATTCTCTAAGCATTTCTCAGTAGCAATCACCTACCATTCAGCAAAATGTTGCATCAAAGCGTTCAGCGGTCAAGCATCCCCCTAGGCCCTTCGTCGTCGACGAGGACTTGCCACGCAGGCAAAGTTGTACTGAAAGAGATGACAGAAGAAAGGACTGAATAAGGAAAAAAAGAAAAGATCAAAAGAAAGGATCAAAGAAAGGATCAAAGAAACGCATGTCCAAAAAAAAGGATCAAAGTGAATGTCGAACTACTTCGGACCTCGTTCTGAGCCCCGTTCTATGTCTATGTTTTCGACTGAACAATGAAAACAAGACTCGAATACAGTACTGGGTGCAGGATGGGTGTGTGTGTGTGGACAACAAATTTACAGAGCTTGACGGGTAGCTACTAGAGCCAGCCTCGTCAGCTGAAAGATCCAATTAGAGAAGTCCTTTGGATCTTCAAAGACTTGATTCTTGTGGACTTGTGGACCAAACATTTCTTCCAAAGACTGTTTCTAGACACGCCATATTCCCAACAATGGGCCATTGGACAAGTTCCAAGTTTGGAGTTGATCACTATAAACTTCTAAGCATCACCTTAACATACCTTAACGAACCTCAACTCTTTGAATCTTTTTGTCGCCTTTCTCCACGCCCGCTTTTTCTGGGTGCCACAGTGCGGCTGTCAGGTCCTGAAACCTGGTTCCTTCGACGTCCGTGTGCTCAACGACCAACTGGAGCCATGGACACCGTCCAAACTCAAAACATGAAGTTAGAAAATTGAGAATTTGACATGAAGTTGAAAAATTCTCAGAATTCTGCATGTAAAATCTCAATACTGTAGTTTCTTCTTCATTTTTTTAGTTGTAAAAGAGTTTCCAAATCGGAAGTTCTTTACAAATTTCCTCACTGGGTGATCCAGTTGGCACAGCTGGGGCACAGGTCCTGGTCGATGAGAATGTGCTGGACGGGATGGTTGGGAAGCTCGGATTCGGAGCTCCAGTTCGGTACGGCTTCGCCATGGCATGCGGTCAGAACTGAGACACTGAGAGGACTGGACTTCTTGTGCTTTTCCGAAGTCTTGTTTCTAAGTCTAGGTGACTTTAGTCTAAGTACTAATTTTTTGTATGCTGTTTCCTACGTCAACCTAAGTCTAGTTACGTCAAAAACGAGGTACCCACGAGTGCCATGGGTGTCCCATGACTTGGCAAGGCCTGCCGCTTCCCTGCAAGCAAGGGTTTGGCCTCCCTGCGCAAGGCAGGACTGCATTTGTTCTTAGATCCAACAAATACCAACATAGTTCTTAGATCTATAGCAAGATCCAACACCTCAGGATAGAGCTAAGACGTTGAATATCTTTGAACCCAATTATGCCATGTTTTTCTTTCCAAAGACTGTCATGCAAGGTTTGAGCAATAGAAGTACCGAGTGTTGGCTCGCCAAAAATGGACAAAAAGTAGACCCGTAAATCGTATTCAAAATATGCAGCACATGGATTGGCATCGATGTTTCTGCAGCTTATTTTTGTTTGTATTGCGCCTCATTGTTTTCAAGGCCTTGGACGGCATCGCTTGGCTGCTGAAGCCCAATGGTCGATTGATCACGATGGATGCCCAGGGGATGTGAGAACTGGCAGTAGCCTCTCTTAGCTCAAAGCAAAAGAGGAGAAGCTAAACACATCAAACAAGGCACTGTGCTCCTGTGTCGAATTCGGGTACCGTGTGGAAGTCCACAAGGCAGAGATTTGTAGAACTCACTTAGATGACCATTGGACATAAGTGACAATTTCAGAAAGCCGCTTTTCGAGTTGAATGGAAGCTGCTATCCCCAATGATCCCAAAGCAAGCTCAAACTGTCGAATTCATCTCTCCAAGGATTTCCTTCGCGCCTCTCACGGTGGGCCCATATTTGGAAGCCTTCCAAGACTGGGTCTTGTGCTTGGTCTGTTGCCTTTCGGCAATGGTCGTAGTTTGAAAAACGAAGACACATTGTGTGTTTGTCATAGAGTGACTTGGTTTCCAGACCACAACCGTTCAGATGAAGATACAACCAGACCCACCAGACACACCAGACACAACTGTTCAACTCCTTTTTTCTTCCTCCAGTCGATTTATGACATGCTGCGGCTTCACCAAGGTGCTGATGCCTCCCTGTGCTTGGGAGCAGCGTGACACCCTTCATGTGGCCACCTGGATGAGAAAAAAGCTGCCAACTCTGGTAATGAAGTGATGTCTTGGGGTAGAATCAGCAAAGATGAGAGTGATAAGGTTCATTCAGTTTTCCCATTGTGGGTGTTCGTTCAGCTTGCCTTGATCTAAACACTTTCCCACCGCATGACCACAATGCAGGAGGCGTTGAACTTTTTGGATGCAGATCCATTGTGGCTCTTTGGCATTGCTGTTGGGCATCTCAGCAGATCGAATTTCAATTTGCTGTTTCGGGCTGTCACCACCTTTGGATTTCAAAGATCAAAAAAGGAATAGTGTTCAACTCGTGTCAAAGAAATTTGGATCCATTCAACTCATTGAACTTTTCGCTTGGATGGCCTTGATGCAGTCTGCGTTTCCAAGGATCCAGCAACTCAACGTGCCCTGGAGAAGACCGCAGTGGTCCGTAGACTCAGAGGGAATGTGAAAGTCAAAGCTCTGAACGCATCAAAAACACATGAGAAAAATCAGTTTTACATAATTACACATTTCAAAGATTAGTGTTTACTAATTTTCGGAAATCCTAGATCAATTGAAAAACTCATTTGTCTTCATGTATATTGAGTAAATGAAAATGAAAAATGTTTGGTTTTCCTAGAGGTTTTCTCGTGTTTGTGCCGTTGATAAAGCGCTGGTCACCAGCTGAGTAGCCAACCTGGATGATGTTTTCGATGTGAAGATCTAATGATCACCGTGGCCTTAACAGCACCATGTTGCACCATGTTGCACCATGTTGCACCAGGGATTCCTCAGCATTGCTCGAGGTGCCAATGCTGAGATGTATGGGTCATAGGCCGTGCATCGAAGAATGGTTCTCGCTGGGAGCTCAGCACTGCCATGGTTAATCGCTGCCACAAGGCGAGTTATCAAACTTTGCGTCATAAAGTCAGTGGTTTTGTGGATGCTCAGACATGACTTTTACAAAGAAAAATGCAAGGCTGGTGAACATTTCTAGCTGATGTTTTGTGCCGAGGTATCTCAATGCAGACGAAGTAGGTGATGCTCCGTTTAGACTCTTGGTGGCATTGTGCACCAGCAGAACGGACCTGGGGCACAACTTGGAATCAGCAAAAAGCACATCGGTTTCTAGAGATTGGTTGATTTGTTGTAGTCCTGGAAGAATCCTGAAAGAATTCCAGACAAACATTCGCTCAGATGTTAGTAGGTTCTGTACTTGAGATGTTCACTTTGCGATACTTGCTGTGTATCTATCAATTTTGTGCTGTCGATTCACGTGCAAGAGCCGCTCCCAAGGATGGGTCGTAGAAAGCTTTACTGAGGCCAGGGCACACCCACTGTGTCGTTGTGGAGTTTGATGTTTGATTCTTGCTGTTCATCCAATTACTGGATTTGCAATCATTGAAGTGCCTAATGGACGATGGTTAGCATCCTTTGTAAACTTGTGTCTCCGATGACTTTTTGAGGCTGCAAACTTGTGAGCTTTAGCTCCGGGCACCGTGAAACACCTTGTAACCTCCACAGACTGTGTTTGATGCCAGGTAGAGTTACCTGAACCTTGGACATCCTTCAAGGGAGTTGGCTCGGTAGTGTGCTACCTCAACAATGAGTGGGGTGCCTTAGAAACCGATGGCAAAAGAAGAGCGAAACCCCACAGTTTATTAGTTGCACTTCTTACCGTTGGTCGTTGCACTCAAAGACTGGGAAAGCACTGCGGATGCCAAAGTTTCGAATCCAAAGGGATGGTAAAGATCTTGGGGATCAAGCATTACAAGTCCACGGTGGCCAGGTGGGTCATGAGCCCCATGGCCCCAACAATGAACTCCTGTGAGGGAAAGGGGTAAGAAAAGGGGAAGAAAGCATAAGTTGCGTCAGTTCGTTCAATACTAACAAGACATTAAAAGGAGATTTCACATTTTTCCAAACTAACAAACTCCAACCTCCAAAGCCAAGCATTCTCATTTTTCCCAAGCCTTTATTCCAAGCTCCCAAACCGTCCAAAGGTCTCCGCCCAGCGCCCAAGGACCAACGAAACCACGTGGAAGCATCCCTTCTACGACTACTTCGTCAGGATCCTCAGGCTGAAACGCTTGGACCTTGCCACATGGGTTGCCCATTGAACTCTTCATTTTTTGGAAGATCTATAGCCATGTTTGGCACATGTCATTAGATGATGTTTGCTGTTGGGTAATGTTTTTAGTATTTTGGTTTCGCATGTTTGCCCAGACTTGCCCGGAAAACTGCCGTTTCCCCCGCTTAACACGATGCTTAACACGATGGTCTTGAGGAGTTTTGGGGGTTACCACCGCAGGTAAATTCACATGAAGCCGCTGACGCCTTCTTTGGAAAGTCTGTCTAGATATAAGATAAACGAATGATGATACAAATGATTGATTGTATAGTTGTATATATTTTTTGTTTGCTTGTTTGTTTATTTGTGTATATATATATATATGCATATTAATATACAGAGTAAAGAAGGATAAGACCTTCCCTAAATCTTACGCGGCTATTCCCTGATATCAACCAGTGTGAATTTGATGTCCGAATATAAATTCATTCACTCTTCATTCACCATCCACTTGAAGACATTCATGTCCAGTTTATATCATGTTTGAATGTTCCATTCATCCACTCTTCATGCACCATCACTCAGCTTGCACCTTTGGGCGCACGTTGAGGCCCAACTGTTGAACCACTGCCGCAGATCAACGTCTTCCCGGCGCTAAAGATTCCTATTGCTTGGCTCGTCATGAAGCGGTTCATGTTAATGTCGCTGCTGGCGATTCATAGCAAACCACGGCTAGTGAAGTCGATGATTAGAGAGGTTTATGAAAAGGTTTACCAAGAGTTTGCAATGAAAAGCTTCGGTTTTGAAGTGATTGCAAGTGCCCAACTCGCTGCGCGACATCGTTGAACAATTGAGAGACCGCTCAGCCAGGAATGAAGAGCACATTAAGCTCCGAATAAATCGATTTCTTTGGTCCTATGAGGTGCCTCGCTTTCTCGTTCCTCCAAGCATTTGAATTCAGGGAAATGTTCAAATCTTGTTCCTCTCAATTCATCCTTAAATGTACTTCAAACGATCTATATGTATGTCACAATGTGCATCCTGCATCTTCTTCAGATCCTAACGCGTTTTCAAGACTCATGGCTGCAGGCAGAGTCCCAAACAGACGTCCAGTCGCAGATGCCTCTGGTGTCTCCCAAGTGACCTACCTCAGTTGGGGTGCTGCAATTGGAGGGTTGGGTCTTTGCATAGCTGTGATGTGAAGCCGACGTTCAGGTGATCAAATTCAATGGGCCTTTCATGATGGCAGGTTGCGTAAATTGTGCTCTATAAAGAAATTGTGAGGAGACGAAATGGTTTTCGATAAAGAAAGTGGATACGAGATACCTAGAGTACTTAAACGATTGGTTTACCAGGTTTGGATTAAACTTCCAAAATGTGTAATGTTTTTTCTTGTCACAGTTCTATCGTCAGCCTAGGTACGTGAAGATTCTCGCAGAGATCTTGGATTGCGAGCTAGTGTCTCGACGCCATGTTAATCCTTTGCTCCGAGATCTTCGAGTGCTTCTCCTTGTCGAATCAACTGGGAACTTGTGATCCACTGATGTCCTTCAATCAATTGGGAATCACTTGTGATCCACAAGTGTGGTTTGAAACATCTCACGTCAGGTGGGAGGATCAGTTGGAATTCACCCAACGATTGTTCAAACACGAACTCCCAAAACCATTGGGGCAATCTTGGCAATCTTGGCAATCTTGGCGATCAGGTAACAGAGCCTTTCATGGTGCGAACCCTGAAGACCTTTTTGAAGGTGCGGGCATCGAGTTTCCCAGATCCGAAGACGGACTGATACTGAGACTTTGCATGATCCCAGTTGTTCCCAACAATAATCTTTTATGCAGATCTATAGGCCTATAGGGATCCCAAATGCATCATTTGCAGCTACCAATCTGTAATTACTTAATTGGTTTGTGGTTTGTGTACTGTTTTTGTTGGAATGATGTTTGTGGGGGAAACGACCAGCTGGGGCAGACCATGTGAGGCGTTTTCGCAGATGTACCACGATGGTGAGTTGGACACACAAGAGGTGTGGATGGGCTCCAGGTCTTGGGTTGTCAATCCTCCGGGAGGAAGGGACCCATTTCTTGTAGGAATAAGTGAAGCTATGTCAGCCTCTTCAATGTAAACCAATAGGTGAGATGATGGATAGTATGATGATCTATTCTGAGTTGTGGTGTTGTTTGAGAAGTTCAGCATCAAAAGCCCAAGAAGTTCGTGCATTTATTGGATTGCGCTTTGTCTTGCGAACTTCCCATGAGTCATTAGCCAACTGTCGCTTCATGGGCTTCAGAGTGAACCCAACTGGTTATTGGAGACTATTATTGGATCCTGAAGCCCATGAAGAATCATGAAGAAGTAGTAAGATCTCTGAAAGAAATTGTGAGTTTTATCAGGTCATCTACTGCTTGGACATTGTGAAAAACGAGCGGGCGAAAGCATCAGTGGTGCCTGGGACACTTGATCCCGTTACCTTGGAATCTGAAATTGGAAGTTCTGTGGAGAACCAAACGACCGAGACGGTTTCCTGATGGTTTGTAACAAAGTTTCAAAGATTCTACAAGATCTAAAAGTCTGGAAGAAGTCGGAAGTCTGGAAGGATTGTTTGTGCCTTGCCTTTCTTTCTGAAGGAAGTTGATGAGTTGATGAGTTGATGTTCCACTGGAGCCCAGGCAAAGCAGTTGGGCATCGACGATGTAGACATTGATGATCTCGGTGGACAAGGGCAAATGCGCCCCTCCCGTTGTTTTACATGTTCCATGATGGAAGGGTTGGAAAATCTATAGTAACAATGATAGCAAGAATTGGAGAACGGGATGGTATGGTGTTGAAATATGATCATGTCAACCAACTTGTATGGGAAAGTAATGAGGTAAGTAAGTCGGTAAGTAGGCAAGTACAGTAAGTAAATGAGTCAGTAAATGAGTGAGTGACTTAGTGACAATTCAACCCAGTAATCTTCCAACTTGAGCTCAGAGGTAGACACCCTACTGACTTAGTCCAAGCGTGGCCTCGTTTCCACATGTTGGTGCAATGGTCTTCTGGCGCAGTGAAACCGCATCGCAAGAGACCCCCAGAAATCTTCGGCTTGACAGCGCTTCGGAGAAGTTTCTGGTACCTTTTTGGAGTCTATTGTGTATTATTGTGTCCTTTTTCCATTTGGAGTCTGTTGTGGCTTTCCATTGTGACCATCGTTTTCAAAAGTGGCAATTCTTTGTTGGGTTTTGACTTGATGCCTAGGTTGAATCTGGTTTATTCCTTGTTTGTCGCATAGAAAAATCCTGTGAATTCGGACCGACCATCTCATTCTAGCTTTGCTCAAGAGAAAGCATGACACAATGCACAACTACACAGCATCCATACCTCCTGCACAGCACCAACAACACTCCAAACCCAAACTCACTGTGTGTATACATGTATTTGTGAGTGTGTGTTTGAAATACAGCAACTTTGGCGATGTTTGAGAATCCAAGGACAGTCAGAGAAAAATCCTTCAGCAACTACAGTCCTTCATGATTGCTGCACATCTTCACATGGGATCTTCGTTTCATCCAGAGACTTTGAAGGAAATCAGCAGAAGCAGATTTGTGAAATCTCTGGGTACAAAAGGTTCATTCTCGGCTGGTTCTTGACATTTTGTCGCGGGCGTTGCGTTGCCATCGCTGGTGAATGGAGGATGGTGCAGGGCTGAAGTGGTTGAAGCCGTGTTGTTTTGTAGCTGTTGAGTCAGAGAAGGAATGCCAAGCATTTAAGAATCAAAATGCTCACGTTGATGATCGCGGAAGTGCCAAAGGGCTGAGGCTCGTCTCAATGAAACTTGTGATGGCGCAATGATTGAAGCATGAAATGTTGTGTGATTTTGATTTGAAAATCATTTCAAATTCTGTTGTTTTGTGTAGATACTCTTACATTACATATCAAGCTCAAGGATATACTATCAAATTCTTATTTGAAGATGTGCCTTCATAATTCTATGTGTATCAAAATTCTATTTGATCATTAGATTTGTTTGAAAATCAACGCAATGCCGTTGGGCACTGAGGCCATGGCGGAGCGAATACGACGACCGTGTCGCTGTGCGCTCATGGGAATTGTGGTGCACGTTGGCATTGGAATCCACCGGGGCTTTTCGGCGGGTGAACATCAATTCGAAGTGTGGAGCGAGTTTAATGACAAATCAAACATTGAACAGATATTAGATTTGAATAGTTCATTTGAATATGTTGATGTTCTTTAAACGAAAAACATATGTAGATTGATAGAATTGATTCAGATATTCTTTCATGAACGAAGATGTCATCCAACGACCTCTGTTTCTTCGCCGAAGGTCTGAGGGTCTCTCCACCACAGTGTCTCCCAGCACGTCGAGCTCGAGCACCAGCGAGGCATTGCCCCAGAGGCGCGGACCCTCCGAAGTCCCAAGGCCTTCGAATCAACGAAGTGGGACCACGTTTGGTCCATGTCTAAACACAACATTTGAGAACATATGCATTTTATAAATGATTAATGTATGAGTGTATGTATGTATCTATGTAGGTATATTTTTTTGACATTTATATGTACACATATATATATATATACATATATATATATATATATACGCGCGCAATGCCGGGGCTTTGCCCCGGCATTGCAAGTGATTGATATGATGGGCCGAAGGCCCATCATATCACCCCGCTGCACTATATGTTTCATATATACAAAAGAACTAACACATGTGTTCAAATGTCCCACCCCCGCTGCACTATATGTTTCATATTTACAAAAGAACTCATTACCAGAATCAAATGTCCCACCCCCGCTGAACTATATGTTTCATATTTACAAAAGAACTCATTACCAGAATCAAATGTCCCACCCCCGCTGCACTATATGTTTCATATATAAAAAAGAACCCATTACCAGAATCAAATGTCCCAGCCCCGCTGCACTATATGTTTCATATATAAAAAAGAACCCATTACCAGAATCAAATGTCCCACCCCCGCTGAACTATATGTTTCATATATACAAAAGTTGAACTCATTACCAGAATCAAATGTCCCACCCCCGCTGCACTATATGATGATGACCATGGTGATGATGATCATGATGATGATAATGTTGATGATGATGCTGATGATGATGATCCCGTCACTCTTGTACCTGCGGGGCAAAGCCTAGGAATTGGCCGTATATATATATATATATATATATGTTTATTTATTTATTTACATATTGATACTGGCCACTTGGGAAATTTGCCAAAAGTTCATTAGTTCATTCGATCTGCCAGCGACTACACTCGGGTGACCGCCACGTGGCACCCAGGTTTGAGCCCGAGCAGCGGGACTTGCCAGACCTGAGGCAGGTCATGTGATCATGTTGCCAATGTTGAACGTTTGCCAGTCTCAAGCATCATATTGACCATAGCATCATTGACACTGGCAAAGGCCAACTTATGATGCACAATTTGAAGAAACCTATGCATCCTATGCCATCTCCTATGCCATCTTATGCCTATGCAGTTTCTATGCAGTTTCTATGCATTTGTTTTTGGAAAACTGATGGTTGCCATCATTGGACTGCTCAGGAGTCCGGAGGTGCCGCATTGGGAACGGAAGAGGTGTGTTGAGAACCACCAGGGAGTAACCCGTGACCCCAGGGAGTTAGTCTGACTGTGTTGGAACAAGGGGATGGTTGAAACCTGCCTGTGGTTGTTCTTGTTATGGTGGCGAGCAAACCCACTCCAGAGTGGAGGTATGATCATGGTGACGAGATTTGACAATGGTGAAGCTGCAAAGAGTCTGGTGGTTTATCATTTTGGAATGTCCACCACAGGAATCACTCACTGCTCGAGCTTCGCCAGGACGATTCTGGCATTGAAACAGACGATTTCTTCCTAAGTGCGCAACCTCAGCCGCATGATTTGTGAAAGATCTTTCCTACACAGTTTCTGAAGAACTTTGCAATGACAAGAAGCTGACTCTGAACTCAGAATTCGAATTCGCAAGGCGAAATCAAGGGCTCGAGCTTGATTTGAGGTTGGGGAGGTTTGGTCCTCCTGGGTGGTGTGCTGGTGGCCGGGAGCACCCAGAGCTGTGATGCTGCCTCCAATTGTGAAAACCTCGAAATTGTGAACGAAATGACTTCAATGAATGCTTCATGTTTAAAGTCTAGATATGTCTTTCAATAGTGATTCATTTTCAATTTTTATATCACAGTGTTGAGAAAGTCTCAGGCCGGCGGCATTTGGCGCTTGCGCCGGCGGCGACGAGTGCAGCCGCGAGAGCCACAAGTTTTAGGTGCGACTGGGTGCACAAAGAAAGAGAGAAAGAAAATCAAAAAAGAAAGAGAATAGAAAAGAATAGAGAACAAAATAGAGAATAGAAAAGAGAATAGAATGGAGAATGACAAAATACATGAATAAAGTCAATAACAAAAGAGAGAAAGAGATGAGTGTGCTGGACAAGACTTCTACCGAAGATGCTGAGTCTTTTGCACAGTGAACTGCCCACATCATTCGAAGCGTGGGGAACCTGCAACTGAAAGTGCTTGACTGCTCCAGGTCGACTTCTTGAAGAGGTAGAAGAGCAAGAGCTTCTGGTTGGCAGCAGCGTAGCAGCTGCGACCGGTGATCCTTTTGTGTTTGCACAGATAGTAGGTAAAATTTGGAAAGGAAACACATCCTAAAATGGTCCTAAACCGCCATGTTTCATTGCAAGAACTGGTACTATAGAGAAGGCCTCTTTGAGGCATTTGAGGCAATGGCTGATTTTGGTCCCTGAGTCAGGGTGCTTTGTTCTATTGCAATCTGGGTCTCAACGGCAAGTATCACTTAAGCGTCAATAAATATCACCAAGATTTCAATTTGGAGACGCTTGTAATGAAGAAGTAGTCACATGTTCTGATGCCTTGGTCGTTGAACTTCACACCCAGCATTCCTTGCCATTCAGATGTATCCGTGGATGCATGTTGCGTGCCACATTTGCCGCTTCAGCTCAATCTCTTTTGTAAACAGTGATCCGCTGTATTTTCCTCGGAAACATCTCCTTGGGGACCATGGCATTGCGTTTCAGCTTCCTTGCCGTGCTCGCTCTAATCCCAGCACTTGCTACTGAGATCCCAGACGAAGAGTGTGAGGAAATCTGGGGTCCTAGGAATTGAGCTGTACAACAAACTGGGGAAGTGCATTGGGGGCTTTGAATCGATGCTTTTTCTCCTAAACCAATTGAAGCCTTAGCGTCCATAACAAGATCATTCTACCAACAGCGAATGAGTCAGACAAATTGCTGTGCAAAGCGCACAGAAAGTCACACAATGTGACGATGTATTCGTGTTACACAACGTGTTCTCCAGGATCCAGCCTTGCAATTGAGTCAGCTTCGCGCTCGTGCAGTGAAGTCCAGTGAGGAAGAGCTGGCAGATCCCAATGAGACTCTTAAGCGGCACTAGGCCTCTCAAAGGACTGGGGAAAAGATGAAGGAATATTGTGCGAAAGATGAAATGATAATATAATAATATGAATAAATGTATAGAATAGTATGAAATCAGTATGGAATAGTCTGAACAAAGATACTGATGTCTCTTTTGATTCTTGTTTTTTGCTGAAGTTTGATGGTGGTGCTGTTGATTCTTAAGGATTGTTGATACTTAGTGAGGTGATCATGTTGGTGATGCCAAGCTTTGATTGGAGATGCTAAGGACCGACTTCAAGTTGTCGGATGAAGACCTTGGGGAGGCCTGGTTGGCTGCACAGCCAGACTACAACGACACAGAAATGCCAACGTTGCATTCCAGCAGCCATCATCATGGCATTCGGCAACTTGGAGCGGTTTGACGTCAAGTGTTTGGCTTTAGTGTAGGGAAGAACAGAAGTTGCAAGCAAAGATTTAGGGATAGGAAGTGGATGGAAGTGGAAGAATCTTTTGCTGAGCCAGTGCAGTCCTGTTGCAAGTGCACATGAAGCGCAGCGAGGCATTCGGGAAACGTCCGCACCCTGTACCACCAGACCAGCGTAGGAGCTGGCTACTCAATCCTTAAGAGCGGCACCTTGGCGAAGAGTGGGACGGCCATGTCTGAACAGCAACCAATGCAGATCCTGTACGTCACTACAGCAGAGGGGAGATCGGCTCAGGTTTCCGACGTGGACACATTGGCTTTTGTGGCGGAGGAATCTACTTCGCCTTGAGCCCACAGGCGCGAAACAGGGGAAGGTTGGACACTGGACATCAACCTACGAGGTTCATCAATAGATGAACCAACGAATCAACCAACCATGACTTAATTGAATAGACTCAGAAAATGTATCTACAATCTGTTGGAATGTTCCAACCTATATCCTTCACATTCCTTTGCCATGCCATCATTGTTAGATGGTGTCCAGCCGTCACAGCGGGAAATCCAGTTGCAGCAATCTCATCGAGAAGGCTTCAGCAGTGAAGGAGAGACATTCAAAAAGGAGGTTTCCACAGAGAGTGGTACCCCTCAGTTAGTTGATTTTGGTCATACATATGGCAACTATCATTTTTGGTAGATAGAACTATGCATATGGTTATGTCAACAAGAATGTCAGTCATCAACGAGAATGTGATAGGAGAGGTCTACATCTATCAAAGGGTTCTGAAGGTATTCCAAGGTTCCCCATCCATCCATAGGTTAAGTTCCCATCTTTCGATCGATCAACCGATGAGTGGTGACCATGGTTTTTGATGAAATTCCTTGAGCCATCACGGGCACAGTGCAAAGTCTCAGTCCTATTTGACAAAAGTCTCACTTCCCATGAGTGACTCAATTTGATAAAGCCACAACAACCATTAGTAATAGCCATATTGTATGTAAATCCGGACGGGGGCCCCCTTCTACACTGATTGGTGACATCCCTAAAATTTCTGTAGGAAACTAGCCCAGTGTCAACCTTGTTCGTCTCTGAAATCCAGTAAGAGGGTCTCCCACAGAGAAGATCAGCTGGTGGATAATAAGTGAAGGCCCTATAGTAAATGAACAACCATAGATAGATTCACTGAACAACTATAAATAGAGTAGATACTTCATTCAAAGTGGTGGCGGATAACCAATGAATGAAAGCTATGCGGGAGAGATCAGCTGAGTTTCAGCTGTCAAGGCGACCTACGGAAAGGCTGTGGGTGTTGACTCCAAACACGGCTTCATCATCGAGGCAAAGCTGAGCAGCTGCAGCTCATAGCATCCATTAATGATATTATTGAAGATAGATAGACGTGATTATGTATATAGACTAGATGTAAAACCGTGCAATACCTTCAATTCTAAAGTGTAAAGAAAATCAAACATTCTAATTCTGAAAGATTGAAATTATGAATTAGAATTGAGTGATACTGTATATAATTAATTTGTATGAATCAAATTCCGAATTTGCAAAGAATTTCAGCGCCAGGCGCGCGTGGATCTGGGGCGAGTTCACACGAAGGGCAGGTCCTGCACCACGTCGATGTCCTGCTGGGCTCGTCCGTTGAAGCAGACGATCCAATGCTTGGACCGCGGCTACCACGGAGGTCATTGGCAAAGCGAAGGCTACGACTCCATCCTCTTCAACCCAGGGGATGGAGGTGCCCTCTTTGTGAGAAGAAAACCGAAAGAAATAAAGTTTTGAATTTGTATTTCTAATTACATATTTAACTAGCATATGCAACTTAAGAGCTATACTTATATTCAGAATTGTGCATGTTTCTTGTTTCATTCAAGTCTATTTCAAGCTTCTGATCGAGGCGAGTACATGATTTGGGACAAGAACCGCGTGCTTTCAATGCGCCGAATTTGAGATTCGCAACCAGTGAGCTGATGCGAATATGTACCAATGCTGTCCGCAGAAAAAGTGGTGTCCCGCTGCCAGGGTCCCACATACTCAGGAGAGTTCAGGCACTGAAAAAGAGTGATTCTTTAGTCAAAAAAATGATGTTGAAGAAAGAGGATGTCCAAGAGAGAGGATTTCCAAGAGAGATACTCTCCAGAGAGAGAGGAGGAACTCCAGTTGACATTGCTGGAACTCCACTTTGGAGCATGCCCTCATCTGTTGCGGCCAAACTTTGATGTCATGATCACTGCCAAAGTGTTTGGTGCTTTCACAAACGGTAGCAGAAGTGATGTTGGATTTTCGAGTGTCAGGTGTAGCCTTTGGGAATCCATCAATGGGATCCGTAGAATCAGATCTCATCAGATCTCCATGGAATCAGGTGATGTATCTTGTGATGTATTTTGTGATATATCTTGTGTGGAAGTTGGAAGTTCCGTGCCAAGGCTTGTCCCAGCCTCGTCCATGGCCTTGGGCTGACAGAGTGTGCCTCGGTCCACCGTTTTTGCACTGAATATATTTGTAAAAACTGTTTGGAAAACTGAATTTCAAGATGATTTACAAATTATCAATTTGAATTCTTATTGGAATTCATCCAAAATTGCAAGATTGCGAATTGCATATGATCAGAAGTAATTGATAGTTGAATTTTTATCCATTTTCATTGCGATTTTGGTCCTTGTTGATCTATGTGCATTCATTTTTTCCTTGTGTTTGATGTGTTAATGAACTCATAGGTTGTTTTTTGTTGCGTTTGGTCTTTTTCTGTCACGAAGTGGGGCGCAATGAGCCTCAGGCCCAATGCTGAGCCAAGAGCGTTGCACAGTGGATGACGAAAACAAGGAATTGCAGTGGCTGCATTGCAGTGGCCGCAGGAATCTTCGGGAATCCCAAGAGAGATGTGTCCCCTGGAAGACCTGTGGCTGCAAATCCCCTCACCCAAAACTTATCCATTCCACAGACACGCAGAATGTCACCTGTCCACGGTGTGCCAGGTATTGTGTAGAGTGCCTTCACACCGAAGCCAATGTGGCCCATTTATATTGCACCTCGGCTAATCCGTGGTTGATCCCTTTGCCCAGTTTGCAACTGCTTACCTGTTTCCAAGATCCTTGTTTTGTGGCTCTTCAGATTCTGAAAAGAGGCCATGAAATTTTGCAACAAATTAAAGACATCACAATGAAACGCAGCTAAAACGCATGACTTTCTGAGTGATCTGAGACGCACTTTGTGATTTTCTGTCACGTTTCAAGATACTAAGGCCCTGAGTGCGGGGACAGCCTTTGCCGAACATCCCAGTGCAGTTAACGCAAACAGTTCTGGTGCTGTGCTTCAGTGAGAGCTCAGATGAAACTCCGCGGCAAGAATTTGCCAAGGGCAAGTCAGAGCTTCAAATGGTCTTTCTGCCAAGGATTCTTTTTGTGTGTGTGTGTGTGTGTGTTCCATCTACTGATTTTCGAATGTGTTCCATCTTTATGTATGCAGATGTTTTATTCATTTGTTTATATCTATTTGTTTATATATGTAATGTGATGTGATGTACTGTAATGTAATGTAGTGTAATGTAATGTAATGTCATGTAATGCAATTTAACGAAATGTACTGTACTGTAATGGAATGTAATGTAATCTAATCTAATGTAAGGTAATGTAATGTATCATATTCTCAATTTGAGTTTTGCTCATGTGAAGCACTTGTTTGGCTTGGTCACACTCACCCAACTCATAAGGTCTGAATTGTTTCGAAAAATTGCATGCCAAGGGGCACCGTCGGGAGCTCAAAATGACCAGACTTTTGAGTTCAAGTTGCGCCAAAGATGTTGTGAAAGAAACAAGGCTATGTAAAGAATATGCGTTTCGAATCTGCAGCAATGCAAAATATGATAGTCACTAGTTCACTGATTTGCTTTGGGTATGCAACTGTTGCAGTTGGAACACAAAACAAAGGCGATCCTGAGAGCACCAATGTTCAGAGCTGCTTAGTACCTCAAAAGTAAAGATACTGTGCTTCCTGTAGTTCTTTACTCCTAGGGGAGTGAAAACAAAAGTCATGTTCAGCATTAGTTCGTTGTATGGAAGATTTTAACTAAGGTGCTACCCACGAGCCCAATCACTTCATCCTCTGCGTCATGTGCAAGGAGAACAGCTCAGCCCGTCAGAACTGCTGGAAATGCATTGCTTGAAACTTGCTTTTGTGTTTCCTTGAAGATGGAACTGGTGCTTTTTTGAGAGACGATGTTCAGCCATTGCCTATCAATGTGGGACTCCATGCGTCCCTTCAAAAAGCAAAGCTTCTGAAAGCATTGAAAACACAGGATTTTGCGGATGTAGCCTTGTCTTTTGCTCTTTGCAAATGAACTCTGATTGTTGAGTAGCATCATAAAATCTTATTTACAATGATTAACTCCATCATTGGTTGGTTGTTGGAACATGAGCATCATTAACCATTCAATACGTCTTCATGAATCATTGTGAATCATGCAGGTGATGCCTGCAAAGCTCCAGTGCACCTACACCAGAGGGAAGTATTGCAGCGATTGCTATCACAGGAAGCATGCAGGGAGACCCAGAAAACAGGAGTGTCATGATAATCATGGAGAATGATGAGGATGATGATCATGATTATGATTGATGATGGTGGTAATGATTGAGAAATGTGATTGATGACAAAGAAGCATCGATTTGTTGTCATTGATCATGTCTTTTGTTCGCTGATGGTCAATATCATTGATGATGACAGTGTTATTGATTCGTTGTTTGGTTGATTGATTGATTCTTACTTGTTAGGTTATGGTAATATTTGCTTGATAATTAGTTTATGTGTTTATGTATTATTCATGTCTCGTGGTAGCTCATGGTTTCGGTCTTTCGTCATTGTGATGAACAATTATTGATTATATGTCACATAATCGTGTTTATTGATGTTGTAGCCCCAGCAATAGTAGCTGTCACAGTCGTACCAGGACTTGTGACGGCAAGGTAGCAGTCGAAGTGACTGTCGCATGATAAAACTCGCCTGTTTAAGTTAATTTAGTTCTTTCTTGGTCAATGCCTATTTGCTACACATAGTCTTATTGTGTTGCTGCCAATGAGACGATCATTAGTAGTTGCAGAGACCGTTGGCACTGTTGGTATTCTTTAAGATGGCTGGGTTGTTTATCACTGATACTGGAAGACTGACTACTGCCAATGATTCAGCTGATCATGGTTGGTGATGGCTATCGGAAACTTGTTACAATTTTTGAGTCGCACGGTCACTATTACTGAGTTCACATTTGTGTTTGGGTCTTTCATGCCCGCTGTTGGTTTTTGATTGTTTGTCGGTTACAATTCCTTGTTGAAGGCAACGGTCGCTTGCACTGATGGTGATGATAAACAGTCCTGATGATGACTATGCTGATATCGTCTAGACTGATGATCACCACATTCACTACGAACAGTCATGTTGTGCCAATATCAATGGCAATGTAATCAACAAAGCGATGATGATGATGATGATGATGATGATGATGATGATGATGATGATGATGATGATGATGATGAAAATAAGTGTTCGGGAGTCTGATGATGGAGTTGATAATCCTTACTCTGTTTGTGAGAATACAAATGTATTCAGTGGTGGTGATGATGGGAGCCATGGTGATAGGGGTGACGATAGTGACACAAGGTGATAACCTGATGCTGATCGTCTCAATGATGGTTTCAATGATAATCGCCCGCAGAAGATGATACTCCAAAGATAGCAACACCAGTGATCATGATCAATCATGCAACTATTCTTAAAGGCAATATTCTATATATTTCTATATGATGTTGAGAATAGCAACGACGGATGGTCAAGAAGGTGGTGCCACTGGGATCTTTTGCTCAAATTCGATGATGATCGTGATGATTGATGATCATCTTCGAGATGAAGATTGGGCTCCTGGTGGTCATTGTGGAATTGGATTTTGATGCTGATCATGGTTGATCATTGTGAGGAAGATCATGCTCACTATGATGTCTTGGATGTTTTCAACTGTGGTGTGCGCATGTGTGATGTATATATGGTGGCTCTTGTGAAAGTTTGAAGACGTCTTAGCACCACATCAACATGCAGGTGTAGCATGACATAAGCAGCCCACAGATAGAGGTGATGGCTTTTGCGTCAGTTTTTCTGAGAATGAGAGGACAAAACCATCACAGCCGGATTGTCACTGGCCTAGGCCAAAACGCTGCCAAAGTTCTTGGATTTGAAACCTTTGAAGTCCTGATCTCAGATGGCTTGGGACTTGTTGAGATGGACGACCTTCCATGCGTTTCAAGTACGCAAAGCCGACTTGTGAAAGAAATCTTTACCAAGCCACATCCCTTCCCTTTGCTCAGGATCGACTACAAGCGTTCAGCAAAGTTAGAACGAGAAGAAAAAGCAAGAAAGGAAGGCAGTCCTTTCAACGAAAAAATGAATCCTGTGTCAGTCCGGTGCTGTCGTTTTGAAGATTTAGATTGATTGTTTTCCAAATTGCCCTTTGATCAAAGCAATTTGTGATATCTTGTATTTGTCTTCGCAAGGAAAGCAGGTGGAATCTCCCCTGACCATCATAGACCCAGAGGTTGGTCGGGGATCAGCGCCCAATGAAAGGGACACTGGTAGCAGACATGTTTACTTTCAGAAAAATGCTGGCAAGATTTCTGCCTTCTCTTTGTGACCTGAATTTAAGTGTCCTTTTAAGTTTCCTTCATGTGTCAGCCATTCAACTGATGTCAGATTCTAGGCAAAGGAGACCTTCTCCAAACCAGCACCCTTGGAGACCACCCTGGGAGAGAAATGGTGCCTCAGTTGAGCAACAAATGAAGAAATGAACTGGGGAAAGTGTGGATGGCCTTCACTGCATGAAGCACGTTTCAGCAGCGGTCAACGTTGCTGTGTTTCTCTGAGGCATGCATTTTATGATCTCCGCGGAGTGAAGTACTACTACAACTTCGAGACAGAGGACACAGTGCCGAGATCAAAAAGCAAGTCGACTCAACGACATGATGATTGGATATGAAAATGGATATAGCTAGATGGACAGGTATGAGCTGTTTAGAGCTGTTTAGCTTAGATTGTTTTGGATCCAAAGACTGAGAGATGCAGAGCCAGGAGTCGATGAGGCGTCCGCAGGACGATCTGGTGATTCAAGAGGCGAGGATCTGAATCGAAGATCCAAAGAAAACTGGGAACCTCAAAGAACATGTGCAGTTTATGCAGTTTTCCGAAACTTCACCTTACATAGCTGCGAAAAGCATGCAATCAATAAGGGATTAAGGATTGATAACGGTTGCAGATCTTGATCTTGGGTTAGCGGGGTCAGGAGCCAGAGGATACCGCCTTTGCAGCCCAGAGAAAGGAAATCCTAATGAAGATGGCCTTGTCCAAGGAGATCCGGGGAAGGGAAGAAATCAGTGAAAACGACATGTGGTGACCCATGTGAACATTGGATTCTGATGATTGTTCACGATTTAGTTGCACGAAAAGGCTGTTTCCTAAGGCAAGCTCCGAGTCAGGGAAGTAAAAATGGTGATGAGACTGCTCAAGCATAAAGTGCAGCACTGCTGAGCGCCCCGAAGTGAAATCAAGAAAGAACGTCCAAATTATTTTGATTCTTTCGTTCTTTCTTAAACGATATTGGTCATTTATTGGAGGTGATGGACCTTTATTTGGTTGATATGATTGGCATCAATAGGGTTCATTGGCCCAGAAGCCACTCAGGCAGAGAGAAGTAAAAATAGATTTTAGTTGTGTCCGCTCTGGCTGCACAAGCATGCACATTGAAGGGTAGACTTTCAACCTGAAAATGGAACTTGATCAGAGGAGGGTCAAGGTTGAAGTATAGCTTCAGATGAAAAAAGGGTCCTTTCCTCAGGAGCCGCGGCTCATGCCACAATGGGAAGAGGGCAAAGAACGAGAGCGGAGCAAAGGCACGAGCTTCGAGTGTTGAGGGTGCAATGGGATGCGATGGGATGAAGGAGACAGCGGAGCAACAGCAGTGCTTCGGGGAGCCTCCACGAGCCTCTTGTTGCTTCGTCCCATCGCAGGTATTTTGGAAGATTTCTGTGACTTGGCGACTGCTGTCGCGTTTGAAGTGCCTTGAGTAGTAAAGTGCCCGGACCTTTCACATCCAAAAAGTTACTTAGAGCAACAACCATGCTTTGAGTGTCATAGGCTGAACAACAGATAGAAGTTGCAGATCAACGTACTTCAGGATGTCCAACTTGATTTATGCTTTAGTTTCAGGCGATGGAATTTCAGTTGTTTGTGCCTATTCCCCAAGAATTGAGTACAGCTCTGGCCCGCAGACCACTACAAATGCGAGCTAAGGATGCCGTGTGCTGTGTGATTCGTTGTGTACAGAACCGTCGCTTTCACCCAGTTTCACTGACTCCACGTCAAAGATGTGGTCGAATGCGGAGCAAGGCGACGAGGGCGAAAGAAACACTGCCTCACTGCTTCCGAGCTTGTCCTGAAACTGATTGTGTTTCCTTTGACAAGTTGTGTTTGAAGCTTTTCACTGACCCTCTTGCACATACAAGTGTGCCAAGCCTTTCAACAGACTGTCATCATCGTGAAGGAGTTTTTAGCAGTTTGGTCATGTGCAGATAGTTGTTCCCATGTTGTGTGATGCTGGGCGTACATTCAAGAAGCATGACATGAATGATTCATAGCACTTACGATGGCTGGCTGTGTGCTGAATTTCAGCTTGAGCGTAGCTTAGTTTTCTCCGATGCACTGGGTGGCTGTAGTGCGGTTGACTGTCAGCGGGCGATAGGCCTGGACGGAGAGCAGGTCACGGAGAGAATCATGTTCCTAAGCATTTCACACGCATTTAATATGCCCGCAGCATGCAAAGTCAATGTATAGATTTTTATTTGAATACTTGTTATATGGTTTCATACACATGTTTATACATCTAGGTTTCATATACATGTTTGTAAATCTCCATGCAGAACAGGGATTTCCATTTCGAAGGTTTTTGAGTTCAAGCGTTTGCATTTTGGTGCACGTGAACTCTGCCTCCAGGTCCCAGCTCGGCACATGTCCTCGTGTTGTACGGCGATCTCGAATTGCGATGGCTTTGTGCGACCCTCGCTGCTTCCGTCAAGATACAAATCATTCAAGGAAAATAGTACAATCATGTTTTTTTTTTATGAATTCATCTATATGCATCAATTTGTATTTATTTTCATTTTTCTTGGACAAATGTCAATAAAAGAGTGGTCTCATAACATTCTGGAAAATGCTGGTTCATTTTTGACAGGGCTTTAGAATGAAGAGCTTCAACGGTAGGATCTGCCAAAGTATCTTCCGAGAAATTGACACTCCAACCTGAGACTTTGCAGTCTATTTTCAGCTGTTCAGAATCACTTAGAGATTGCCTTCCGGACCACCGAGACTGACATGGATCAAGTGCTTGGTTGGACAAGGTTTTCTCAGCACTAATTCAACCCTCCAGATCGATCTCTTGATTCGACAGATTGCCGAGATTCTCAAAATGATTCTGGGTTTTTTGCAAATGGAAACCGAACAGTCTAGGCCTCCAGAATTTTCGTATCCGCACTCTGTCCGCTCCCATGGATGGACACCTGATCGATTTGCGAGAATGTCAACGAATGGATTTGCTTCAGGTTGTCTACGTGCCCTGGCACACATGCACTTGAATCTTTCGTGAATACTTGTCAAGACCACTTGATCCATATTCATTGCACTTTTCAGTTTATACAATGGGGTACCGTTGCGTTTTGATAGTTTTTCATCCGGAGCAAGAGGCAACTGGTTAGCCACCAAGGAGCGCTTGCTCCAAGTCCATTTTCCGGTGCCTGGTGAGTTGGATGAACCTCGGCCTTGGAAAAGAGATCCAGTCGGAGACAGAGATAGACAAGTAAAGAAAGAGAGAAAAGAGAAAAGAGAGTCGAAGAGAATATAGAAGAGAGAAGAGAGAGAAGGGAGAAAGAGAGCATCACAGAGGACAGCAAAGAGAGAAAGAGAACAATAGAGAACAGAATAGAAGAAAGAGGGATAGAGAAAAAGGAAAGAACAAAAGAAACAGAGAACGTAAAGAGAATAGAACATAGAAGAGAAATAGAATAGAATAGAAGAAAAAGAGAGAGAGAGAGAGCATAATAGAGAACAGCAAAGAGAGAAATAGAACGGAAGAGAACAGAAGAGAACAGAATCAAAGAAAGAGAAATAGAAAAACCTTGAGAAATGGAGATTGGCAATCTAGATAGAGTGAGATGGAGATTTGTCCATCGAAGTGATTTGAATCAGATTTTTGTATTATCTTGTATTCCAGTCATAGCTTTGGTCTTCAGGGAGCGAAATGATGTGAATGATGCTTTTGGAGACACTGAAGCGGCCAGATGTCAGCCCCATCATGTCGCATTTGTTGGAAGACTCTTCTCTATTGAGGACTTGGAAACGATGCAAGCTGGACTTCAACAACCTTCAGATGGATTGAATCCTGACCCTTGGCGTGACCTGGATCTTGAGAACAGATGCTTTGACAAACTCCCTCGTTTGCATGGCTTGTTTGTGTGAAAGGCGTTGAGAAAGTGACAGGAATTCGCCTTGTTTCCAGATGGCATCGTGGTGCCCACCTTGTTGAAGCCAGTTGTGTTGTGTTTGATCAACAAGTTTTCCCCAGAAAAATGGTTTCCACAAGCATAGTTTTTTTCTCCACATTTGTGGATGTCATTTTAATATGAACCACATGTGGAATCACATGTGATCCCATGATTTACATACTTGAATCAAAAACACAGACATAAATTACATCATTAAAATTACATCATTATTATGTTATTTATGTTTGTATTGATTTTCTTCATGATTTTCTCAACACATTTCTTCACTCACGGCTGCAGCGTCGTTCTGAGGAGCTGCATGTGTTGCTGCTGGGTGAAACAGCTGAGCCCGCAGCGGAAGGCCTCATGGGCTGTGCATGTTACGAGCAACTCGAAGGTGATGCAGAACTCGGATGTGGAGGGCAGTCCTTCTAATCTGGCGGCACCTATCATACATCTATACATTCAAATATAACTCCATATCCACAATGTGTTTCTGATTTTTTTCGTATGTGTATTTTAGATTCATGTTCAGTCATGTACATGAATAAAGACTTGCATTGAAAGTTAGGTTGCCAGGCGTTTCCAAACGTGGCCAAATGTGGACTGTGATTCCTTGGCTTCATTACCGAGCTGCTGCATGCAGCCTATTCGCCTGTGATGTGTTGCCAATGATTTCCATACTGCCCAGTTCCATGGTCCCATGAACAGATGCTTCCTTTTGACAAAATTGTTTGTTGACACTTGACAGGCTTGACAAGTACACTTCAGGTAACTCCAGATCGCCCATCTAAGGTACTATCCACGAGGTAATCACTGCCTCATTAGTTCTTTGTCTGCATGCTGCAGAGAACTCGGAGGAGAAAATGCATTTTTTTCGGGAGAGAACTCGCAGAGAACTCGCAGAGAACTCGGCACCTCTCTGACCTCCCAGGTTACATCTGCGTGGCGGAGCCCTTCCGACGGCGCGGTGTCTCCAAGCTTTTAATGTCCACGCTGCAGAAGCAATTGGCAGAGCGAGCAGCAAAGCCACTGGTGCCATGGCAGCCATTGGCCAAGCAGTTTCCGTTGTTTCTTTTTGAAGAGTCAGAAATCTGAGATCGTAAACATGCTGAGCAGAAGGAGTCATCCAATTTGAGTCTTCAGAGCATGGTTGACAATGGGATCAGCACGGGGGAGCACCACGGTGGAACCAATCACAGTGGAGACTCCTGGAGACTCCAGGTCGCCATCTTCGCAGAAACCCATGCTTCCGAGCCTTGGTAGGACAAAGTCCATGGAAACCTATGGATGTCGTAACGTAAAAGCATATGAAAATATGTAGAAAGAGGTATATGGATAGATGGTGTATGTTGGGCTTAGATATAGAAATATTGCAAGATAGGTGCATACATAGAAAAATTGTGGTTGTAGTTTATAGGTACAAATATGCACGACATACGTTATTTGTTATGTGAAAGAACATACAAATACTATCACACATGCATACATACATACATACATTCATACATACATTCATACATTCATTCATACATACATACATACATACATACATACATACGCAACAGACCAAGATTTACTGCGTTCAGTTCAAAAAATTCCCAACTTGACAAATGTAAGAAGCAACAAAGTACGAAACAACATTACCTGTTTGTTTTGAAGTTCTGAAAATCGCATTGTTCACAGAATCTTGAATTCCTCTCTTGAAATTGTGGTTTTGTGTATCGAGTGTATTTGCCAAGCTGCATAGGTAGATAGGAACAGAGTTTGCCTAGGTACAGACATCAGTGCATCGCCAGATAAACCAATAAAACGAGTAGGTAGAGCAGTGATATGAGGATCGACTGCGGACAGATCAACAGTGATCCAAGTGAATGGATTGGTGACAAGACTGACTGGTGGATAGAGGGATGGACTGCTTGATCGGTAGAGAGTCCGGTAGAGAGTTCGGTCAAGTGATAGCTACTTTCAAAAATGGACAGGGGACAAGTTGTTAGATAAGTGGGTGGACTGAATAGGCACAAAGACAGGGAAGAAAGATCAGCAGGTAGATGAGAGAGACCAGAGAAAGTCGATAGAAGATGATGGAGGCGTAGAAAGGGTAATTCAGGTCCTGCGTATGGTTTGCGTCACAGACAACTTGTACATGCAGCATGCGCACTGCCAATCTCAAAAGACCAGCGCTGTCATGTACAGCCCAAGCTTGTCCTACAAAAGCTCTGCCCAGCCTTGCAAAGCCGCCACCCTCATTGCTAAGAAGCATCCAACATTGACGTGTGCGTGTTTTTGTGCCTGCACAATCACCTATGTGAAGAGGTACATGGACACATGCATGAACGTTTGCACCGGCAATTTAAATCGCTTGGGCCTCTGCAGTATGCACACCTTCAGGTGATTTCATGTTTAGATACATGCATTTTGTTTGCCGTTTGACGCGTGCGCGCACATTTGTATTTGCATGTATTCCTTTTTTGCAAAGGTTCTCGTTTACATTTGTAGGTGTTTCCACGGGGTCAGCATACACAAGCACATGTTTGCATATGATGGGGCTTGTCTATATTGATGCACATGGATTTGTTTGTTTCATTCATACAAATTGGGTGTTCAAGTTGTTGGACCCACACATGCACACACACTCCCAGCTTTACAGGTCAACCATTTTGCTTGCGTACATGTGCCATCTTCCTCAATTGCTCATATACGCACATATACATTATACATATATGTATTTCAATGTCTAAAAATACATATTTTTTGATACATCTAGACCCTTTGTACCTTTTAGATTTTTGTTGGTTTCACACACATGTTCATGTTTAGTCGTTTACCGTTTTGTGTTTGTTTGAAGGTTTTCATGTTCAGAGATCTACTGACTCTGGTGACTTTCGAATTGATGATGCAAACTTTGAGCTTCGAGTCTTAAGTTCAGCGCCACTGAGGATGTGGAGGATGGAATTATGGACCCCCTCGAGAGACAGGAGGTCTTGGCGTCTTTAGGTTTTAGATGTCGCTGGGAGAACAAAGGACTGTGTTGATTTCCTATCTCGGGATTTTTTCAAGAAAGGATTTTGTTTTCAATTTGCACGGGTGCCGTTTCAACCATAGGTGATAATTCGGACATTGCAGGTGCTTGTCCCAAGTGCTTTCAATGGTACAAGGACTATTTTCTTCCTGCTATCAGCCCATTGGAAAATTCAGTGATTCACACCTTTTGAGGCCATTGGCCGATGATCAAGCAAAAATATTGAGAATTGCCAATGCGTCAAATGTTTTCTGCAGGAGTTGGGCACTGCAAAGTTTATCCACATGTCGTCTGAGGTTTAGATTTTGACTACATGCAGCCTCCGCTAAGACACTTGGCCAACGTTTCAGATTTGAAAAAGGCCATGTTCCAAAGAATTCCAGAGTCTTTGATGGAGTGTTTCCAAAGAATCCAAAGTGAAAACTGCTGATTTCCGCCGAGTGAAGAATTGTGATTCTCATAGTTCTGCTTTAGATTTGGCTTATTCAAAGTTTGGACTCGAGGCGATCAACATGAGCCTTGTGGAGGCAAGGGTACGACTGTTTCTGCTGTTTGAGTTGGGGCACTGGCACTGACTGGCACAATGGGTAGGTTTGAAGCTGCTGGTGAAAGATCAAGATGACTTGCCCAGAGAAGCTGTTGACTCTTGACTGCCATGTTTTGACGCATTGCATGTAAACATTCGACATCCAGCATTGCAATTGTTTCATCACACAGGACAATACTGTGGGCTGTGTGGGTAATGCCAGCAATACCTCAACAGCATGGCACAATATTTTTTTGAGTTGCCGTTAGCTGCAGTTTCTCTCCCGGGTGCCTCCTTAGCTGAGGTAGGTTATTTAGATGATTTTTCTGGAAGCGTGCTCGGCTGGGAGGAGGTGAAAGCAACAGATCAACAGAGTCCCTGAAGGGTTTGCACAGAAATTATGAACGTCAAACCTCAGATCACATACTTCACATACTTCACATACTTCACTGCTTGCAAGTTGGACATGTTCCAAAAACATGCAGTGCCCCAGGAGTCCTGGAAAGAAGAACCTTGGTATCAGAAACAGATCTCCTCCTTGACGCCACGAGTTTTGGCACGTCACCAGCGGCCCTGGTGACGCCAGAGGATGAGTTCATTTCCAACGGCACATTTTTCGACTCCTTTCTTTACATTGTGATATTTTTAGATTTTCAGTATGTAAATAGTTGTTGTAGATAGTTTTCATTTAGATAGTTTCGTTTACACTTCTTTAATAGTTTTCATCCAGTGTTATTTGTTCTTCTTTCTGTAGATAGTTTTTTGTTATTTGACAAGCTCCACAAGGTGTCTCACCTATAGGCATCTAGCGTGCATGCTTCTAGGGAGTATGAAGACAAGCCTATGGAACATCCAAGTGTGAGCCTGAAAGCACAAGCTGATGATTTGTTTGCTTCTATTTTGGAGGGACAACAAGACACTTTGTGCCAGCTGCCTTGCAGTGATGCTTGTCAGCGAAAAAGATTTTGCAGCTGCGTCGAGCAAAAACTGCGTGCACCAAACCATGGTTGGGGGGTCGACAAGAGAAGTCGCAGCTTTTCCAAAGTTGACAAAGAGGGGCCCATGTCGTAGGGTCGAGGCAAATTTCTGATGCAAAGAACCTGAGAAGCTCTTTGAGATGTCAAGGGACAGGCTTTCTCCCAGCGAAGGTTTGCTGCCTGGGTTGCCTGTCTTTGGTGCCGGGCTTCCTGCGAAGGGTAGTGAACAACGCTGGGGCACCCAGGGTAGCGGCAAGTTATGGCAAGATGCTCCACTCAGCCATTTTGGAATCGTCTTTGTTCCAAATTTGTTTTGACTTTGTTCAATTTTGAATTGGGCAGTTTAGGGAACATCAGAGAGCAGGCTTTGAGAGAAGTGCATCTTTTAGAGAGCAAACCTTGTAGAGAAAAGAACAGCTTCTGCCAAGCGCATCTTAAGGTGCTGCCAGTCTTCCCCAGATGTTTTTCGCTCAGGTCGCTTTTTTCCCACCTCGACCGCCTGGTTACCATGTCACTGAGGACAGACAGGTGCACCGCACGTCATGGAGATTTCATGTGACTTCGTGGTGTCCATTGATTGTTTGTTCTCATCAAATGGACTCGTTAGAGTCAACTACTTTTGTAACACCTGCTTTGTTGGTGCCAACGGTGTTGTGCAAACTAGACGACGGTTGGCCCGAGAGCGAGAAAGGCAATGTTATAGCAGCCTCCAATATACTAATTCAAAAAGACTAACGTCATGATCCTTGAAATGGATGATGATGATGATGATGATGATGATGATGATGATGATGATGATGATGATGATGATGATGATGATGTCGTTGATGATGTCGTTCATGATGTCGTTGATGGTGATGATGATGATGATGATGATGCTGATGATGATGATGATGTAGCTGCTGCTGAAGAAAAAGATGAATATGATGAGAATGCTGGCGATATGACAGGGCTGAAAGGAAGAAAATGTTGTGGACGGGTTGTTGGACGCAGGTCCCAGATCGCAAAACGTACCAGGCAAAAACGTACCAAGGCAAAACGCGCCAGAGCAAAACGTACCACAGCAAAAATTTACCACTGCAAAACGTACCAAAGCAAAACGTACCACAGCAAAACGTACCAAAGCAAAACGTACCACCGCAAAACGTACCAAGGCAAAACGTACCAGATCAAAACGTACCAAGAGCAAAACGTACCACCGCAAAACGTACCAAGGCAAAACATACCAGATCAAAACGTACCAAGAGCAAAACGTACCACCGCAAAACGTACCAAGATCAAACCTACCAAAGCCAAACAGACCAGAGCAAAACGTACCAAGAGCAAAACGTACACGGTACCACACAGCAAAACGTACCAGGCACAAACGCACTAGAGCAAAACGTACCGCAGCAAAACGTACCAAGAGCAAAAGGTACGACCGCAAAACGTACCAAGATCAAACCTACCAAAGCCAAACAGACCAGAGCAAAACGTACCAAGAGCAAAACGTACACGGTACCACACAGCAAAACGTACCAGGCACAAACGCACTAGAGCAAAACGTACCGCAGCAAAACGTACCAAGAGCAAAAGGTACGACCGCAAAACGTACCAAGATCAAACCTACCAAAGCCAAACAGACCAGAGCAAAACGTACCAAGAGCAAAACGTACACGGTACCACACAGCAAAACGTACCAGGCACAAACGCACTAGAGCAAAACGTACCGCAGCAAAACGTACCAAGAGCAAAAGGTACGACCGCAAAACGTACCAAGATCAAACCTACCAAAGCCAAACAGACCAGAGCAAAACGTACCAAGAGCAAAACGTACACGGTACCACACAGCAAAACGTACCAGGCACAAACGCACTAGAGCAAAACGTACCGCAGCAAAACGTACCAAGAGCAAAAGGTACGACCGCAAAACGTACCAAGATCAAACCTACCAAAGCCAAACAGACCAGAGCAAAACGTACCAAGAGCAAAACGTACACGGTACCACACAGCAAAACGTACCAGGCACAAACGCACTAGAGCAAAACGTACCGCAGCAAAACGTACCAAGAGCAAAAGGTACGACCGCAAAACGTACCAAGATCAAACCTACCAAAGCCAAACAGACCAGAGCAAAACGTACCAAGAGCAAAACGTACACGGTACCACACAGCAAAACGTACCAGGCACAAACGCACTAGAGCAAAACGTACCGCAGCAAAACGTACCAAGAGCAAAAGGTACGACCGCAAAACGTACCAAGATCAAACCTACCAAAGCCAAACAGACCAGAGCAAAACGTACCAAGAGCAAAACGTACACGGTACCACACAGCAAAACGTACCAGGCACAAACGCACTAGAGCAAAACGTACCGCAGCAAAACGTACCAAGAGCAAAAGGTACGACCGCAAAACGTACCAAGATCAAACCTACCAAAGCCAAACAGACCAGAGCAAAACGTACCAAGAGCAAAACGTACACGGTACCACACAGCAAAACGTACCAGGCACAAACGGTCACGACCGACACCTCAAAATCGCAATTTTACATGAGTTTTTGACGTTCAATGTCGAGAAAACACGAAACGGTCACCGGTGACGCTTCAAAATCGCAATTTTACCGCAGTTTTTGACGTTCAATGTCCACAAAACGCCAAACGGTCACCGCGGACACCTCAAAATCGCAATGTCACGAAACGGCGCACATGTCCGAAACGCACGAAACGCACGAAACGGCGCACATGTCACGTTTCGTGGCGGTCCGGCGGCACCGCCCCGGCCTTAGAGAGAAGAGAAAGAAGAGCGAGAGAGAGAAAGATCTGCATATGTCAGCGTTTGAAGATCTAGATCTGCAGATGTGAGGGTGTGAAGATCTAGATCTGCAGATGTGATGATGTGATGATCTAGATCTGCAGATGTGATGATGTGAAGATCTAGATCTGCAGATGTGATGATGTGATGATCTAGATCTGCAGATGTGATGATGTGATGATCTAGATCTGCAGATGTGATGATGTGAAGATGTTGATGTGCAGATGTTTATATACGCTCTCGGGAAAAATATCAGATAAACAACACTAGCTTGTGATATATGTGCAATTTCTGTATTTGTTTACGTATTTGACCATTGTGTGAATGCATGTTTTTTTTCATATGCATATGTTGTAAGATTACATATGTACACACATATATTGATAGATGTTCATATTTATCGTCTCTTTATACACATACTATTTGCATATCTCTCCATTTATTCTTCCATTTATGTATCTACATATCTATATCCATATTTTTCATTATTTTTCTACGTATTTCATGGATGATTTTGCTTTAAGATGAGTTTTGTTGCGGCCAGCGAGGTGTTTTTGGTCGAGTTGGACTACGGCCTCGCACCGTTGCCCGATTTGGCTTCTGAGGCAAGGTCTCGCATTGGTCCGTTGCGAAGGCGTCGCTTTGATGCTGTTTTTTGCTGAGGGCATTGTGGTGGACACGGTGCGAATGTGGACGCGTAGAGGTGCCGAGAGAAAAGAAGAAAAAGCAAGAGAAAGAAGAAAAAGAATAGGGAAAAATAATAAGTAGAGAGAATAGAAAATAGAGGAAAGAAAAAAATATATATGCAAAGACAGGGAGAGTGAGATTTGTTCCGTAGCTTCAGATGTCAAATTTGGGGCACTTACCCAGCACATAACATGCAGCACCTCTGTGTACGCAGCTTAGGTAACGTGATCCTCGGCTTCCACTTCAAGCGCGCCGACTCCAACCGGACAGCGTGTAGTTCGAATGAGTGAACTATAAAGTTTCTTCAAATTCAAATTCTGGAGACAGCTATTTTTAATTCAATGATGTATCAAATTCATCAATTCACTCAAAAATAAGTTGATGAATTTGATTCCATCTTTGAAAATGTTCAATCAACGTCGCCAGGACGCTTTTGTTCAGCCACGGAAACAGTACTGATATCGGCATCATGTTCCATCACCTTAGGCTGGGAGCTGGGGGAGTACCACATTGTAAAGCAACACGATAGAACTCCTCTCGCTTCGCTTTTCAACAGCAGGACCTTGGAAACTGCGCAACTGCTTTTCCTTCGGAAACATTTTCAAGGAAACCTTTTTTTCAAGTTATAACAAGTTATTTCAAGTTATTTCAAGTTTCATTTTTTCGATGCCTCGGGTGCTTTGATTTTTTGGAGCCTTGAAACTGAGCGGTTGGCCAGGGAGCTTTGCTCGATGCTGCATTGTGACGTATTTGTTTGGACCTGAGAATTCACAGGGGCCTTGGATGCGCAAGAGTGTGAGAAGCCATCCCATTCGTGAGCTTCTTTGAAACTTGATAAAACTTGAAGGACATAAACACAAAGAAATCGTTATTTGCTCCGCTGATGAAATCGTTGCTATGACAACCAAAACATGCAAAGCGTATGTGTCCCACCTGTGGAAATCATCTTTACTGCAGCCCGGCCAGGCATACGAATACAGCGGCTATGGCGAGAGCACTGGTGTTCCCACTGAGGCCTTTGCATTGCGATCTGAAAAACATGTTTCGTCCATCAATCACAAGACTACTTTGATTCACAAAACAAATTCTGCCCTTAAAGGTTTTCAAGGTCACATGTGTCTCTTTTAGTCTTGATTGAGAAGCTTTTTGCAGCTTATTTTTCTTTGTGCGGGAAAAGTTTTAACATCCTATATGAACAAAATGAATTGTTGACCCGGCAGACTTTTGGACTCAGCAGTTTGGTTCGGCTGTTATTCAAAGGCTGAACGTAAGATACACTGAGGAAGCCAGAAAGGCTCAGACTTTTGGACAGCAAAATCTCATCAATAGATGCATCTTTGTGATGTGGACTTACTTGTGAGACCTGGAAAAGCGCAGGCAGACATTTACGCCGACATCGAAGCGGCGTTTCAATGCCCAGTTGGGGTGTGTCACCAGTTTTTTGAAATAGTAGTTCCTGCTCCAGAAGGTGTCTCAATTTTTGAAAGATTTGTTGACATGGTTGGATGCAAAGCTCACTGATTTGCTTAGACGACTTAACGCCTCAAAGCGATCACTTGAACTTTGCTTAAACCGATCACTTGAACCAATTTGTGTCAAAGCCAATTTGGGTCCTGGGACGGGTCACTCTCGGGTAACTCCGACAGAGACCGTCCTCCGAGGTATCACTATTTGTCGAACGATTGCAGCTTAGCGGACGATCAGGCGGGGGCAAAGTGCGTCGCTGTTGCGTGATCTAGGGAAGACATGGAATCTGAATTTTTTCAAAAACTTGTTTGAATTGTTTTCAATGTATTTGTTTTGGAATTTGATTTCATTTTTGTGTTGATGTTTTCTGCAACTTTTTGTTTTTTCCTTTAACTTTTTCTCCTTTCTATGAACATAGTTCTCAATCTGAATGCAAGCTGGGGACTTGTACATGTAAATGATGTTTTTCAATCAGCCACTGCAATGGAAGGGTTTAGCGTATGTTTGAAGCCTAGTTTGCAGATTGATGGATGCATACACTGCAAACTGTTCGGTCACGTGGTCCGATAGCCTAAGTATGTTGGATCTATACGTCCCCCCGTGGCCAACGCAAACGCGCCAGATCGTTTGCTACGGTCAATCCATTGGTAGCGTACCATCAGCAACTTGGCAAAGAAGTGGTGTACAATGTGAACTCGATGCGAAAGCAATGTGAAAGCAATGTGAAAGAAATGTGAAAGCAATGTGAAAGCAATGTGAAAGCAATGTGAACATACTGAACGAACGTGCTGAGTGGCTTAGTGATAGTCCAAATCAGTTTCACTACTTCCGTGACTTCAGACTTGTCTTGTAACTGACTTCAAACTGGCAACGAACAAACCACATTTGGTTTTCAGACCGTCTTAAACTGAGCAGGTCGAGCTTGCCTCACGAGTATCTGTGGGTGGTCTCATTTTGCATAGGCGCAGCAAGAACTTTTGTCAGAAATCATTTGCAACCCCGATGATCAATCGAGCAGAATCTGTGCTGTGATGGATTGGCCATTTAAGTGGCTGGGTGGCCGTCGTTTGGCCAGCAACTTGAGATGTTTAAATCCTCAGATTAGTCTTGAACATCTTTAAAGACTCTTTATTCACCAGATTCCTCTCCCTTTCGCCAGTGCCATGAAGAGTGGCCTCAGTGTGATCCACAATGTCAAGGTGCAAATCGTGCTATGTTTGTCACGCTATGCTTGTTCTTTTTGTTTGCCCAAAAAGGGTGTGAGTTTCTGCTGAGCTTCACATAGACTCCATAGAAGACTTAATAGACATCTGTTGGAGTGTCGTTTTCTTCATCTTTTCGGCTCTCGTTAGACCACCTACTGGTTCGATGTCTTTCAGAATGCCACGCGGATCAAAAAGGTCACGTCCCAGCCTCAAAGCGCAGCAAGAGAAAGAAAATAGAATGGAAGAACAAGAAGAGAGAAATCGGGAATAAGAGAGAATAGAATGGAACGGAATAGAAAGAGAATAGTGCAGAGAAGGAGAAAGAGAGAATATAGTGGAAAAGAAAGTAGAAGAGAGCCTGGACAGTCTGGACCGCATGGACAGCATCGGCATGTCACTGTCACTGCGCTGAAAGGTCTCCGGTGTTCATCATCCACGGCACGCATGATGCTGAGGCACTGACATAGCGACCCCGACCAAGGGGAAGCCACTGTAAGGAACTGTGCTTCAGTTTTTGGATGTCCAAAGTGACAGTCTTTCAGAAAGGGAATCAAATGCCAAGTCCAGAGCTCATCAAGGTCCTTTTCAGACGTGTTGGGAGCGTTTCTGATGAGGTGATTCTGATGAGGTATTTTTGATGAAAGCAAATCGTGATCACCTTTTCCCTCCGCGCCAGATTCCATTCGAGCATGGAACTGCGCTGTGGGACGACACTCGGCTTTGCAGCTTTTGGAGCCTTTGCAGAAGACCCTATATCAAGATCTATCCATTTATTGAATTGAAAATTTGATTATTTTGTTGACATCAGAAATTATTTTGATTATTGATTACTTTATTTAGTCATTTTTTTGAATTCAATGAATGTGTGCAAAGATGTTATGTGGTTTTTTGCGATGGAAGGCTTGTCCAGAAGATGTGGCCTATGATCCCTGGTGGGTTCAAGAAGCCGGGCACAACGACATTGAAATGACTCATAGGCCAGAAACCGCAAAGCTTCGCAATGCTTCGCTGCTTCACAAGACACGGTTTTCTCATTTTTGTTGGTGCTCTGCACAACAAGCATTTTTTTCTCATCTTCTTGAAAACGCTTCTCTTTCCATTTTGTTTGAGGCAAGAGTATTTCGAGAAACTACAAGCGTTTCTGAAAGCTTTGGATCGGCCAGAAAGGCTGGAAAGGAATAGTGGCTTGCTGTGCCTTTCACTCGAAGCGCTCGGTTTCCTAATGTTGTTTTTGTTTGTGTCATTTTGTGTGTGTGTGTGCCTGCTATCGGGGCAATGCTATGCGAGCTGAGGACATTCCAAAGATTTGCATTTTTGGAAACCCTACATCGATCAATAACTACCATCATCATTTTTTATTTGAATCTTCCTTGGATGTTTGGGAAATGGTGACAGGAAAGAGATGCTGAAGAGCGCCTACTCGGAAGATGCGGTTGGGAGAGCCCAGAGGATCTGACTGGAAGCTTAAACTTTCGAGAGAGAGAGAGAGAGAATAGAGAAGAATGAAAGAGAAGAGAAAATAGAAAATGGAAGAGGAACGAGAGAGAATAGAATAGAGAAAGGAGAGAGAAAGCAGAGCGCTGACCCAACTTTGACTCTCGCAGCTGAGGCCTCCGATTTGGGATGGCAGCCTTTGTTGGGCGGTGCCAGGCCATTTCTCTAGTGCCACCGTGGGAGCATGGCATGTTGAGCCAACACTGTCCTTGGTCGTTTTGTGTCCCTAAGGAAGTTAAAATCGAAGATTTCAGTTTTTAGGAAATCCGCAGAGCAACTTATTGAGGAGAGGAGAAGGATGCTGATGCGGTTTCTTGTTGCTGCTGTTGGCAATGCCGTTGTTTGTGGTTGCACCTTTAAGAGACTTAACAGGTAGGTCGCTGATATTGTCAATCAACTTGAGGCAGTTTTTGTGGAAGACTCTCTTCTTCAGTCATTTAGTTTTGGTTGCTTTGGGTGTGGAGCCCTATGCCATCCTTTGCCTTGTGATCCATTGCCTCTTGGCGAAGGCGGATGGGCATTGGAGGCAGGGGCATGCTGTTCCACTGGAAAGAATGTGAGGGCTGCAGCGACAGTTTACCGCGTGAGATGACGATGCTGCCACCCCCTGTCCTTCTCTCGTAAAATGTCACGGACCACCTCCCTGCGAGGCATCGCCATCAATCGCTGAGGTGGGAACGCACTAGGATGGTGCAAATTCATTTTTTGCCCCAAAAACAAGTGGCAAAGTCCAAAGCTCAAGACCCAAAGAGACCTTCCATGCCTTTCCTCAAGTTTTCCTTAAAGATGTGTGCACTTTTTGCAGCTCTTGGAATCTAAAAGAGGCACCAACCAGCTCGGCACAGGTATTCCTCTAAATCCTGAAGCATCGATGCTAATTCGATATTTGATCACAGAGCGCACAAACAAATGTAGTGTCAAAAGATGTTAAGTCGTGAGTTTGGGTGATCAAGAGTTTCACATTGCCGTTAAGATCATGGCAGTTTGCAAGCCCGTTTGGATTGGCCAAGCACGGTGAAAGAAGTGCGAAAAGATGCGTTAGATTTAATGAATCACAAAAGCTAGCTGTTGCTGTTACGGTATTTCCTGATTTTTTGCGACGGAAAGGAGGGCGGCAAGACAGTCCTACTGCAATATTTTTTCAACACACAAACAAGTTTCTTCTATTTTGAATTTAGTACAGCTCAGATACTTTATTTGATTTTTTGTGAAAATTATCCACTTGTTAATTCTTTTTGCCAAGCAATATGCGGCGCAGTTTGGGCTACATGTCAGCAGCAACCGTAGAGGGTCACTTTTATCAGCTCTTGTTTCATTTCAGGGATCAAATGTTTCCATACGATCTTCAGCAACTGGGAGGAGCGCATGTAATCGATGACTGGTATCATACCAATTGATCATATTGATGGAGGCTTAAAGATTTGGGTTCGAAAGAAATATTTATGAAAGGAATGGAGAAATTCAACAGGATTATGATTGGGAGGCGAGGTTTGGTAAATTAGAAGCTTATAACAGGCTTCCGCCAGAGAAAGTTCTGGCCAAAGTGCCCGTGGGCACCCTGTAAAAGAGGAATTTATGGCACGAAGGATCCTAGAGAGATTAAATATTGTGTGGGATTCGGGATTAGCAGAGTGAAGAATAGGTGCAGTAAAGAAGGGAAGGGAAAAATAAGTGTGTTGAAGAACTAAAGGTAAGAGGAAGGGTAGGTGAAGAAGTTGAGTGAGGAGCAAGTGAAGTAAAGAAGTAAAGTAAGGAGTAATTAAAAAAAAAATATTTTAAAAAATAAATAAATAATTTAATTAATAAGTAAATAAATAAATATAAAAATTAAAAATTAAAAAAAAAATAAAATATATAAATTTAAATATATAAAAAAATTAAAAAAGAAATTAAATATATATTAAAATTTTATTTTTTACTATAAAAATTAAATAATTTTATAAAAAGAAAAAAAAATATTTAAAATTTTAAATACTATTTATTTATAAT